>JANAVB010025999.1:1470975-1620826 GCA_029216955.1 Iris pallida
AGCCATTCTTAGGCCCAAATACTTGTGTTCCAACCACACACACATTTAACTAGACTAAATCCAAAGGCACACACGCGGATTGCCGCTCGTGTCGACCCATCTATATGAATTGGTCACTAACACCACAAGCTATCGTGGACTTATAGCCTTGCCATTCGGCGACCCTTTCAACGTAAGTAGCTAGCCCCGCTGAAAGTTCCCGAATGACTCGAGCGGTTCGTCCAGCTATGGCTATACCGTGTTTTCTTCCAGAACAAAGCGGTCCCTCGATGCCTAGGGTTGCCGCTCGTGAAAACTTTTCCTTGTCGACAAGTTGTCCAATGACCATGTAAGACTCGACACAAACTGGAGTCTCACACAGTCATTCCTCTTCCAATGTTACCATCTCTTTCAAACCAATATTAAGACTTCTATCCTTGAGATCCCTCGATGACCCACGGCCGCGAGCCTTCTTCCTTGATGCTCCTTGAGATCCCTCGACGACCCACGGCCGCGAGCCTTCTCCCTGTTACCATATTATTTCATTCAACTCAATGCCTATTCGATAGTCCTTCCTCCAAAACTCATTAAATTAACCATAGTTTATGCCTTAAATACTAAGTCCGTGCATCGTGCCTTAAGTCAATCGTGCTCTACACGACACTCCTGCTCAAGTCGACGGGTCTTGAGACCGTAAGACTATGTGGCTATACCTAACCGTAGAACTCATAGGACCGTACTTGCTATCACTCTGATAGCCTAACATAACTTGCCTGACTTAAATGCACAACGACTCGACGAGCAAAGGCTATGTCGAGCCTCGTATTGCGGAAACGTGTCGCGCATGCGTTTGATTTCTGAACGACCAAGTCATTTAGGCGCCTAGACTTACGTCAGCAGTCGTGCGATACAACTTAACTCGTAGGGCGGGTCAAGGCTATGCCAAGCCTTGGACGATGGGACCGTGTATGGTTTATGAAGCATTTATGCGGGCGACATTTATGACTTAGGCTACGATTCATGACTTTGCCTACTCAACCAACTTTCCTTCTACCAAGCCATGGGACGAAGGACTGAGTGTCATTTTCAAAGTACGCCGTGCACCAACTCTAAGCCGACCGTTGGACCTTTCCATATTCTAACTCAATTCGACCTGTCGGGATTATTCCCTTTAGCTATGTTAATTCGTCTCTTTTATTATCAAGCCTACTTGTGCAAGTTGAAAACATGCGATTTATTATGTAAAAGTTAAGATGAGGCAAGTTCACCGAAACTACCCCACCTGAACGAGCGTTCGCCTTGACCGAGCGATGTCTTCGAGCAGCCGTTTGTAAGGCTAAGTCCGAACGCCGTTGGCGTTCCTATTTCTCTGATTGACTGAGCAGGACGGGGTACTACAACCCAGTTGGACTCCTAGTTTGACCAATCTGGACTTGTTGACCTAGTTTGACCAAGCCAGTTGACCATGTTTGACTTAGAGTTGACTTTGGTCTAGATTGACTTAGAAATCATATATATTGCATCATACATTTCAATTACCTTATTTCTGAATACATTATAACCTGTAAATTATTTTAAATAGGACTCTGTGACATCAGTTCGGACATCTATTCATATCAGTCATTCAGGGTGACAGGCGAGTACATTCTCTGATCGTTTCATATTTTTTAGGACTTATATTCTTGCTCTAGATTACTTTACTTGATACTGGCACGATTGTTATCACGGATTGGTACTATATGGATCTTCTCTTGCGATGTTATCCCCATTGTGTTCAACAGATACATATTTTGATGTGCGTTTCATGAACATATTGTATTTATTGTACACCCCTATTTATGTATACTCATTGTGCATCTTGTACTCTCATGATCACATGAGCTTCATGGAGAAACTATTGTACAAGGTAACATAACTGGATTGGATCCTTGTGTATTAATTGGGGAGGGTGAGTAGAAAATGGTTATGTAATCAAATTCTGTCACTCCCCGTTTCCAGAATACATATTATTATACGTGTACTGCTTGAATGTATTTATTTAATATTTATCATGCATTTTTTCTGTATTTAAATTATTAAATTTTGCGCTTATTAATTTTTTTGTATTTTATTTTTTGCTTTTGCTTTAGCTCTTAGTTTAGTCTGTTCATTAAACTAATTTGGTTTAGCTTGGTTCATCATAATAAGGAGTGGATGGCCTAGATCTTGTAGGAGGGAATGGAGGATGGAGACTTACTTGGGCTTGATATTAATACTAATTTACTTTTCTCTCTCTTCATTACTCTCATTTACTTCTTCTTCAACCTCCATTACTCTCCCACCAACCTAGAGAGCTAGGCAAGTACCACTTACTTCTTGATGGATCTCCAATTTTGTTGTTCCATTGTCTTCCTCTCGAGATTCTTAGACACTCTAGTACTTAGAATTTTTAATTTCCATGGCTCATTAGTTGTAGATCTAAGTTTGTTGCATTTTCAGATTTCTTAGGTTTTGATCTAGCTAACCCTGTTATTTTCAAGTTTTGATGGTTCCATGTTGTAGAGAATTTCTTTCTGCCCCATTTTGACCTATGGAAGTCCAGATTCTGACCTTGGATGAGGGATTATCGGAGCTAGGAAGCCATGGCTTTCATGGTTCTTCCTCTCAGAAAATTTGGAGAAGAAGAACAGCTCTGGCCGCATATGCTTTGGCAGCATGGCCGCATAGGCTTTTAGCAGCTCTTGCCGTATAGACTTAGCCGCATGATCTTGGCTGCATAACTTCCAGCCGCATAAGGCCCCGAACTCCTCTCAGCCGCATAAGGCCCGAACTCCTCTCAGCCGCATAAGGCCCGAACTCCTCCAAGCCGCATAAGGCCCGAACTCCTCCCAGCTGCATAAGGCCCGAACTCCTCTCAGCCGCATAAGACTCCATCTCCTTTGTCGCATGGCTCAAGTTAGCCCCAGCCGCATGTACTTATCAAGCCGTATGTACTTTCCTGGCCGCATGGCTTTAGCAGTCGAGCCGCATGAGACTTATTTTCTGCTAGCCGCATAAGATTACTCCCGCTTGCCGCAGCCACATGGCTTAGACTTATCCAGCCGCATGAACCCATTTTTACTTCCTACTGCGTATGCATGATTCACCTTGGCCGCATATGTCATGGGTCCCCTTGCCGCATGAGGCTCCATCTCTAGAGCCGTACGAGACTCAGTCTTCGATCTGCATGGGACTCAGTCTCTGAGTCGCTGAGACCCAGCGCATGGCCGCGGCAGTCTTGGCCGCATGGCTTGATTGGGTTTTGGCCACATAAGACTGTCTTCTTTTCAGCCGCATGAACAGTCTTCTTTTTCAGCCGCAAGAACTGTTTTCCCCTCGGCCGTATGGGATTCTGACCCGATTCTGGCCGCATAGATGGGCACCCATCTATTGCTGCCCATAGTACCTTTTAGCTGTTTACTTTTCCCGGATTTATATTGATTGACATGATTGCTACCTTGACTAATAATTGATCATGCATTCCTAGTTGGAACTAAGAGACTGGCTAGTCGCCTTATTGAATTGAATAAGACACGTTCATGTATAAACCATGAACCATTATGATCGACTAGCCGATCCGGACATTGGCATATGAACACATGTTGACTTCCATTTTTCTACAAAAGCAACATGTGCATCTTACAGTCAAGGCATGATTATTTCGTGGCTAGGATTGATTGTTGCATTAAGCTATGTAAGACCTACAACCTAGCAGCACGGGCATCGTTATAGAGTTGTGCATATCGTACTCTATACGGAAGTACTCATTCTGAATGACCATGATCCACGGCATGGAATTTCAATCAATATAGGGACTATTAATTTAAATAAAATAACGATTGCATGTAGAGAATAGATTCCCGAGTTCTTACATGGCAGCCATCTTTGGGACGATTAGTCCCCGACATGTCGGCTGGTTCCTACAGATATTACAAATCTGCCACACGGACAGGGAGTGGTATCTGCCTATATTGATATATATATATATATATATATATATATATATATATATATATATATATATATATATATATATATATATATATATATATATATTGATGACGAGCGTCCAGCTGGGACTCGTCTAATTCATGATTGGCGTAATTGATTATTGGGTAAACTAGCCTTGCTTGCACATAGTAAGAACTAAGGAATCCCTTATTGTAAAAATTCTATGGTAACTTGGAACTTACAGTAGCAAGCCGTAGTAGTTGCATGGCTGTTTAAATTGTTTTGTTTGTGTACTCTGCCTACTTTGTTAACTACTGAGATGAGCAGAACGTCAGGGCATGACGGATCAACTTTTGTCCTTGTTTGGTTGGAAAGTTGGCTTGAAGTGTCGTGATGTTATGCGAACCCAAGTAGCAAGAAGAGATCTTTTTATCACATATTTACTCTTATTACTGGTTCCAGTTTCTCATATCGTGCTTCCTTGCGGTACTTACTATTAGAGGTATAACCTCTCTGGTTTTGTATGGCCAAATTTAGAGCCAGTTCTCGAGGACTCCGCTTACTTCCACCTCCAAGATGGTCAATACTAGAGGAATGATCGTCGGAGGACACGAGTGGGTCCCTTGCTTCCCTGCTCGTCTTTACTATTTACCTTTGGCCTTTTGCCACCTACATATTAGTCGGATTGTCTTGTACTTACTTTTACATAATTGTAACTAAGTCAGGCTGCAGCTGATAACGATTATGTATACCTTGTTATATCCTCTGGCTATGTTATGTAAAGCCAGATCTCAAAGAATATTTTGACCAAACATTTAGGACGCCTTACTGCTTTATCTTACATGTTCTCTATTTACTGCTTCTTGTTTGAATGATTGAGACAATAGATGTTGAGTAACCCTAGTAAGACTTTCATGTAGTATGTACCCCTCATCTTTTAGACAGCATTGATCGTATTATACTGTATTCATCTACCTGTAATACGTAGCTGGCTGAACCATTCCCCCTCTCTCCGGTATTCTGGTTCTGGGACGTTACAAGGTTTTAGTGGTGGCCCATAAAGGTCTGATTTCAGACTTGTGGGGTGTTTTCAATTTATAGGGTGTCTCAATCACACATGTTTCCCCTTGATCTCCTGATTCGTTACTCTCGACTCTAGCTTGACCTTCCTGTATCCTTGGACTTCATTGATCTTTCCTGTCCGATCGTTTGATTGTTCGCTTGTCCCTTTTCTTTGGGGCACTTTGTCCGCATCTGCCAGGACTGGACAACAACAACAAGGGCAACACGAACAGCGAGGCCCTGTCGATCAGCAACAGGGGCCAGTAATACCTCAAGAGACTATCCAAGAAGAAGTGATAGTGGAACCAGCAGCTGGACCGCAGTATCCGAAGGTTCTAACACCACCAATAGTTTTACCTACCCCTGTGGAAGTGGACACACCAGCCCTTCTGGAGATCATGAGAGAGATGATGGCTACTCAGCAACATCAGATGTTGGCCCAGCAACGCATACACGCTCTGTTGCAAGAGCAGAATGCGCTACTCAACCAAGGACTGCAGACGGCTTTGGAAACAGGGGCGAGGACAGATTCAGGAGCCTCAACTAGATTTTGCAAGTACAATTCCCGTCGTTTCGAAGGCACGGAAGATGCCATTTAAACAGATGCAAGGCTCAAGGATATTGAGGCTATTCTGACGGCGGCTAAAGTTTCGATAGAAGAACGTGTGGATCTAGTGAAGTTGTTACTTTAGGACCTCGCACGTGATTGGTGGAAATCAGAAGAAGTGGGCATCAGACGTCTTGTTGCTTGGGACGATTTTACTGTAAGATTCAAGATGAAGTACTATGGAGTTGTGGCGTCGTTTGAGCTACAACAGAAGTTTATCAACCTCAAGCAGGCTGGCAAGACAGTGGATGCTTATGCAGCAGAGTTCTGCAGACTGAGTAGGTTCGCCCCAGAGATGGTAGCAACAGAGAGCCAGAGGGCTATGAGGTTTCAGCAAGGGTTTCATCTTGAACTCTTGCAATTGATAGAGGGGCACAACTACCAGACTTTCGATGAGGTATTGATGGCAACTCGGAGGCATGAGATCACCATTCAGAGGATCACAACAAGGACTGGAGGTCAGAAGAGACCTCATAATCAGATTGAAGGAGGAGGGGGAGTAGCGCCCTGAGTTACACCATCTCTTGGCATTCGTATTCACGATGTGGCGATACGAGGGCCAGCACCACCAGCCAGGCAACAACAGCAACAAAGAAAGAACCAGCAACCCCCAACGGACTGCACCTATTGTGGGAAGGTGGAGCACACTAGAGATGTGTGTCGGACATTGAACGGACAGTGTTTGATATGTGGAAGTCCAGATCATCGAGTTTTCACCTGTCCTATGAATTCGAGGTCAGGAGGACCATTACAACAATTTTCTGCCCTGCCAGCACCAGGGACAGGCCAGTATCGAGGACCAGCGGTGGCAGTGAGACCGTTGGCACAACGTCCGTTGATGTCACAGGCTCAGATATTTCGGTAGCAAGGATCGCCGATGCAGCAACAGCATAGACCACCCCAGCATCACCATGGCAGGGGCCAGCAGCAGCACCAGGCTAGGCCGCAGCATAGGAACCAACAAGGAGGTCGAGGGTAGGCATTCAATCTGTCCTTGGAAGAGGCATTGGCATTAGGGGATGTTGTGGCAGGTAACATTCTCGTCGCCTCATATCCCGCAGTAGCATTGTTTGATTCAGGAGCATCACACTCATTTATATCTGTACAATTTGCGACACGATTAGGAATGGAGTTCGAGGCATTGCCAGGAAGGTTGAATATACTCACTGGTAATAGGCTCGTAGGAGTTAGTAGAGTTATTCTAGCGTGTAGTGTTGTAGTGTGCGGGCGTTCCTTACCCGACAGGTTGATAGAATTTTCTATGAGGAATTTCGACGTCATTTTAGGCATGGACTGGCTGAAAGACAGTTGTGCCACAATAGATTATCGTAGAAGGAGTATATCTTTTAATATCCCAGGCATGGATCGCTTTACCCTAGTCAGATCAGTGGCAACTCAACAAGAAAAAGAAGGAATAGCAGTGGCTATGGAAGAAATTCAAGTTCCGAAGGTAGTTGAAGAGTTCATTGATGTATTTTTCGAAGAACTTCCAGGTTTACCCCTGGTTAGGGATATTGAGTTCAGTATAGAATTGGCACCTGGAACTCAACCGATATCAGATCGGGTTTACAGAATGGCATATTCCGAGCAGGTCAAGGTGTATCAGCACGTAGAGGAACTGAAGACGAAGAAGTTTATTCGAGATAGCGAATCACCATGGGCAGCACCAGTGGTACTTGTAGGGAAGAAGGATGGGTCATCGAGATTGTACATTGACTACAGAAAGCTCAACGCGGCAACAGTAAAGAACAAGTACCCATTACCTAGAATCGATGATTTGTTTGATCAGTTGAGCGAAGCAAGAGTTTTCTCTAAGATAGACCTTCGGTCAGGGTATCATCAAGTTAGAGTTCGAGAGGAGGATATTTCCAAGACAGCATTCAGTTCGAAGTACGGGCATTATTAATTCCTAGTTATGCCGTTTGGTTTGAGCAATGCTCCAGCAATATTTATGGATTTGATGAACTTCATCTTTATGCCATACTTGGATAATTTTTTGTTGTATTTTTCGACGACATTCTTGTATACTCAGTTAGTAAAGAAGAGCATGAAGATTACCTCAGAAGAGTGTTACAGGTTCTGAGAGAGAACTAATTGTACGCCAAGCTCAGCAAGTGTGAGTTTTGGACAGATCGAATTTCATTCTTGGGACACATCATATCAGGGGCTGGAGTAGCAGTGGATCCCAAGAAGGTAGAAGTAGTAGAGGGTTGGCCAGTACCCAAGACCGTAGCTGATGTGCGTAGTTTCTTGGGATTGGCAGGATATTGCAGAAGGTTCATATCAGACTTTATAAGACTTTCAGCACCCATGATCCGCTTGACACGAAAGGATGTGCCATTCTTCTGGTCGATAAAATGCCAAGCATCATTTGAAAATTTGAAGCAGAAATTGATATCGGCACCTATTCTTACATTACCGGTTGGACCCGAAGGTTTTACCGTTTATTGTGATGTGTCAGGAAAGGGACTTGTGTGTGTCCTCATGCAACATGGAAAGGTGATAGCGTATGCATCTAGACAAATTTGAGACCACGAGAAGAATTATCCAACTCATGACTTGGGATTGAAAGCAGTAGTATTTGCTTTGAAGCTATGGAGGCATTACTTATACGGTGATCGAGTGGATATGTACACAGACCACAAAAGTCTGAAGTACATCTTTACTCAGAAGGAACTGAATATGAGGCAGAGAAGATGGTTATATTCGATCAAGGATTACGACGTGGAGCTTCAATATCATCCAGGCAAGGCTAACGTGGTAGCAGATGCTTTTAGCAGGAGAGGCGGCGCATTTATGTTGACATCACAAAAACATATCTTAGAAGACCTTCAGGAGATAGGCATCGAGGTTATACTTCCTAGTGAGGTAGGAATTCTGGCAAGTCTACAAGTTCAATCTGACTTGGTAGACAGGATCAAGGCAGCTTAGGCACAGGACCCAAGAATTCAGAAGCTCAGGGCAGAATGTGAGTCAGGACTCAGAAAGGAGATGAAAATTCACAAAGATGGTACACTTAGATTTGGATCACGCCTATGTGTGCCTAGTGGAGATATCAGACAGAAGGTTATGACAGAAGCCCACAGTTCTCAGTATTCTATACACCCTGGAGGGACCAAGATGTACAAGGATATCAAGTAGCACTTCTGGTAGAACAGAATGAAGAGAGATAGCTATATTCGTTTCACGTTGCTTGATATGTAAACAAGTGAAGGCAGAACAGCAGAGGCCAGCTTGATTATTGCAACTGCTCCCTATCCCGGAGTGAAAGTGGGAACATATCACAATTGACTTTGTGACGAGTTTACCGAGATCACCAAGTGGTAAAGATACTATTTGGGTGATAGTGGACCGGCTTACAAAGGTGGCACATTTTTTTCCTTTTAGAGTGGGGCAATCGACAGAGAAGTTGGCAGAGTTGTATATACAACAGATAGTCAGGCAGCATGGGATCCCTGTCAGTATTGTGTCCACTACAACAAAAAGACCTATTAATGACGCTCGACAAGGAGTTTTAATGACGGCTGATACATAAGCGTTATTAAGTTGAAAAATACCTTTTTTCTATGACGGTTTGGGCTAATTCTGGGCTTTTTATAATGTTTATAAAACAAAGCATTATTAATAGTTTAGAGCAGTGGCAAACTTGTAATAATTTTTAACTTCAATTTTTGGCAAAATCCTTGCTGCACCCCGAGTTTCAACAAAAAATTTCGTTCTGGTGGATTTTCTCCTTCTCCTCCGTTCTTCTCCCTCCTCTCCCCCAACTCCAAAACCCTAACTCTAGCTAGTTCAGCAACACCCTCCTCTCCTCCTCTTCTTCTCCTTCCTTTCCCCCAACTCCAAAACCCTAGATCCAAAACCCTAAACCTAGTTAGAAAGGGATCCGACGATCTCTCTCTCTCCGTCCACGGGTTCGAGACCGACGATATGGTATGGGGGAAGGTCAAGTCGTACCCATGGTGGCTGGGCCACATCTTCAACGAGGCCTTAGCGTCACAGTCGGTCCGGAGGACCAGGCGCGAGGACCACGTCCTCGTCGCGTTCTTCGGCGACAGTAGCTATGGCTGGTTCGACCCCTCGGAGCTCGTCCCCTTCGCCCCCACCTTCCTCGAGAAGTCCCGGCAGACCGCCTCGAGGAGCTTCGCCAAGGCCGTCATCTTATAGTCCACGAGACCAAACTCAAAGTGAGTATTCTTGATTTATTCTTTGTATTTTTTACACGCATGCTACCAAAAGAGGGGCTTCTGGCACTGTTTATAAAATTTCTTTGGTTATTCGCCTTGTATTTATATTTAATTATTCTTCTGCGTCTGTGGAACTGATTTTGCAATGCACAACTTGAGTTTAAATGGTGCCAGAGATATATTGAGGTTGAGGCCACTTCCTTTGCCTCTTACATATTGCAGTCATTATTTTTCAGCCAATTATGCATGTTCTAGATCCTACAGTGAAAGCAATCATTTAGAAGCCAATTTTTCTTAATAATAGCTACTAATCAAAGTGAACCTAGTCATCGTTTAAGCACTTTTTGCCAATTCTGTCTGTTCTAAATCTTACATTGAAAACAATCATTTAGAATGTCATTTTTTTCTTACATAATTGTTAGCTACCAAGCAAAGTGAACCTAGTTTGAACTTTTGGCCAAGTAAAACAATCATGATATATTTGAACATGCTGGCCTATATATTATCTTAACAAAATTGCTAATGTTCTAGTCCGAGACAAATTTGGCACTATTGCTTGCCCCATGAATGTCCTTACAATAAGGTTTAGTATTACTGTTAGTTTTTAACACACTTTTGTAGCACTTTCTTTTGATATTTAGTTACTGATAAATTATATACATGAACATGGTAACATGTTACCACCAAAGGGGTGGTCTAGTGGTAACACTAGTGAGGAGGGGAAGGAAGGGGAGGAGTGGGCGTGGGGTTGAATCCCAACCCGAGCAAATAAAAATAGCGATGGGTGGAGTCCTGGTGCTAGTAGCCCAGGACAAGGACGATCATCGATGACTGGTCTTATCTAAAAGAAATGGTTACATGTCCTTACTGTAGACTAAATCATAAATAGAATAGTCAAACACCATTAACAAATGAATTTGATATTTTGATTTTTGGCAGCAATATTGTAGTTGTGTTGAATTCTGGTACAATATTAGTACAGGTGGACAGTTAATACAATGTCATTTCATCCGATGCAAATGTTATTGCAATTGACCGTAGGATCCTATGGAGGCAAGAGGCTGCTCGTGGTCTTGAATTTGTTGCTTTTCATGGTTAGTCCTATCTCATTCTTTGTATAATAAAATACAACAAGCTTGAACATCTATATTTTAAACTGGTGCCTAATATATATTTTATTATATGCAACACTATATTCCATAATCCAGACAATTAGGGGCGCATATGTGTCCTTATATTAAGTATCCATTTATCCTATTGTAGTCCAATAACCACTGAATTGTAGTCCAATTGGTAAACTGATAGAAATATAACTTGGAGGTATACTTCAATAATTGCTAGCCACATCATGTACAATTTACACTTGAATATGGCCTGGCATTAAATGTTACTTGGGGATCCAATTGTATTTGGGTTGTTTCATTAGTCATTACATATTTCGACAATGATGGAGGTTTTACGAGTTGGTCTTCATATTTGACGCCGTTGTTACTGGTATTGAGTTCTGCTCCACATTCATCCTCACTCTGATTGGGAAAAGCTTGTATGTTGATGACCATAATGATTGAAGTTTTTGGTATAGAATAGGTTACTAAATAGCTAATCAAGGTCATAATTGTTTCTTGGTTGATTGAACATCTACCATAGTACCATACTCCAGAACATCTGCTAGGGCCTATTTCCTTTTATATAACAAAATAGATCCAATCAGCTGAGAAATACAAAATTCATCTAACTGGTATATGGCAATGCTATTTTGAGGAGTGCTGGTAAGGTAAAAAATTCCATTAATTTGTAAACTTGGTGCGTCTGTTACTTTGTACTTCTAAAGTGACTGTTTCATTTAGTGATCATCCACAAAGGCAGTTTTTAAGGTTACTTGTCCTCGCATCTACCAATCCATCCTCATTATACTAACTCTGTATCTGTCCACTTTAATTTGTTGATGCAAGGTTACTTTGTATCTTTGGAGTTTAGAATTTGTTGTTGAATGCAATAATACTAAAAAATATATATTGTTTTAGTGTTATCTTACACTTCTGATAATCTTCCCATTAATATAGTTCATTTCTACTTTTGTCCTGCTAAGATTGATGTTCTTTTCTTGGATAACAATTTATCTTGAAGAAAATTCTTATCACCATTTTTGTATTGTAGCTACCTCTTGCCATGTATATATTATTTAAAAATAAGCAGGTACTTTTTGTTAGACACTTCTGTCTAGAATGTCATATTCAACCTTTCTAATCTTTGTGGCTGCATTTAGCGAATTCATAGGTGGAATTCTTTATTGAAGACTCCAGTATGTGTTTTCACTTTTCATCTGTTACTACTTACTATCACCTTATACCTTAATTGAGCCTATGCATATTTGGTCGCATATTTGGTCAATTGCTGAAATTTGTCTTAACTACTCTTTGCTTTCATCTATGCAGAGCTTCACAAGAAGGAGACATGTGAGGCTGTCACGATTGTTGAAGCTCCTCCTATGTTCATATGGACCAGATGAACTGTTGTTGAAAATAACACTCATTCTGACACATATTTTTTTATCTTTTCAGCAGTTAGATGGTTTATAGTATTTTTCTAATAAAATCAAAGATCTTGAAATGTGATGGAGGAACATGTGATGCTGGTATTGGTTTTCTATTTTTGTTGGGCTTCACCAGAGGATTGCTTAATTTTTTTGTAATTTAAGTCACTTGATTAATGATCACTTTTCCAATGTGCTAAAATTTGTGTGGAAACATAAACTTATGACGTAGACTTCTAATTTTTTTTCTTCCATTTATCATTGTTGAGAAATTTAAGATTCATTAGCTAAATAGCATGTAGAGGTACAGAATTATCCAGTTTTTCTTTTATTAATAATAGATGGACATATGGTACTTAAAAAGTAGATTATGAACATGGGTTGGACATTAGACTGCTAAAGGTAATTTACTTTGCAAGAAAAGTCCAATGAGCGAGATTGATTTTGTATATTTTTCCCTCTCTACTTCAGGCCAGATTGTTTGAAGTTTATTGTCTTTAATATCTTATGGAGCTTTGGTTTCTCATTAGCTTATGGACCTTGATATTCGTAATTATTTTATAGTTGCAGGATCATATTATCTAGTGTCTCTATTTCTTGAAGGGTTGTATTTTCCAGTTATTTTCTTCCTCTCTTCTTGAGTTCTTCTTTTAATTTAGTTTTCTTTTCTTTGCTGGTCGAACTTGTTTCGTAACTGACAGGCTTCCTTACCCGTAGGCCATATCGACGCCAAAGTAAGAAAGTATGTAGCAACTTCCGATAGAGTACGGAACTGACTCACTTTCTGCTACCATTCCTTATAACAGATCAAGCAAAGCTGAGTTTGAAGATGGGTAGAACTTTCAGGAATTGGATGCATTTCAAGCTGCAGCTCGGGTACATTCTGTATTTGGATAGCAAAAGAGATATTTATTCCTATTTTATGGGTACATTCTGTATTTGGATATTCAATGTAATGAAGATGTTGATATGTACTCTATTTTGAGAAATGTAATAAAGATGGTGATATATAATGTTAAGTTTTTGGAATGTAATATATATTGTGCAGTATAGAGCATTATAAATATGCTAATTTGAATAGTATAAAGTGTTATAAATGTGCTACATTGAGCCTATACATATTATCTATTCATGACGTTTTAAAATTGTTCTGAATTGTGCACTATATATTAAATATTCATAACGCTTTTATAGAAACTATTCATGACGGTTATTTTTATGACGCTTTTAAAAAACATTTATAACACCCGTTTTCATAACGGTTGCTGTGAAAAAAAAGCGTCATGGTTCGTCATTAATGACGCTTTTTAGCCGTCATTAAAAGGGTTTTTTGTTGTAGTGGTCAGACAGAGATACCCGCTTTACATCATATTTCTGGAAGAGTCTACATCATAGTCTGGGTACCAAATTGAGATTTAGCATGACTTACCATCCACAGACGGATGGGCAATCAGAAAGAATAATTCAGACTTTACAAGATATGTTGCGAGCTTGCACCCTAGATTTTGGATGGTCTTGGGAGAGCCACTTACACTTAGTCGAGTTCTCGTACAACAACAGTTATCAAGCTAGTATCCAGATGGCGCCATTCGAAGCACTATATGGTAAGAAGTGTAGGTCGCCACTTGCATGGGATGATATCGGAGAGAGGAAGATGCTAGGCCCAGAAATGATTATTCAGACGGTTGAAGTGGTTAAGGGAATTAGAGAGCGACTTCGAGTTGCACAAGATCGGCATCGACATTGGGCGGACCAGCATCGTAGGCCTCTAGAATTTTTTGTTGGGGACCACGTGTTCTTGCGGATCTCACCTACTCGTGGGGTCATTAGATTTGGCGTTCGCGGGAAGTTGAGTCCGCGATACGTGGGCCCATTTGTTATCCTTGATAGGGTAGGCGATGTTGCTTATCGTTTGTCCCTTCCACCTTCGTTACGAGAGGTGCATGATGTGTTTCATGTATCTCAGTTTTGTAGGTATGTATCGGACCCAAGCCATATCCTCGATCATTTTGAACTGGTTGTTGGTACCAACCTGTCTTACGAGCAACAGCATGTGTCCATTTTGGACTGAAGGGAGAAGATACTCAAGAACCGAACAATTAGCCTTGTCCGTGTTGCTTGGGGACATCACTCCTTAGGAGAATCAACGTGGGAACGTGAGGATGATATCCGATCACGGTACCCGCACCTATTTGACTCACAAGGAATATATTTTTCGTGTACCTTGATTGTCTTGATTTCTCATGCTTATCACCCTATGAGTAGAAATTACTTAGTATCGTAGATTGATAATTATAGATATATTACTTGTTATTTGACATTGTAAAATAGCTGCTTGCTCAATTGCTTGTACTTAGATTAGTCTAGCTCTGATATTTCTGTTCTGCTTAGATCTGAAATTCTGAGGACATAATTTTTCTAAGGAGGGTGGAGATGTCACTCTCCGTTCCCAGAATACGTATTTTTATACTTGTACTGCTTGAATATATTTATTTAATATTTATCATGCATTTATTCTGTATTTAAATTCTTTAATTTCACGCTTATTAATTTTTCTGTATTTTATTTTCTGCTTTTGCTTTAGCTCTTGGTTTAGTATGTTCATTAAACCAATTTGGTTTAGCTTGGTTCATCATGATAAGGAGTGGATGGCCTAGATCTTGTAGGAGGGAATAGAGGGTAGAGACTTACTTGGGCTTGATATTAATACTACTTTACTTTTCTCTCTCTTCATTACTTTCATTTACTTCTTCTTCAACATCCATTACTCTCCCACCAACCTAGAGAGCTAGGCAAGTACCACTTGCTTCTTGATGGATCTCCAATTTTGTTGTTCCATTGTCTTTCTCTCGAGATTCTTAGACACTCTAGTACTTAGCATTTTTAATTTTCATGGCTCATTACTTGTAGATCTAAGTTTGTTGTATTTTCGGATTTCTTAGGTTTTGATCTAGCTAACCCTATTATTTTTAAGTTTTGATGGTTCTATGTTGTAGAGAATTTTTTTGCCCCATTTTGACCTATGGAAGTCCAGATTCTGACCTTATATGATGGATTATCGGAGCTAGGAAGCCATGGCTTTCACGGTTCTTCCTCACAGAAAATTTGGAGAAAAAGAACTGCTCTAGCCGCATAGGCTTTGGCAGCATGGCCGCATAGGCTTTTAGCAGATCTTGCTTAGCCGTATGATCTTGGCTGCATAACTTCCAGCCGCATAAGGCCCGAACTCCTCTCAGCCGTATAAGGCCCGAACTCCTCCCTGCAGCATAAGGCCCAAACTCCTTCCAGACGCATAAGGCCCGAACTCCTCTCAGCCGCATAAGACTCCATCTCCTTTGTCGCATAGCTCAAGTTATCCCCAGCCGCTTGTACTTATCCAGCCGCATGTACTTTTCTGGCCGCATGGCTTTAGCAGTCGAGCCGTATGAGACTCATTTTCTGCTAGCTGCATAAGATTACTCCCGCTTGCCGCAGCCGTATGACTTTGACTTACCCAGCCGCATGAACCCATTTTTACTTTCTGCTGCGTATGCATGATTCACCTTGGCCGCATAGGTCATGGGTCCCCTTGCCGCATGAGGCTCCATCTCCTGAGCGAATGAGACTCAGTCTTCGAGCCGCATGGGACACAGTCTCTGAGCCGTTGAGACTCAGCCGTATGGACACGGCAGTCTTGGCCGCATGGCTTGATTGGCTTTTGGCCGCATAAGACTGTCTTCTTTTCAGCCGCATGAACTGTCTTCTTTTTCAGCCGCAGTAACTGTTTTCCCCTGGGTCGTATGGGATTCTGACCCGATTCTGGCCGTATAGATGGGCACCCATCTATTGCTGCCCATAGTGCCTTTTAGCTGTTTACTTGTTCCGAATTTATATTGATTGATATTGATTGCTACCTTGACTAATAATTGATCATGCGTTCCTAGTTGGAACTAAGAGACTGGCTAGTCGTCTTATTGAATTGAATGAGACACGTTCATGTATAAACCATGAACCATTGTGATCGACTAGCCGATCCGGACATTGGCATATGGACAAATGTTGACTTCCATTTTTCTACAAAAGCAGCATGTGCATCTTACAGTCAAGGCATGATTATTCCGTGGCTAGGATTGATTGTTGCATTATGCTATGTAAGACCTACAACCTAGCCGTACGGGCATCGTTGAAGAGTTGTGCATATCGTACTCTGTACGGAAGTACTCATTCTGAATGACCATGATCCACGGTATGGAATTTCAATCAACATAGGGACTATTAAGTTAAATAAAATAACGATTGCATGGAGAGAATGGATTTCCGAGTTCTTACATGGCAGCCATCTTTGGGACGATTAGTGCCCCGACATGTCGGTTGGTTCCCACAGATACCGCAAATCTGCCACACGGGCAGGGAGTGGTATCTGCCTATATTGATATATATATATTTATGATGAGCGTCCCGCTGGGAATCGTCTAATTCATGATTGGCGCAATTGATTATTGGGTAAACTAGCCTTTCTTGCACATAGTAAGAACTGAGGAATCCCTTATTGCAAAAATTCCAGGGTAACTTGGAACTTACAGTAGCAAGCCGTAGTAAGCATGGCCGTTTAAATTATTTTGTTTGTGTACTGTGCCTACTTTGTTAACTACTAAGATGACCAGAACGTCAGGGCATGACGGGTCAACTTTTGTCCTTGTTTGGTTGGGAAGTTAGCTTAAAGTGTCGTGATGTTATGCGAACCCCAGTAGCAAGCAGAGATCTTTTTATCGCATCTTTACTCTTATTACTGGTTCCAGTTTCTCATATCGTGCTTCCTTGCGGTACTTGCTATTAGAGGTCTAACCTCTCTGGTTTTGCATGGCCAGATTTAGAGCCAGTTTTCGAGGACTCCGCTTACTTCCACCTCCAAGATGGTCAATACTAGAGAAATGATCACCGGAGGACACGCGTGGGTCCCTTGCTTCCCTACTCATCTTTACTATTTACCTTTGGCCGTTTGGCACTGACATGTTAGTCGAATTGTTTTGTACTTACTTTTACATAATTGTAACTAAGTCAGGCTGCAGCTGATAACGATTGTGTATACCTTGTTATATCCTCTGGCTATGTTTTGTAAAGCTAGATCTTAAAGAACATTTTGACCAAGTGTTTGGGACCCTTACTGCTTTATCTTACATGTTCTCTATTTACTATTTCTTGTTTGAATGATTGAGACAATAAATGTTGAGTAACCCTAGTAAGACTTTCATGTAGTATGCACCCCCTCGTCTTTTAGACAGTATTGATCGTATTATACGGTATTCATCTACCCGTAATACGTAGCTGGCTGAGTCATTCTCCCGCTCTCCGATATTCTGGTTCTGGGGCTTGACAAATCTCATTGTACAAATATTGTATAAACTATTGTATATGTCCATTGTACACTCACGTATGATGGAGTTACCACTGTTATTATATAACCTAACCTGTTTACATAACCATATTGTGCTCTAAATCACTAGTACTTGCAGTTTTACTTATCCTATATATATTCTCAGTTATAAATTCTCTCTCGTTTTCATGTACATCTTCTTACAGTTCATGTATCTTACTCTTTTGCATGTTTTATATTTCCTAACATGTTATGAACTGCGTGAGATGTATTGTTCTCGTTCCTGTCCTGACTGGACCTGTTGAAAATATTACAGATGATAATGGTGACTGCCCTACCTTCTATGGAGAACATGAGGGTGACACTCAGGAGCCCGAGGAGCATCTAGCTCAGTAGAGGGTGCCTAGTTGTAGCACCCAGTTTCCCAAATAAGGATAATTTTGAAATTTCGTGTTTATAATTATTTTAATAATGATATTTAATTCATGATATGATTTTTAGTGATTTTAAATCATTTTAAAATTATTTAAATCAATAACTTGTGGTTTTGACGTTTTGCTAGTGAAACCCTAGAGACTGTTTGACCTAGAGCCTAACCATATGATTATGATATTTTAATGTCATTTTTGGCCTAAGAATATTTTTTGCATTTGACCTCCTTGAATTATTTTGATATTATTTTATTATTTATGATATTGTTTTGGGGTTATTTGAGTCGGGTTCGAATTTCAACTCAATCCGACTTGAAACGGGGACCCGGGGGTAGTTTGACTCTAGTGGAACCCACACACTAGTTAGACATGGCCCACATGATATTAATTTTAGTCCACATGATAAAAATATTTTAGTTAGAGGTTAGACTAATTATTATGGATAAGGTTAGTGTGATTAAAGACTTTAGAATGACTAATTTAGCCCCAACCAATTAGCCCTTTTCTAATACTCATAGAATAGGTTAGTGGGGGCATTTTGGACCTTACCATAATAGGACAAATAGCCCCATATGGCCAGCCACTTTGGAAGAGGATAGGCTCAAGTTCATTTCATTATTCTCATCCACACTCTCTCTCTTGTTCTTCCCCAAATTCCTAGAGAGCAATCCCTAGCAATTTTTTCACCAAATCCTTCCATTTTGCCACCAAATCTTCTTCTTTCCTTCTCCATTCTATCCAAGGAGGAAGCTACCCAAGTTTGGGAGGATTCGGAGCTCGTTCGTGTCCTTTTGGAATCTCTACGTGTCGGTGTCGCTCCGGGAAGGTTTTTCTTCGATTCGATCTACCGGGAGGTATAAATCCCTTCTCCTTTTCATTTCCTCATGCATATAGGTCTATTTTGAACCCATAGAAATGACCCCCATAGTTGTATCTCCATTTGTATCCATTTTGTGTCTATTTGGAGGTCATAGGAGTGTCATTTGTGTTGTGGTTGTGTCCATGTGGGAAAATCTCAAATTTGGACACACTATGTGTTGTTGTTATGTATGAATGAATTATTACATGTTTAATCTCATATTTTTGTATTGAAGATGTGTTCTATAGTGTCTCATATATATATATTAGTATAGAGAGTGAGTTCTTGATATATTATGTTATATACTTGTGTTCTTTTGTCTCAAACTACCCAAATCCGTCATGATTTTTATCCACGTTTTTAATTTCAGCCCTAACTTAGAAATGTCATAACTTCTAGCTCAAAGCTCGGTTTAATCTCCTGTTTTTTTAAAAGAAGCATATTGAAGTTAGCTTTCCAAAAACATGTATTAATAGGCCTAATTCTTTCTGTAACTTTTTGGAGAATTATTTGAGTGTCAGCTGTACGAAAGATAAACGCGTTCTCGGTGTTTTCGCGATTCCGGGAGTTTCCGGAAACGAAAACGCGATCCGTTTGAAGTTTCGGAAAGCTAACACATAGATCTATAACATACTTTAATCCTAGATTTTAATTCATATTGAGATGGTACAGTATTGATTATTAGTATGAGTTACTATTCGGCATATGTATTTTGTGCACCCTTGTGTGTAATATAATATTCTATTCGATTTTAACCCATGTTAATGTATATACATTATGTAATTAAATAGAGAATGCAAGCATGAGTAAATGGTTAAATAAATAATGTATGAGGTGTAAGTATCCTATCTAATGTAAACATGTATAAGTATGGCTTGTAATGAATATGTAGGTTCCATAGTATGTAATATATGGTGCATATAGTAGTGCAAGAGAATAAATGAATGATGAATGAATGCATGCATGAATGTAATATAATAATAGATGTAATGTATGCAATATACGAGTTAATGAGATGTAATGTTCTATGTTAACACAAATCCTATATTATCTCATGTACCCCTTACACTATGTTGACACTATCACACTTGACACTTTATTCACTTACACTTTGACACTCTTTGATATGTATACACTATGTATGCCCATTTAACCCTCACTTGTCCCTTTGCCATGTTCACCTACACACACATAGCCTCTTAAATAAGTATTTATGAATATAGTTAACTTAGCTATGTATGTATATTATATATATGTTAGCATATTGTGTTGTAATATATAAGTTTATATAACCATTTGAAATGTCATGATTATAGACCTAATGTTGAATACCAATATATGCATGTGTATATATGTGTAACATATATAGCTTAAAGTAATATATTACCTTGTGTATATCCAATGTGAATTCTTGCCTATTTGAGTATTGAATAATTGCATGCTATATAGAGTTGGGTGTATGTTGGCTTGTATAGCCTTGTATTGATGTGTGCTTGCTAGGATAGTCTTGGTTAGGCCTAGTAAGACTTGCTGGGTTAGGACATGACCTAGTTTGACTAGTGCAGTTGACCAGAGTTGAGCAAGGGTTGACTTTGGCCTAGTTTGACCTAGATTCATGTAGAATGCATTGTAGTGCTTTATATTACCCTTCTGCACATGTTGTGACTTGTGTTGTTCTAATTAGAAGCCAGACACCTCTCCTCGGATAGTATCTTTATCTTGGACATTCAGATATCAGGCGAGTACATTCTCTGATCATTTTATATCATGTTTAGGATTATATTTCCTGCTTTAGACTATCTTACTTGATGCTGACACGTTGGTAACACGGATTGGTACTATATGGATCCCTTCATGAGATGTTATCCCTCTCGGGAGCATCAGATACTTTTGTCATGTGTGTTTCACTTACATCACGTATCATATGCTTCTATCATCATGAATCTTCGGGAATCAGCTAGTGACTCATGTACCCTCATGATCACCGAGCCTTCACGAATCAATTCATGAATCATCCTTTATGGGCAACGTAGTATAGTCATGAATCTTAACATAGCTTGAATGGATCCTTGTGTATTGATTGGGGTACGGGGGAGTATGAATGGTCATGTGAATAAATATCCAAAGTAGAGTAGTCATGAATCACTCTTAGTGTAGTCATGAATCAGTCCTAAGCCATTCATATGTTCATCTGTACTCTAAATCACTAGCACTGTCTCTCTTTATATATATCATAGATATTTACTTACAGTCTCTCTTTTACATTATGCTATTTTTTCAGATCCTGTATTTTATTCTCTAGCATGATTACATTTCCCTTCCTGTTATGACTTGTTGAGATGTATTATGCTCGCTCCAGTCCTGACTGGACCTGTTGATAAATTTTACAGATAGCCTGGAGGTTGCCTGCTAACCTAGAGGAGACAGTAGAGGTTGTATAGATAGCTAGGGTTTATTCATAGTTTATTTTCAGTCGTCTTGAGTTGTATTTATGAATTACTGTATTTGAGTTTTGAGATGTATTCTGGGTTTGTATCTTAGACACTTAGACTTCTATCTGTTGTATCTCTTTTCGATTTCATGTTTTATCTATCTTCCTTTATGCTCTACCTTAGATGTGATTGAGTTTACATTCTGCTATGTCACCCCCATTCGGGGAGTATAAACTGTTTAGTCTTATACTATTAGATGCATTGATACCTAGGACAGCGTTCTACCGCCGACACTGCGGCGTAGGCTGGGCGTTGTTACGTTCTCGTGCCCTAACTCTAGGGTGCGGGTCGTGACACGTTTTTAGTGGTGGCCCATGCAGGTCGAGATTCGCATTAGTGCGTAACGACTTAGTTGTACTACTACGAGCCTGCTATAGGATATATAAATTAAGGTGTTAGGATGAGAGGATACTCAATCACTGTTAGGATTCCTTGAGAGATTCCTAGGAGGACCCTTGAGAATCTCATTTTGAATTCCGATTTAAACTCCTTTTCCTTGTTTTGATTCACCTTTTTCCTTGATTTGAATTTGATTTTGTGGATTCATTGTAGAACTTTGAATCCTGGTATTAGTTGATGATTTTGATAAAATTTTGTATTTGTTGATTTAATTTTGTATTTAGATTAATATTTTCAAATCCAAGGTACTCAATCACACTTAGGATTCTTTGAGAGATTTCTGGGACGACCCCTGAGAAACTCATTTTGAACTTCAATTGGAATTCCTTTTTTTCATGTTTGGATTCACCCTCATTCCTTGCTATTGAATTTAAGCTTGATGGGTTCCTCTCGTTTGAACCGATGAGAAGGAACATATCTTCATTATTCTTTCTCGCTATTATTCCCTTACATTCTTATTTACCTCTTATCTTAAACTCTGTCTCATTACATTAATTATCCATATCTTGTCATCCCTACCAAATGTACTTCGAAACCCTTGAATCTTCGTATCTTTTGTATGGGGAAGGCTAAAGAAGTGACGTAAATTATGTAGCTCAGAGAAGACGTAACTGGTTATTTTATGATGATCTAAAGGAAATCAAATGTGGAGTGTTCCATATGGAAACTTGAGATAGAAATGTGGTAAAGGTCTCAAATAGAATAAAGAGATGTATACTGCCAATCTGGAAACAATTACATTTAGAGAAATTTTGGGGTTATAAGATAGTTTATAGGTGTATTCAAAACTAATGAGGATATCAGAGGTCAACCTAGTTTTGAGAACTTAGAAAATCTTGGTTATTGATTCTGGGAAAAACTTTTACTCTGAGGTAATGTAGAAGGTTAGTAATAGAAAAGAGAAGTTAATTGTGTTTAATAAGGATATTAAACAAGATGTTGCGCGCGAGGAAATGACTAGTGATAGATAGAGCACAAAGTTATGAAAGTTTAGAGATTGTTGTGAAATATTTTTAGAAGAATAATATTCAAGGGTGTATGTCGAAGAAAATACAGAAGTTGATTTTATGATGAAAGATAAGTTTTGTAAGGCCTAGAGATTTAAATTAAATGATACGAGGAGAACAATTTGAACAAGTTCAAGGAATTCGTAAATGGGATTTAGAGGTTTTGGGTCAAATTTAAGACAAGGTGAAAGAACTTGAAAATTTAAATAAATGGTTAATGTTGATTCCTAAATGTGAGGGCTGTGCTTCAAGAGTGATGTTTGGAAATTGGGAATTGCCTACGGTAGTCATGGTAAGGGTTTAAGTAAAGGTTAATTTTTCATATGGAGACTGGTGAGGTAAAGATATGATTGGCAAGTTATGACCAGATGAACTTAAGAGTATCAGAAGCAGATGACTAACTCGATCTTCATTATTTTTGTGCATTAATTACCACCTCTTGAACTCCCACTTTCTAATTGAGATCCTTGACGTTCCTTATCCTGACTTTGATATTCGGAATGTAATACTAGATGTTACCCTCCAACAAATCTTATATGCAAGACCTAGACGAGCTCACCTTCGTGTAGGTATATCATGTCCCACTAAAAACCCATCTTTTTGTACTCTATTTTCTTGATATGATTTTTTGGTCAACTGGCTAAACTATAACCTCTACCATTATACTAAATTTCTTCTTATCTCAATTAGAAATCCAGCCTTGACTCAATTCTTTCGACCCGACATGTGATGGTGTTCTGCTTGTTTCCTTAGATGCTTAACCTTGTACCTTATCTGATTACTTGATCCGTTGGTTAAGAAACTTGGACTATGTAATTCCTTTCATCATTACCACCCTTATATCTTGTGCTGCTAAATTAGCCTTAGTTTTGCAAGCTTATCTATTTTCGAGCTTGGTCATGACATATTTTATTGGGTGGCCACCCACTAACATATTGTCTAATCAGAATCGGTACATGATGGTCTGATCAACCTATTGCACTTTGGTTCGCTTTTTCATGTATCAATCTACGAGAATGGACACATAGTTAAACTTGACCCTAGAGTCTCATTCACGACAACCTTGACAATTCTCCTTGAAATCTTTTCATCGCCTATGAACCTCGTATTCGTACTCAGTCGAATTAAATTTAATCATGACCTGAACCTCCATCATTGGATGCTCGTGCTCATACTTTGATTTCATTGATTTCCCTTCTTGCCCAAATCTCGTTTTATCCCGAAATTGATCAACTTAGATCGTGTCAAGACAAAAATCTATTTGTGATTTGTTGTGCCTAAATTTTCAATTTTTGCCATTTTATGGAATAGTAACCTTTTAATAATTTCTTAGTTGCTTGTTAATGACCAATTTTTATATAGGATGGTAGACAGCCCTACAACCTTGATGATTGTTGTTCCCTTACCTTCCCAATTAGGACACCCTAGATTGTTTGTGTTGATACCATAGTACTGTTTGACCTAGAATGATTAGTGTACCTAGGTGAGACTTCCAACTGCTACGGTATGCCTTGACCTTGTATACTATTCCTTCAAATTGCATAATTTAGATAAATATTTTTAGACCTTGATTGTTGGAAAATAGGGACGTCACCCCATTAGTATCAGTTGTAGATATATATAGGTTAGTCCTTGATGTGGGGATGTGTGTCTATAAACATGTAGCTTAGGAGATTTATAAGAGATTATAGTATCAGCCTTGATAGGATGTACTAGTCTTTTGGTGAGTATAAATGCGTTATGAGAGATAGGGGCCTATATGTCTTAGTAAAGCATCGTTCCTATGGTAATAGAATGTATTAATAGATGGTTAATAGGAAGATAATAGTTTGAGCATACCTATAGCCTATGATCAGTTCCTTTTCATCCTTAGTTAAGACCACTTTAAAATAGGTCCAGTCCCTTGGATATAGGTTCCAGTCCATATTTTATTGAAGTTCCATTACCGCCGTACAGCAGAGCAGTATTGGAGGTATTCCTAGATTGACACTTTTTAGATGTCCGTTTATTATTCCAGTGTTAGGAAGTGTTACCTTAGATATTTGATAGGTTAGAGGCTCTAGAAGGAGTACTATCGATCTTAAATTTCGAGGACGAATTTTTTCTAAGGTGGGTAGAGTTGTAGCACCCAGTTTCCCAAATAAGGATAATTTTGAAATTTCGTGTTTATAATTATTTTAATAATGATATTTAATTCATGATATGATTTTTAGTGATTTTAAATTATTTTAAAATTATTTAAATCAATAACTTGTGGTTTTGACGTTTTGCTAGTGAAACCCTAGAGACTGTTTGACCTAGAGCCTAACCATATTATTATGATATTTTAATGTCATTTTTGGCCTAAGGATATTTTTTGCATTTGACCTCCTTGCATTATTTTAATATTATTTTATTATTTATGATATTGTTTTGGGGTTATTTGAGTCGGGTTCGAATTTCAACTCAATCCGACTTGAAACGGGGACCCGGGGGTAGTTTGACTCTAGTGGAACCCACACACTAGTTAGACATGGCCCACATGATATTAATTTTAGTCCACATGATAGAAATATTTTAGTTAGAGGTTAGACTAATTATTATGGATAAGGTTAGTGTGATTAGAGACTTTAGAATGACTAATTTAGCCCCAACCAATTAGCCCTTTTCTAATACTCATAGAATAGGTTCACTACCAAAATAAGTCATATTACCGACGCAATTAGCGACGTTTTAAGAAAATGTCGCAGGAAAAAAACAATTTAGCGACGTTTTTTTATTACGTCACAAAACGTCGTTATTAGCGACGGACAGCAACGTTCTGCGACGTATTTAAACTACGTTTGCGTTTTAAACAGATAACGTCGCGTATAAGTCGGTAAACGTCGCTAATATTAGCGATATTAGCGACGTTTACCGACGTATATGTTAATTCATTGCTAATATCACTTATACTAGCGACGTTTACCGACGTTTTTGTGTGACGTCGCTAACTTGTAAATATAGGTCAGGTTCGATTTTCATTCCCCCCATTATTTTCCCCCCAATTATTTTCCTTCCCCCCCGACCCCGAGCCGGCTTCCCCCACCGCCTCGGCCCCCGACCCCCACCGACCTTCGGTGACCGCCGCTCTCCTCCTCCGGAGACCGTCGACCCCCTCCTCCCCCTCCACCGCCGCTCCCCCTCGCCGTCGCCAGAGCCAGCTCCAGTTCGCCAGAGCCAGCTCCAGCCACCTCGACCGCCGCTCTCCCTCGCCGTCGTCGCTCCCCCTCGTCGTCACGGTCAGGTAAACCCTAACTCTAACCGGCTCGACACCTCAACACGAGCATGTGCACGTTTCTTGTTTGGACACCTCGTGTCTAGTTTGCTAGACACGAGACACCCCCCTGACATATGTATAAACCTTGTGCACACATTAATTGATATGAATTTGGGTTTTTGATTCGAATTGAGGGTTCTTCACCTATTTTCTGAAACTGTCCAGTTTGAGCATTTTCTAAAATCTTTTAAGTAAATTAAATTGTTAAATAATGTAGATTCATGATGTTTAAGATGTATACAATATCTGAGATGTTAGTTTACATGGCCGAGGTTCATGGAATGCAAGTTTGGGTTGTATTTATTCAAATTTGGGTTCGAAAAAGGGATTTTCTGATACATGTATTGTTCTTTGTGTTTTCAAGAGTAAAATTGATAATTAAGATGCTAATTCATAAAATGTAATGTTATTTACTGTAGGACATTGAAACTGAGTAACTGCCCTCTATATTGTTCAGTCCCCTTTCTTAGTTGTTCAGTCGACTTCTAGGTAGGTAAAGGCCACTTCTTAGATGTATCATTTGATGGAAGGGAGAGGGGGCATAAGTGTTCAGTCCTTGTTCAACTTATGAACATGTATCAGTTCCAAAGTTACTAGTATCAGCCATAGTCAACCATAGTATCTTTTAGATTAGGATTTGGATGTTAGTATAGAAAGGGTAGAGCACTGTAATAGATGAGAGAGGGCCTTAGGCAACAGGCCAATAGGCCAAGCAGAGATTAAGATACAGATTTTCACATCCAATGTAATCCAGTTGACCAATGTAACCCAAGATGTTGTCTTATTGATCTAGTTTAGCCTTGTTTTACTAGATTGTTGATCGAGTTGACCAATAGTTGACTTTGACCTTGATTGGCCTAGAAATCATATAGAATTGCATGTAGACTTCTTTTATTTTATATTGACTTCCATGATATGACAGCTCCTCAAAAAAAAGAATCCTCTACTAGACATCGCACTCTCCTTTTCAGAACATCAACTAGTATTACTACCTTGATGTATATATAAAGTATGCATGTAAAATAGTAGGTAATGATATGCAAAACTGAAAAGATAAATGCAATGCATGAATGAATGGATGAAAAGATAAATGCAATCCATCAGAAAAGCTTTGACACTTGCATATCATTCACTACCTTGATGTATCTATCTTACAGAATTATAGAGCTGAATTACTATCTGCGGAATCGTACTTGGATGTACAACTGTCATCCTGATGACATGTGCGGTGTGCGGGATGAATTTATAGAGGGTGTACACCAGTTCCTGCAGTTTGCCAAGGCGTTCCCTCAGTACATGGACGGTACAAAAATTAAGTGTCCGTGTGTGAGATGTCGCAACTTGAAATATCATCCAGAAGTGGATGTCACGTATCATTTGTACTCGAAGGGTTTCACGCCGAATTACTATTAGTGGAGCGAGCACGGAGAACTTGTGTCTTTAGCATCGGAGTACGAGCCTTATGTGGATGTCCACAACAACGCTCCTTACGACGATGGGTTGGTGAACATGGTTTTTGACGCGGCCGGGCCTAGTTTCGATCCGGATGATCATGATGCACCTGAGGAGGCACCGAACCCCGATGCTGCACAGTTCATGGAGTTGCTGGAGAATGCAAGGACTCCATTATATCCTGGTTGTGAGGATCATTCACCGTTGGAGGTGGTTACAAGATTGTTGAGCATCAAGTCCGATTTTAACATGTCGCAAGATTGCTACAACCGTATTATGGAGTTGCTTATAGAAATATTGCCTGAGGGTGCGAAGATGCCTAAAGACTTCTACCGGTCTAAGAGGATGGTTAGATCGCTCTGGATGGGATATGAAAAAATCGATGCCTGTCGCAACGGGTGCATGTTGTACTACAAAGACGACAAGGATGAAGACGCCTGCAGATTTTGTGGTGTCGATCGCTACAGGAAGCCTACCTCTTCGATGCACTACTTGCCGTTGACGCCGCGTTTGCAGCAGTTGTTTATGGTAAAGAAAACTGCAGAAAACATGAGTTGGCATAAGCGGGAACATACCGAAGGAGTGTTGGATCACCCATCTGATGGAGAAGCATGGAAGCACTTTGATCGAGAGTATCCAAATTTTGCTTCTGATCCGCGTAATGTTAGATTGGGTCTCAGCTCTGACGGTTTTACCCTATTCGGACTTTCGGGATCCCAGTATTCGTGTTGGCCTGTGATCGTCACCCCGTACAATCTACCGCCTTGGATGTGCATGAAGACTCCATATATGTTCCTCACCGTTATTATCCCAGGTCCGAACAATCCGAAAAGGAACATCGATGTTTATTTACAGCCATTGATTGATGAGTTGAATCAGCTGTGGGAAGTAGGTTCCAACACGTACGATGTATCTAGAAAACAAAATTTCCAGATGCGGGCAGCACTTATGTGGACCATCAACGACTTTCCGGCCTATGGAATGTTATCTGGATGGAGCACGCATGGTCGTCTTTCATGTCCGTATTGCATGGACGACACTAAGGCTTTCCGTTTGAAACACGGAGGCAAACCGTGCTTCTTCGATTGTCATCGACAATTCCTGTCGAAGGATCATCCGTACCGGAGGAACAGGAATGCTTTTCGTGCTGGCGTTGTGGAGAAGGGTGATCCACCGACAAGGTGGTGCGGAGCCACGATATGGGAGGAGGTTAGAGATTTATCAAGTGCTATTGAGCAGCCTGCTACGGGCTACAAGTGTGACGGATTTGGTCGCACTCATAACTGGACGAAGAGGAGTATATTCTGGGATCTGCCATACTGGAGCACCAATCTGATTAGACATAACCTTGATGTCATGCATATCGAGAAGAATGTGTTTGACAACATAATTAATACTGTAATGGACGTAAAGGGGAAGACGAAAGACAATCCTAAGGCTAGATTGGACTTAAAAGAAATATGTAGACGTCCTGCATTGCATTTGATAGAGGACGGGAATGGGAAGTTGAAGCAGCCTAAGGCAATTTTCTCACTGGAGAATGAGGATAAAGTGAGGCTTTGTAGGTGGATTCAAGGTCTGAAATTTCCAGATGGGTATGTTTCAAACTTGAGAAGATGTGTCGACCTCAAGGAGAACAAACTGACAGGTATAAAGAGCCATGATTGTCACGTATTCATGGAGCGGTTAATTCCGATTGCATTTCGAGAATTCTTACCGCAGGCAGTTTGGGATCCATTGACGGAGCTTAGCATATTCTTCAGGGACCTTTGTTCTAAGAAATTGCTCGTTGATCGTCTAGAAAAGCAAGAGAAGGACATTGCGGTAACACTGTGCAAGCTAGAAAGGGTGTTTCCTCCTGGATTCTTCGACTCTATGGAGCATTTGTCGATTCATCTTTCCTACGAGGCACGTGTTGGTGGACCCGTCGAATATCAATGGATGTACCCGTTCGAGCGACATTTGAATCACCTAAAAAGAAAGGTAAAAAATAAGGCTCGGGTCGAGGGTTCTATTTGTGAAGCCTATATTCTCGAGGAGATTACAAATTTCTGCTCCTCCTATTTCAAACCTCATGTTGCTACGAATAGAACGAGGGCTCTGAGAAACGACGACGGATATCAAGAATTTAATGATGGAATACTGAAAGTATTCAATACGTCCGAAAAGCCTTCGGGGAAAATGAAGAAGAGATATTTGAATGACGAAGAGCTAAGGGCTGCTCAGTTGTATGTATTACTCAATTGCGACGAAGATGAAGTGGAGAAGCTAGAGGGGTAAGTAAGGAATGATGAGTTTACGTCATCTCAATGTAATAGTATAAGCTAATATTATTGTACTAATCGTTCTAATGCTTCGTTGTTTTCCAGCACATATAATGATGAGTTGAGGCTGGTTAGACCCTACCTAACAGACGAAGCATTAGAACAAGAAATGAGACGTCATTTTCCTTCTTGGTTGAGCGAATATATAAGCAGCTCGGTAATATTTACTGGCCTCTTCTAATGCAACTGCGCAATAAATAACTTATTATCTCTTCTTTGATATTCAGGTCGATCGTCTAATTTCACCCGAGATTGAATTAATTAGAACTCTTGCCAAGGGACCAATTACTTTTGTTAAAACATGGCCAAGTTATTGTGTCAATGGCTTTCGGTTCAAGTCGACAAATGCTCCGATCAGAGACAGCTTCCTGGATCTTGATTCCACGAAGAACAGTTGTTTGTGTATCAAGTCTTCGAACTACAAAGACGTCGATCCAGGAAATGATTTCTTTGGCATCTTGCGAGAGATTGTGGAGTTGTCATATAATTATGGCAGAGAACCTGTAAAGATCGTGTTGTTCAAGTGTGAATGGTTCGATCCGATTGAAAATCAAGGCTGGAAAATTGACAAGCATGGTCTTGTGGATATAAACTACAAGCGTAGATATCAAGGCTACGAACCGTTTGTCCTAGCAACTCAGGCTCAGCTCGTGTACTTCACAGCTTATCCGAGACGGGGAGCAACGAAGTCTGACTGGTGGACAGTATGCAAGACTAAAGCTAGAGATACTTTTGATGTTGATGAAAAAGCTTACCAGGAGGACGAGCTACCTCCTGTAACCAATATTGTCGATGTGGACTCCACGGAAGTTACGCAATACACGATACATAATGTAGAAGATGTAGAATTATCCGAAGAGGAAGACGAAGCCGACGAAGGTGAAGACGAAAGTGAAGATGAGGAGGAAGAGGAAGATGAGGTCGAGGAAGACGAACAAGATGATTATTCTGAAGATGATTGAGAGAGATATACTTATCTGAACTTAGATGTTTCTTCTAGAATATATTATCTGGACTTAGATGTTTATTGTAGAATGTATCATCATATGTTACCTTGGTTAATTAACTTAGATGTTTATTGTAGAATGTATCATCATATGTTACCTTGGTTAATTAACTTAGATTAAAGCTATATGTGTAGCATCTTGAATTGTGAGTGGGGGTTTGAATGCGCTATGATTTGGAATTGTGAGTGGGGATTTGAATGTGTACCTATATGTGTAGCATCTTGAATTGTGAGTGGTAATATAGAATCTTTGTTTTATTTTTTTTATTTTTTTTACAATTTTAGCGACGTTTAGCGACGCTTACTGACGTTTATCGACGTCATTTTCCGACGTTTACCGACGAGAAGCTGCAAAAAATACATTTTTCTGACGTTTTTCCGACGTTTACCGACGACTAGCTGTAAAAAAATGTGCAGGTCTCCGACGTCTAGCGACTACAATCACGTCGCTATATTACCGACGAAACGACGGTAGACGTCGGGAATTATTCCAGGACTTCACCGACGTGTAGCGACGACATATACGTCGCTAATATACCGCCGACACGACGGTAGACGTCGATAACTCACCGACGTATAGTTACGTCGCTGGATGTCGGTAATTGCGACGTTCAGCGACGTTTTTGTAATCAGCGACTAAGAAAACAGCGACAAAACTTAAACGTCGGTAATTGCGTCGGTGCTTCATATTAGCGACGGATTTTATTGTTTTAGCGACGTTTTTGGGCGTCGCTAAAACCACTTATTTTGGTAGTGGTTAGTAGGGGCATTTTGGACCTTACCATAATAGGACAAATAGCCCCATATGGCCAGCCACTTTGGAAGAGGATAGGCTCAAGTTCATTTCATTATTCTCATCCACACTCTCTCTCTTGTTCTTCTCCAAATTCCTAGAGAGCAATCCCTAGCAATTTCTACACCAAATCCTTCCATTTTGCCACCAAATCTTCTTCTTTTCTTCTCCATTCTAGCCAAGGAGGAAGCTACCCAAGTTTGGGAGGATTCGGAGCTCGTTCGTGTCCTTTTGGAATCTCTACGGGTCGGTGTCGCTCCGGGAAGGTTTTTCTTCGATTCGATCTACCGGGAGGTATAAATCCCTTCTCCTTTTCATTTCCTCATGCATATAGGTCTATTTTGAACCCATAGAAATGACCTCCATGGTTGTATCTCCATTTGTATCCATTTTGTGTCTATTTGGAGGTCATAGGAGTGTCATTTGTGTTGTGGTTGTGTCCATGTGGGAAAATCCTAAATTTGGACACACTATGTGTTGTTGTTATGTATGAATGAATTATTACATGTTTAATCTCATATTTTTGTATTGAAGATGTGTTCTATATTGTCTCATATATATATATATTAGTATAGAGAGTGAGTTCTTGATATATTATGTTATATACTTGTGTTCTTTTGTCTCAAACTACCCAAATCCGTCATGATTTTTATCCACGTTTTTAATTTCAGCCCTAACTTAGAAATGTCATAACTTCTAGCTCAAAGCTCGGTTTAATCTCCCATTTTTTTAAAAGAAGCGTATTGAAGTTAGCTTTCCAAAAACATGTATTAATAGGTCTAATTCTTTCTGTAACTTTCTGGAGAATTACTTGAGTGTCAGCTGTACGAAAGACAAACGCGTTCTCGGTATTTTCGCGATTCCGGGAGTTTCCGGAAACGAAAACGCGATCCATTTGAAGTTTCGGAAAGCTAACACATATATCTATAACATACTTTAATTCTAGATTTTAATTCATGTTGAGATGGTACAGTATTGATTATTTGTATGAGTTACTATTCGGCATATGCATTTTGTGCACCCTTGTGTGTAATATAATATTCTATTCGATTTTAACCCATGTTAATGTATATACATTATGTAATTAAATAGAGAATGCAAGCATGAGTAAATGGTTAAATAAATGATGTATGAGGTGTAAGTATCCTATCTAATATAAGTTTGTATAAGTATGGCTTGTAATGAATATGTAGGTTCCATAGTATGTAATGTATGGTGCATATAGTAGTGCAAGAGAATAAATGAATGATGAATGAATGCATGCATAAATGTAATATAATAATAGATGTAATGTATGCAATATATGAGTTAATGAGATGTAATATTCTATGTGAACACAAATCCTATATTACCTCATGTACCCCTTACACTATGTTGACACTATCACACTTGACACTTTGTTCACTTACACTTTGACACTCTTTGATATGTATACACTATGTATGCCCATTTAACCCTCACTTGCCCCTTTGCCATGTTCACCTACACACACATAGCCTCTTAAATAAGTATTTATGAATATAGTTAACTTAGCTATGTATGTATATTATATATATGTTAGCATATTGTGTTGTAATATATAAGTTTATATAACCATTTGAAATGCCATGATTATAGACCTAATGTTGAATACCAATATATGCATGTGTATATATGTGTAGACATATATAGCTTAAAGTAATAGATTACCTTGTGTATATCCAATGTGAATTCTTGCCTATTTGAGTATTAAATAATTGCATGCTATATAGAGTTGGGTGTATGTTGGCTTGTATAGCCTTGTATTGATGTGTGCTTGCTAGGATAGTCTTGGTTAGGCCTAGTAAGACTTGCTGGGTTAGGACATGACCTAGTTTGACTAGTGCAGTTGACCAGAGTTGAGCAAGGGTTGACTTTGGCCTAGTTTGACCTAGATTCATGTAGAATGCATTGTAGTGCTTTATATTACCCTTCTGGACATGTTATGACTTGTGCTGTTCTAATTAGAAGCCAGACACCTCTCCTCGGACAGTATCTTTACCTTGGACATTCAGATATCAGGCGAGTACATTCTCTGATCATTTTATATCATGTTTAGGATTATATTTCCTGCTTTAGACTATCTTACTTGATGCTGACACGTTGGTAACACGGATTGGTACTATATGGATCCCTTCATGAGATATTATCCCTCTCGAGAGCATCAGATACTTTTGTCATGTGTGTTTCACTTACATCACGTATCATATGCTTCTATCATCATGAATCTTCGGGAATCAGCTAGTGACTCATGTACCCTCATGATCACCGAGCCTTCACGAATCAATTCATGAATCATCCTTTATGGGCAACGTAGTATAGTCATGAATCTTAACGTAGCTTGAATGGATCCTTGTGTATTGATTGGGGTACGGGGGAGTATGAATGGTCATGTGAATAAATATCCAAAGTAGTGTAGTCATGAATCACTCTTAGTGTAGTCATGAATCAGTCCTAAGCCATTCACATGTTCATCTGTACTCTAAATCACTAGCACTGTCTCTCTTTATATATATCATAGATATTTACTTACAGTCTCTCTTTTATATTATGCTATTTCTTCAGATCCGGTATTTTATTCTCTAGCATGATTATATTTCCTTTCCTGTTATGACTTGTTGAGATGTATTATGCTCGCTCCAGTCCTGACTGGACCTGTTGATAAATTTTACAGATAGCCTGGAGGTTGCCTGCTAGCCTAGAGGAGACAGTAGAGGTTGTATAGATAGCTAGGGTTTATTCATAGTTTATTTTCAGTCGTCTTGAGTTGTATTTATGGATTACTGTATTTGAGTTTTGAGATGTATTTTGGGTTTGTATCTTAGACACTTAGACTTCTATCTGTTGTATCTCTTTTCGATTTCATGTTTTATCTATCTTCCTTTATGCTCTACCTTAGATGTGATTGAGTTTACATTTTGCTATGTCACCCCCATTCGGGGAGTATAAACTGTTTAGTCTTATACTGTTAGATGCATTGAGACCTAGGACAGCGTTCTACCGCCGACACTGCGGCGTAGGCTGGGCGTTATTACGTTCTCGTGCCCTAACTCTAGGGTGCGGGTCGTGACACTAGTCTAGTCTAGTATTTATAGTTTTCAGTTTGTATCGGATTGTTTCGATTGTTAGTTGAGACTTAGTTATATTCAGGAATTGTATTTATTTATGTTGAACATCTATTTTGTGTGGTGTGATAAATCTATTTATATTCAGTTTCTTCCTTTTATCTGATTCCATATTCTGCTCTATCTTTCCTAGACTTGTGATTGAGATATAGAGTTAAGATATTATATTATACCTCAGTGCGGAGATGACAGGTTTATATATCTTGTTGTTAGATGTTAGATGTTATAGATAACCTATACAGCGTTCTACTGCCGACACTACGGCATAGGCTGGACATACTAACGTTCTCGTGCCTCTAAATAGGGTGCGGGTCGTGACAGGCAAGCCCTCTTTCAGGCTTAATTTACCTGAATTTGATGGTGAAAGGGATGTAGAAGAATGGTTACTTCGAGTAAACCATAACTTTTGCTTCTATGGTTTACAAGAGTGGGATAAGGTAAAGTTATGCTCTGTACAACTCAAAGGAACGGTAGCATACTGGTATAATTGGCTTGTCACAATTAGGAGAAGAGCTGTTAGTTGGGAGGAGTTCTATCAATGTATAAGAATGGAATTTGGCCCCTCCCAATTCACAGATCACACAATTCATCTCAAATTGTTGAAACAAGAGGGATCAATCCAAGAGTATACTTCCAAATTTCAAAAACTGTCAAAAAAGGTAGCTGGAGTACCTGAGAAAAGCTTGGTCAGTCATTATATAGGGGGCTCAAGGAGGAGGTCAGATATGAAGAATTAGTTGCCAACCCAGTTAGCCTTCCAGCAGCCATGCAAGTGGCCAAACTGCATGAGTCCAAAATTGCAGTTATCAGAAGAAAAAAACTATAGGGTTTCCAATCAACCTAATAAATGGGCAAGTGGGAACTCTACATCATACTCCAGTGGCAGTGAAGCCTAGAACAAGAGGGCCACACAGGGAACAGAGGGAAGAACTGCTCCCAAGTTTCATGCTACTACTATATCACCAAGTGAGTTGTTGAGAAGAAAGAACTTGGGACTATGTTTTTTGTGTGATGAGAAATGGTCTAGGAGACATAGGTGCAGAGAGAAGAAGTTGCTTTTGTTGGTGGCAGATGAAGACCCTATCTCATTGCTAGGAAATCAAGAAGCTATTCAAAACAGTTCACAAAGCTTGTTTGAAATATCCTTGCAAGCCCTATATGGAACACTCCATCAGTCCACTATGAAGTTGAAGGGAACCGTGAAGAGTAAACCTGTAATCATCTTAATTGATTCAGGGTCAACACACAGCTTCATAGATAACTCCTTCAGTGAGAGATTTAATATCCCTATGTCTATTGGCAACTCTTTTGATATAATGATAGCAAATAGGGCTAAGCTAACCAGCAAAGGACTCTACAAAGATGTCACAATTGAGTGTCAAGGTACTTGAATTATCACTGATCTGCTACCCCTACCAATTTTTGTTTGCCAAATAGTACTTGGAGAAAACTGGCTCAGTACCCTTGGTGACATCATGTGGAATTTCCAGGACCTCACTATGAAGTTCACAAGCAAAGGAGTGGAGCATAAATTCCAAGGGATGAAACATCATAAGAATCTTGGTGAATTGGAACTCAGGGACCTCAGGCAAAAACCAAATTTCTTTGTTATACAGTTTTGTTCATGGGAATGTTGCAATGAGGAACCAGTATAGGAGAAGGAAGAAGGATTCCACGAGCTGCTAAACAAATACAAACAATACATTTGAAGAACCAACTGGTCTCCCTCCAAAAAGATCTTATGACCACAAAATCCCTCTACTCCCAGGAGCAGTCCCTATATGTAGCAGGCCCTATAGACATCCCTTTCTTCACAAGAATGAAATTGAAAAACAGGTTCAAGAAATGTTGGAGTCTGGGATTATCAGAAATAGTACTACCTCATACTCATCTCCAGTTATACTGGTCAAAAGTCTGATGGCACTTGGAGAATATGCATAGACTATAGGGGACTAAATTAGAGTATAGTAAGACAAATTTCTGATTCCTCTGATAGAAGAGCTGTTGATGAACTCAATGGTGCTAAGTGTTACTCTAAGCTGGACCTCAGATCTGGGTATCATCAAATAAGGATGGATGAGAGATATGTACACAAAACTGTCTTCAGGACTTATAAAGGACACTATGAGTTTTTTGTGATTCCCTTTGGGCTCACTAATGCACCATCTACCTTCCAAGCAATGACGAATAACATCTTCAAGGAATACTTAAGAAAATTTTTTATAGTGTTCTTTGATGATATACTTGTGTATAGTGCTAACACTGCAGAGCTTGGGATTCATCTGGAATTGGACTTCAAAAAGTTGTAACTTCATAAACTAAAACTCAAGAGAAGTAAATGCTATTTCAATCAATCACAAGTAGGCTATCTGGGGCACAAGATCACTAAGCAAGGATTAAAGGTGGACTATGAGAAGATCAAGGTAGTGGTGGGTTGGCATGTTCTAAAGACTCTCATGCAGTTAAGGGGCTTCCTGGGCCTCACTAGCTACTATAGGAGGTTCATACAAGGTTATGGTTCAATAACAGGGGCCTTAACAAATCTCCTCAAGAAGAATTCAATCCTATTAGATCACAAGGCTCAAACCTCATTTGATAAGTTGAAGGTGGCTCTAACCCAGCCACCTGTGTTGGCTGTGCCCAATTTTAATAAAGAGATCACACTGGAGTGTGACGCATCTGGTGGGGACGTAGGAGCAGTGCTCATGCAAGGAGGGAGACCCTTAGCCTATCTAAGCCAACACCTTAAGGGAAGGTCAGTGCTCCTCTCTACCAATTAAAAGGAAATGTTGGCAATTCTTTTGGCAGTAAACAAGTGGGGGCAATACCTTTGGAGAAGGCAATTTGTCATTAAAACTGACCACAAACCACTCAAATATTTGCTAGAGCAGAGAGTATATACTGAGGCCCAATACAAATGGGTAATGAAACTACATAGTTACCAGTATAGGGTTGAATACAAGAAAGGAAGGGAAAACCAAGTAGCAGACAGTTTGTCTAGGCAAGAGGAAGTGAATATGACAGCCATCTCCATTGCGTAGGCAGATTGGATTCAAAAACTTAAAGATCAGTGGAAGACTTCAGAGTATTTTTTACAAATGCAGGAGAAGTAGGACAAAGGCAAGCTGAATACTGAGAAATATTCCATGAGAGATTGTCTTCTCTACTACAAAAACAGAGTAATCATTAATCCTACCTCTGAATTGGCTCTCAATTTAACCAAGGAGTACCATGATCTGTTGCAGGTTGGCCATTAATTAGGATACTTGAAGAATCTGCAGAGGCTAAAAAGGGCTATTACTGGATAGGTATGAAATCTACAGTTAAGAAGTTTGTGCAGGAGTGCGAAGTTTGCCAAAAGAACAAAGGAGAGAATGTTTCCCCTGCAGGCCTACTCCACCATCTTCCAATTCCCAACCAAATTTGGGAAGATATCTCTATGGATTTAATAGAGGGAGTGCCCACCGGTAATAATAGAACTACAATAATGGTAGTGGTAGATAGGCTAACAAAGTATGTGCATCTATTTGCCCTTAACCACACATTTACAGCAGCAGTTGTTGCCCAGGTTTTTATTGAAGGGGTTTTTTAATTACATGGGATGCCTAGATCTATTGTGACAGACAGGGACCCAATCTTCACCAGCCAATTCTGGAGAGAGTTCTTCAAACAGCAAGGGACTACCCTCAAGTACAGTATAGCCTATCATCCACAAATTGATGACCAAACTGAGGTAAAAAATGTTGTATTGAAGGTTATCTTAGATGTTTTCGTATCCATAAACCCAAGGAGTGGAGTAGGTACCTTCCTTAGGCAGAGTATTGGTTTAATACAAATTGACATTCAGCCACAAAGGTGACTCCATTCGAAGCTGTGTATGGAAGTTCACCCCCACACATCCTCACATATGTACCTGACCTCCCTCAAGACAAAGAAGTTGCCTCTACATTAATATCTAGGGATAATGCCTCACACATCTTGAAGGATAATCTGTTATTGTCTCAAGATAGAATGAGGAAGGTGGCAAATACCCACAGGACAGACAGGGAGTTTGAGATAGGGGACTGGGTCCATCTCAGGTTGCAGCCCTATAGACAGATATTAGTGGCACATAGGAAACCACAAAAGTTGTATCCTAAATATCATGGCCCCTATCAAGTCATAACAAGGATTGGACCAGTAGCATATACGTTACAGTTACCTACTGATGCACTAATACATCCAGTCTTCCATGTTTCTCAATTAAAGAAGAAGTTAGGGACTCATTCAAATTTGCAAGAGGAAGCTCCAAGTCAAAGAGAAGAGTTGATCCCAGAGCATGATTGGGTCCTTGACAGAAAATTGGTACAGAAGATCAACAAGGCGGCAGTTGAGTTGTTGGTCCAATGGAAAGAGAGTCAGCCAGATGAAGCAGTCTGGATGCCCTATGACAAGTTCATAAAAACATATCCTTTCTTTGACCTTAAGACAAGGTCAAAGTAAGGGAGGGGTATTGATACAGATCCAACCCTTCACTTTGTATCCCTTCACTGAGTAGATCCATTCAGAGGCCAAAGGCCAGTTGCTGAGGCCAATAGCTATAGCAGTTGGACAAGTAGCAGGTAGAGGTAGTTAATCAATTAGCCATGTCAACATAGCCAGGTCAGCAAGTTAGTTAGCTAATTAGCCACGTCAGCTTTCTTTTCCTGTCAATTAGCCAGCTCATTGTCAGTTAGAGATATTTTTCCTGTTGCATAAATAAGAAAAGAATTGTAGAGAGGTATGGAGAAAGTTATAAAGAAACTTACCAATTTAGTAATTCTTGTCTTCTTCCTCTTGTAATTGCCTTTAGCCATTGCAATAAAGCTCATTTTCTCCATTAATTCATTCAATTCTTAGTTAAAGTTGCACACAATATGCATCACTCTCCCAGACCTTCACAGGACACTGGCACAGCTGGATGGAGTCGTACCAATTTGGTATCAGAGCCTCTTGATCCAGTGATCGAGAGCAGTCAAGATCAAGGGTCGAGCACACGGGAATCACAGCAGAAGATGATGGAAGCTTGAAGAGAAGCTATGGGAGAGGAAAGGCTCCATGCTTTGGAAGGTACTGTTCAAGATCTGAGTCAAAAATTCAGTCAATTTGTTATAAGAATTGATCAGTTGGTTGAAGAATTTGGTCGAACATGAAGGGTTGCAGACATTCCACCACCTGTAACCACCCTACCACCACCACCTACACTAATAACCTCACCACCGATCCATTATTCCAGGCCATACTCATACATCTACCCACGCCTCCATCACCATTCTCTAATCAAATTCCACCAAGAAATGTTCCATTTACACATCAAGTCCCCATTTATCAGTTTGAACATCCTTCATTCATTTATCCTTCACCAGTACAAACCCCTAGAATGGCACATGGAATGCAAAATTCGACTGTTGCCCATACGGGTTCACTAGTTCCTACAGGATTTAACACAGGCACAAGTACGAAAGGCCAAGGCTGGGGCCAGCCCTTTTTCCAGGCTTAAATTACCTGAATTCGATGGTGAAAGGGATGTAGAAGAATGGTTACTTCGAGTAAACCATTACTTTTGCTTCTATGGTATACAAGAGTAGGATAAGGTGAAGTTCTGCTCTATACAACTCAAAAGAACAGCAGCATACTGGTATGATTGGCTTGTCACAATTAGGGGCAGAGCTGTTATTTGGGAGGAGTTCTATCAATGTATAAGAATGGAATTTGGCCCCTCCCAGTTCACAGATCACACAATTGATCTCAAATTGTTGAAACAAGAGGGATCAGTCCAAGAGTATACGTCCAAATTTTAAAATTTGTTGAAAAAGGTAGGTGGAGTACCTGAGAAAAGCTTGGTCAGTCATTATATAAGGGGGCTTAAGGAGGACGTCAGATATTAAGTATTAGTTGCCAACCCAGTTAGCCTTCCAGCAGCCATGCAAGCGGCCAAACTCCATGAGTCCAAAATTGCAGCTATCAGGAAAAACTATAGGTTTTCCAATCAACCTAATAAATGGGCAAGTGGGAACTCTCCTCATACTCCAGTGGCAGTGAAGCTCAGAACAAGGGGCTACACAGGGAACAGAGGGAAGAATTGCTTCCAAGTTTCAAGCTACTACTATATCACCAAGTGAGTTGTTGAGAAGAAAGAACTTTGGACTATATTTTTTGTGTGATGAGAAATGGTCTAGGGGACACAGATGCAGAGAGAAGAAGTTGTTTATGTTGGTGGCAGATGAAGATGAAGAGAAAATTAAAGCTAGTGAAGACCCTTGCCAAGAAATTGTAGGGCCTAAAAATCAAGTTGCGCCATGTATTTACTACTCAGCGATCAAGTTGCGTCCCAAAAATTAAGTTACGCCACTAATATGGAGCTCAGAGATCAAACTGCGCCAAAGATCAGGTTGCTCCATATATCAGATTGCGTCCAGTTACATTACGCCAAAGTCTACGTGGCGTCTGACATTTAATGGCTATCATTACCTGACAGCACTGACAACTGACAGCACAGTAAACGAGAAAAATCTCTTCGAATCCCTCGAATTGTGTCGCTCAAGGAGAGTTGGTTGACAACTGTCCTGTACATCTTATGAGTTGCTCTTAGGCGCAATCTAAAACAAAATTCTTAGTTGCGACTAGGCGCAAGCTGAAAAACTGTTTCTCAAAAGCTGCCACATGTCTAGGCGCAGCCTAATCAGGTACAGTTTAACTTGTTGACTGAAGCTCACACAACCTTATAAAGTTGAGACAATTTTTATTTCCAAAGCAGGATGACATGGCACATATGCCACTAATCTCTTAAGACGTGTCTACTATCATGTACACGACCACGCGCATCTCAATCACATGATGCCACGCATCTAAATACAGTTAGTACATGATTGATAACTAAATGAAAGTTGGCGCAACATGAGGTTGGCGCAACCCAATATGGCGCAACCCAGTCTCGCGTGTATCAGAATAACTGCTAAAACGTTTATTTCTAGAACTCTATAAATAGAGTTTCCAACCATTGTTAAAGGATAACACACACACAGAAAGATCAAGAACTCTTGCAAAATTGCTACTGCATTCTCCAAAGGCTCTAGTCTTCAAGTTCACATAGTCCAAGGGATGAAGTGATCGTCTTCTGATCAGATTCCTACAGTTGTACTTTCCCAGAATTTAAATTGTACTCTTTTCAAAAGTTTGTAATAGAACAACTTTTTGTTTTTGCAAACAAAATGGCGACTCTGCTGGGGACGACTTTCTCCTTCGACGAGAAGGTGATAACTCAATGTGATACTGCGTCAATCGGTAAGACGCAGAAGACTCTGATTGTTCAAGTCAACCAGACAGCCTACGAAGATATGATTAGCTCCAAGAGCAATAAGCGTACTGTGGCTATTCCCAAGAACAGGACTGTGTGGGCTTCTAAGTCTCCCACAGTTGTTGTTGCCCAGGCGCAACCTGAGCACTCAGTGGCCAAGACACAATCTGTCTCAATGGCCCAGGCACAGCCTGCTTCTGTTGCTCGTGCATAATCCATTCATTCTACTACCAAGGTGCAGTTCATTTGTTCTGCTGCCAGAGTGCCACCGACTCATCTCACTGCTAAGGCGCAGTCCACTCATCTTGCTGCCAAGGCTCAATCGATTTACCCTGTTGCCCGAGCGCAACCTACTCATCTTGCTGCCCAGGCGCAGTTTGTACACCATGCTGCTCTGGCACAAACTAAGAAAACTAGTCTTTTCGCTATTCCCTCTTCTTCTCCAGTTCTGAACTTAGAGAAGCAATGTTCTAGTGCTAGCACTAGACAGGACAAAGGGAAGGGTCCTTTGACACTTCCTCAACTTGCACAAGCTGCACCAAAGACAGTTCAACAGCAAAATGGAAGGAAACACTTCTTAGCTAACTCCCTACAAAATAATGGAAAGCACCCATTGGTCTTTTCTAAAACTTTCCTGGTCTATGACTCAGAGGAAGATATATCAGATTCTATTCCTTTAAACAGAGGTCTTCGGATCCCTGATATCGAGAAGAATACTGATCAAAGAGGCATCTTGCCTACCCCTATGGGGTTTCGTCAAGATCTTTAAACCTTACAAATTTTAAGATCTAAGCAAGAAAAATTGATGGTATCATAAACAGAGACACCTGGAGCAGAGTTTTCTAATCTACGCGCTTATCTCAATAGGCGTCAACCAGTATCAACTTTGGTGAAACGTAAAAACCCTATGCCAAAGGCCAATCTGTACCAGAAGCCAAAGTTTGAAAAGAAAGACCCGACCACTTATGTTAATGAGTTGAGTAAATCCTTGTATACGCAGGGTACTAAACATCTGAAGAATAGGAGACATGTTCCTAACATCATCAAGGAATATGTTCCTCCGACTTCTTCTCGTCCTGTAGTGGTAACTGATCTCCGAGAACTTACACAAAGACGGAAGATCGCGAGGATGTCTCCTTCACCTCTAAATCACTCTTCAGATCGCCAGTGCCTTTATGAAGTCGTCATCAATTGTTGTTGCCAATCAGCTAGACGGTCTATCTTTGATCGTCTGAATTATGCTTCAACTCCTGAACCTATAATAGAAGATGAAGACGAACTATTATATGCTTCCGTTACCATGACTTCTCAAGGCATTGGGGGTGGAAAACGTCCAAGACGTAATGCATCCCGTAATCCCAGTTAGCAATACTTGGATCGGATTCATGCATCCAGTGAAGGGGTCTTTCAATACACTATATCAAAAAATCGACATTTAAACCAAGGTGTCTTTATTCAAGAAGATCTCCCCATCGCTCATCTAGGAGAAGACTCATTTTCGGAGTTTGATGCAGATAGTGAAAGTTCTGAACAAACTAACTCATCAATAGCAGCAAGAGAAGTAACGGCATATACCGTTATAGAAGATCAAGATGCCTCTACTTCGACCAGTTAGGGGCAACGAATTGTTGCACTTGAGAACAAGTTGAAGACCATGGCTGAGATGGTCGTAAGTATACACACTATAATCGTGGCTCAATATACAGTGCCACCGATTATAAACCATGCTACCAATCCGGAGCTTATAGCATCTTCTGTACCTGTTAATGTTAGTCTGGGGGTACCACCTCCTCAGGTTGCTTCTGTACCAATTCAAGCTGATCCCAGTCAGTCTGATGTCGGGGGTGGTAATTACCATGTTGTTCCTCCTCCCAACACTTCTAACCAGCCCACCAATTCCCAAACATCAAAAGATGCAAATGAGGCTGTAAAACTCTTATGCACTCAGTTTGAGGCCTTCAAGCAGAAAGATGGCCTACAAAGACCGGGCATAAAGCAACCATATCCTACAGAGTGGAAGGATATTCCATTCCTTCATAAATACAAGCTTCCAACAATTATGTTGTTTGATGGCAGCACTTCTCTAAGTCAGTACATTAATCACTTTGAAGTGATGACTGACCAATTACAGTCGAATGATGCTCTCCTTATCAGAGTGTCCGTCGGTTGTTTAGCCGGCACAGCATACGATTGGTATCGTAGTCTGCCAGATGGCTGCATAACTTCTTTTGTTGGTTTCAAGCAAATATTCTTGAAACGATTTTATGAGGAAGTCAACGACATAACAATGTTTGCCCTCATTAAGATTAAACAAAGGTACAATGAATCCTCAGAGAGTTTCATTGAAAGATTCTGCCGAGAGGCACTTAAAATGCCTTTAGGGACTCCATCTGCTGTAACAATAGACACATATAAATCAAACTTGTTGTCTATTATCAGTATATAGATGGGATCTACACAATTTCAAAATTGGCCTTCTTTTATTGTGAGTGCCAAGGCGGCAGAGGTCAGTGCCGAAAATTTCAAACAGTTAGGAGTTCAGATGACTCATCCTAACCAAGACGAACATTCTACACCCGGGGTAATAATCGCCAGAATAACCGCAAGGGTAAAGAAATATTGGCCATCAGTCTCAAGGGCAAGGAGTCTTTGGTTGTTAATGTTACTCAGACAGCACCCACTCCATCAGCACCACCGCCGAAAACAACTCGTCCAAAAGAAGAGTATTCTTTCGATGAAGATGATACTTTAAGTATCTTTGATTGCTTGATCAAAAGCAATAAGCTTCAACAGCCAGAGGTAAAATGGCCAGAAGAAGTGGGTAAAACTGATCAACCTAAATATTATATTTATCATAGATTTATAGGACATCCAACCAGAGCATGCTATATGTTCAAAGGCAAAATCTAGGAGTTGGTCAACTCTGGAGCAATTACTCTGCAGCAGGACGAGAAGACGGTGACTGCTAATGTAGTTTCTCTACAATTTGGTAATTTTCCACCACAACTTGTACAAGATGGTGTTGTTCCCATTCCAAGGACTACTCTCGAGATCGTGAATCCCCCACCTCCTCAAAATGAGGGTCTGGTTCCATTATCAACTGATAAAGGAGAAATCATGTGGATTCATCTTGATCTGGTGGCATATTTTGAAACGCCTTCCTCTTCTAAACAAAAGGAGCACTCCAAATCCAAATCTAAAAGCTGCAACATGGTATCCTTTGAACCGGTAGCAGAAAAAGAAATTCTCATAGGCACTAGATCTGGGAAATCCTATCTTCGGGAATATCTCAAAAATCAAAAGAATCCTGCTCCATCTCCTGATGCCCCTCCTACATCATCTTCTTCTGCTGAAAATATACCATCCACATCCCCGCCAGTGGATGAACCAACTCCTTCTAAACCGATATCAGCAGACAAGGGAAAATAACCTGTTCGCTTTGACAAAGCATTGAAAAAGTCCTCGTCTCTTGGACTCGAAAAGCCATATAACTTTGACATATTGGCTCAATTGGCCAATACTCCGGCATGATTGTCAATCTTTGAACTCTTACGTCTCTCAAAAGAAACTCGAGAGACATTGAGTGAAGCTTTGATGCAGGCTAATGCTTTTCTTATTCTTCTCAAGAAACCTGAAAAGGAGCCAGTCAGTTGTGCACATTGTCATAGCGTATTTGAGTTAATGCCCAATATTACTTTTACACAAGATGACATGTTGTTAGAAGACAACTGTCATGATCGTCCTCTCTATTTTACGGGGTATGTAGACACCAGGAAAGTTGATCGTATCCAGATTGATCCAGGGTATGCTTCCAGTATCATGCCAAAGTCTTTGCTAGATGCTTTGAAAAACCCAGTGCATAACCTCTCTACAACTATCACTACCATCCTGGGGTTCAATCAAGGAAGAAGTAAACCTTTGGGGAAGATACGCCTAAAACTTCAAATTGGCAATCTTCATACAAAGGTGACTTTCTATGTAATTGACAATCATGGCTCATACAATCCTTTGTTAGGAAGACCATTCCTCTATGAACACAATATTGTACCTTCTACTCTCCACCAATGTTTTAAATATGTGGATAGTAATAGAGAAGTACAAAAAGAGGTTGCAGATCTGAATCCTTTCAAGGGATTTGAAGCATACTGCAACGATTCTCGCATGTATAAGGAGGAATTCATGAAGGTGGTACTGGCAATGGATACAGATGAACAACAGAAGTGTAAACCAAATGATACTCTGGTGATCCCTGTCAAGGAGCGTACTTCTTGTCCTCAGTCATCCAAACCACTGACTATCTATCTTTCTTTCCATGAGAAGCATCTTCCTGGTGATAATCAGGAACAAAGGGAGCTCACCTCTCCTGAGCCGCTTGTAATCGACCTTCGTCGTAAGAAGCCCCCTCCTCCTTCTTGTTCTACTTCTCTCCTTCTTGTTATCAATCTGACTAAGCCTGCTAAGGCTAAAGTTCCTATTGTAAATGATGGTGTAAAAATCAATAAAGCATCTCCTTTGTAGTATACTAACGTCTCTTACTATACTCAATGTTATTTGGATATGCTAGATAGTTTTAAAACTCTAACAATAGAAGTCGTATCATCTCTACAAAATATGGTATCCTTAGATTCAATACAAGAGTCGTACTTCTTAGTACCGTCTCGAAAGAAAGATAAAAAGCCTATATTCTTCAATAAAAGAGAGGAACCAAAAATCATGCTCTATAACGATAATAGAGATGATACAAGAAGGCTACAATTACGTCGCTATAGTCCACAATCCAAAGCAATCATCCATAAAATGGGCTATTATTTAAGAACAGGCCTCAACAACGGTAAAGGAAGACGAACTCCTCTTCGTATTGATGCTCCAAAAGGAAAATCACAACAATACCACAATAAAACGAAGCAGGGTTTAGGTTACAGTTCACCACTTCCAACTTAGAACCTTCAGAATCTGATGAAGAAGAACGATCTAACTCTTCTGATTCTATCTCATGGGATTCTGATACCAGCATTGGTCATGTTCATAGGGTGATAGTATCTTCTAACATGGTGTCTGCTGAATTCTTGGAAGATGATGAAGATGACATTGAAGAGGCTCCTGAAGTGGACCCTTGGGCACAAAGGATGGACAATCAGTGGGAACTTCGTTTTGAACAACGAGAACCACCTACTGAGGATCAGCTAGTCCAAATTGATATTGGAGAGAAGGGCGTATCACGACCAATCTTCATTAGCAAAAATCTTCCAGAGAATGATAAACAAGAATTAATTCACCTTATTCATGAATATATTGATATTTTTGCCTGGAGTTATGAAGATATGCCGGGATTAGATCCTCAAGTCGTAACTCAAAAACCTAATATTTTACCGAATGCCAAGCCGGTCAAACAACAACAAAGGCGATTCAAGCCCGAAATGATGGATGCAATTGATGATGAAATCAAAAAGCTCATAGCTTGCAGTTTTATCAGAGAAGAACAGCATTCTGACTAGGTGGCCAACGTTGTACCAGTTTTGAAGAAGACCGAAAAGGTTCGAGTTTGCATAGACTTTCGGGATCTCAATGATGCTTGTCCTAAAGACGAATTCCCTCTCCCAATTACTGATGTCATGGTTGACAACACATGTGGATTCGAACGAATTTCTTTCATGGATGAGTTTTCTGGATATAATCAAATCCGGATGAATCCTAAAGATGAAAAACATACTTCATTTCGTACTCCTCGTGGAGTATACTGTTATACGGTCATGCCATTTGGTCTTAAGAATGTAGGTACAACTTACCAGCGGGCTATGAGTACTATCTTTAACATCATCTGCGAAAGACTGTCGAATGATATGTTGACGATATTGTTGTCAAAAGTCGTCTAAAGGAAGATCACATTCAAGATTTAAGAACTATTTTCAATCTAAATGTGCCAGCATCAACTCAAAATGAACCCCACCAAGTCTTTCTTGGGTGTCTCTAGTGGCAAATTTCTCGGCTTCGTCATTACCTCTAAGGGTATACACATTGATCTCGAGAAGATCAAAGTCATTCAAGAGATGCGTCCTCCACGCAACCTAAAAGAGCTACAAGGATTCCAAGATCGACTTGCATACATCAGGCGGTTTATTTTGAATTTATCTGGACGTTGCAGACCATTTACTCAATTAATGAAGAAAGGTGTATCTTTCGTTTCGACGGAAGAATGTCAACGAGCATTTGATGACATAAAACGGTATTTAATGAGCCCACCGGTTCTTGTACCACCGATCTCAGGAATACCTTTCTTAATGTATGTCCGAGCAATGGATCATTCATTGGAAGCTTTGCTAGCTCAGAAGAACAAGGAAGGTCATGAACAAGCCATCTACTATCTTAGTCGAACGATGATTGGAGCTGAACACCGTTATAGCCCGGTGGAGAAGGAATGTTTAGCTTTAATATTTTTTGTTCAAAAGACAAGACATTACATCATAGGCCAAACTATTCATGTCATACCCCTAGTCAATCCTCGTCGAGTCCTAATGAAGAAGCCAAGTGCACTCAATTCTAAGCTTGCTACATGGGCCATATTATTAGCGCAATATGATATGGTTTATGTTCCTCAAAAGTCTGTGAAAGGCCAGGCACTTGCTGACTTCTTAGCAGCTCATCATGTCCCTGAAACATCTAAACTCTATAATGAGATTCCAGACGAAACATTAGAATCAAATATGATCTCAGAAGAATTTTTTACTTGGCGGTTGTTCTTTGATGGAGCTTCTAGAATTGGACCTGGAGGTACTCTTATTGCTGGAGTGGGAATTGTTCTCGTTTCACCAGATGGATTAGCTATTCAAAGGGCTTATTCTTTAGATAAATCATGCTCTAACAATGTTGCAGAATACAATGCCTTGCTCATTGGACTCCAATTAGCTAAATAATGGGATATTGAATATCTTGAAGTATATGGTGACTCTAAGCTGATTGTTAATCAAGTTAAAGGTATATATGAAGTCCGACATCAAGATCTGGCACTATACCATGAAGGAGCAACTAAGATAGCTTCTTCATTCAAAGGGTTCTTCATCGAACATGTACGTCGCACATGCAATACAGAAGCTGATGCCCTAGCTAACCTAGCTGCGGTATTGGCAATTACAGTCAAAAGATAATAAATGGTTGTTATCTCTAATAGAGAACTATTTTGTGTTGAAAACAACCACAACATTGAAATCAGAAATCTAACTGAGGTCAATGTCATTTGCGAGGACTGGAGAGCACCTTTCATTGATTTTGCAGTACATAACATCTTGTCAGAAGATCCTAAGGAAGCTACAGGTATTCGTCGCCGATCACTTCGATTCTATTATAATCATACTACTAAAACTCTCTATCGAAGAACTTTTGATGGGTTACTCTTGAGATGTCTTGCTGGTGATGAAGCAAAACAGATATTGCATGAAGCTCATGATGACGTTTGTGGAGCACATCAGCCTGGTCCTAAACTACAGGATCGTATTCGACGTATGGGCTATTACTGGCCCTCTATGGTATCAGATTCCATTGACTATGCAAGGAAATACCGAGCATGTCAGATTCATACAGATTTCATTCACCAACCGTTGGAGTTTCTTTATCCGACTGCTGCCTCATGGCCCTTTGAAGCTTGGGGCATAGATATAATTAGCCCTATCAATCCCCCTTCATCTAAAGGACATCGGTTCATTTTGGCTATAACCGATTATTTTTCTAAGTGGGCAGAAGCTATACCTTTGGCTGAAGTTAAGACTAGTAGTATCATCAACTTCATCAAACATCATGTGATATACAGATTTGGTATCCCTCGCCGAATCATCCATGATAATGGGCCACAATTCATCAGCCAGAAGTTTAATAGGTTCTGTGATGACAACTGAATCAATAATGTTGCCTCTACGGCCTATAATCCTACGGCTAACGGGTTAGCTGAAGCATTCAACAAGACCATTATCAAACTCCTTAAAAATTTTGTCTCTATTAACAAACATAATTGGAGTGATAAACTTGGAGAATGTCTATGGGCATATTGCACTACTGTCCGTAACCCCACAGGTTGCACACCTTTTTCTCTAATATATGGATGTGAAGTTGTCTTACCTCTGGAAATTCAAATTCCATTATTGAGAATTGCCATTGCTAATGAGCTTACTACAGAAAACAATGATCATCTTCGACTTCAAGAACTGGAGGCGCTTGACGAGAAAAGGCTACTGGCTCAACAGCATATCGAACTTTATCAATCCCAGATTTTAAAAGCTTTCAATCGCAAAGTCAGAGTGCGAATATTTCAGGAAGGCGAGTTAGTTCTTACAGTCAGACGTCCTATGACTATGACACATATGAGCAAAGGCAAGTTTGAGGCAAAATGGGAAGGGCCGTACGTGGTAAATAAAGTTTTCTTAAATGGAGCCTATCAACTAACAGATATGGATGGCAGAGTGGCTATGATGCCTATCAGTGGCAAATTTCTCAAGAAATATTATGTATAAAAGCCAAATATACTTTATTTCAGAGACATGATGCAAATAAAAGTCTATTTTATTCAAAAGCAGAATAGAATTGCATAATATTAAGGACGGAGAGGAGGCCTCGATCCTTCATGATTAAATACATAGTTCGCCAACAGTTTAAACATCTCATTGTCTGAACTCACAAGAAACTTGCAGGCAGCCATTCTCAATGCCTCTTCTTCGGCAGTCTTTCCAGGCTCCACTAGCTTGGAAATCAAGTCCTCTCCTGGTGCAGGAGCAGTTGAGTTTTCTCCCTTTCTTTTTGAGGAGGTTCTGGAGGCTCAGCAGGTGGTGTCTCGGTCTTTCTTTCAAGCTTCGAAATGAGCAAATCTTTGGAAGACATTTTGTACAGAAAAGAAAGAAAGTGACGATATCTATGAAAGTGTTGTTCTATTTATAGATAGAACAACTAGATAGTCAACCTCGAGAACTGATGCGACTTTTTGAAAGAAGCCCAACTGTTCGTTCATTTATAACTGTTCATTCATTTATAATTGTTCATTCATTGTCCTTTCTTCAAAAAAATGACGTGATTGTTCATTCATTTATTCTCTTCCTCGAGAGTCGAAGTGACTGTTCATTCATTCAGTGTCCTTTTTTCGAGAATCGAAGTGACTGTTCACTTTTTCATAATGAGAGTCTAGATTCTCCATACTTCTAAATTATGTTTATTTACATCAGTAACTTGTCACATCCATATTTTTCTTTGATTCTATCACCACGTTAAAATCAAATCATAAAGAAGAGAAAATCATTCTTTATTTCTTCTTTAAAAACATAGATACATCTTAATGGAAATCTATTACATCTCGGATTTTCATTCTAAATATAACATGAAGGTCTATTACATCTTTGGATCTTCTTATTTGTTGGTGCCAGTTCCTTGTCGTCTCGACCAGAAGCAATGAGCCAGACAATAGAATCAACTCTGGTCTTCTCTCTCAGAAAGACGAGAGGAGAACCACAGAGTACAGCAGCTCAAAGATAAGCTATTGTCAATACAACTGGTGGAGAGAAGACGACCCACCAGGGGAACTAGGAATGAAATCACCCTTGTGATACGTTTCCTAATTCTGTCTCTCCACCATCCAACTCTCATGTGTATAGGCTCTTCCTACCATCTGAGGAAGATCCTTCTAGAATACGGAGAGTCCTGAGCTGTCTGATTTGAGTGTCAGAATCACATGAGCTGTCTGATGTGGGTGTCAGAAGAATGCTCTTCGTAGCATCCAAATCGCCAATGCCAGTTTTGAAGAAACTTGTCAACAAAACTTCTACAAATATAAACAAAGAAAAGAAAAGTCAGTAAAATCTATCAAAACTGCGCGCGCATCAACAGTGTGTGCTGAACATGCGCATATCAGCAATGTGCGCCTATTTTCAAAAGCACGGGCACGCATCGACAGTGTGTATTGATCAACAGGCGTATATCAGCAATGTGCACCTATTCTCAGAAGCACAAGCGTGCGTCGACAGTGTGCGCTGATTAAACAAGGTTCATATCAATAATACGCATCTCTGACCGAAGTCAAACACTGATTAAAGTGCGCACTTCTGCTCAAAATTTCAAGTGTGCATCTATGACATGCGCTTCATTTTTACAAATTAGCACCTATCGTCACAAAAATGGTGCAAAGTAAAACGTTTGTGTAAAAACCATTGGTTCTTTGAACTTACCAACTTTTGAAGGTGCAACATGCAAAAGAATAGCATCGGGACGAAGTGGCGCAGGTGAACTTATGAATAGTAAGACCCTGCAAGAAGTCATTTGAGAAAGTATGAATGTCTCTTTCGTTTCTGGTTATACTTTTAAAAGTATTGAAGAATGAAAATAGGCGCATCATTCTAGGAGTCTATTTTGGAAAAGAACTAAATAATAGGTGCTTGAAACCATGTGATAGCTGCCATGTGTCTCTCAAATGAAACAGTAAGCATTGAATTAGCCAAAGGAACACATCTACGTGCGCCATTTGAAATCACAGCCACACAATATATCAGAAATTATAGATTTTATTGCATAAAGATGGGTGGACCCCTACAGACACACACAAGAAAAGAGAAAAATAAAAGTTGGCACACCTAAACATTATTCCTTTATCTTGTCTTTATTGGTTTGACGAAGGGCGGCGTCCAATTCTTGCATGCTGCGGATCCCCGAGCGACGCATCAGATTAAGGAATCCCTCCGAATCGCCGTGCTCTTCAGAGGATGGCCCACCACTCGAGTGATTGAAGACTGTTCGGTTTAAACCGAAGCAGTCTAAAAAGTTCACCGCCCTTAGTGCCGGGTCAGCCTCCAACAAATAAGTCGAAAGCGTGACGTCGGGTTTTGCTTCAGAAGACTCGATTGCAGTGACTTCATTGGTCTCCATCTCCTTCTTCTTAGATGCCATCGAAATTGTAGAAGTGAAGAATAAAGTATAAAGATCAACCCCTACATATATATATCACCAAACTGACTCTTCATATTCCTCATGGGAAACTGAAAATCATCAATGAAACTCAAAAAGACGAAGAGGAGATTGAGTGTTTTCGAGAAAGAAGTTTAATTGTGATGGCTGGGCGTTGACTGGCGCAAACTTGACTCAGTCAAAACTTTTATAAATTCAAAGTATTTTAAAATTTTGAAAATGTTTTAAGTTTTGAAAACTTTGAAGGGGATCTTGTAGGACCTAAAAATCAAGTTGCGTCATGTATTACTACTCAGCGATCAAGTTGTGCCCCAAAAATCAAGCTACGCCACTAATATGGAGCTCAGAGATCAAACTTCGCCATTGATCAGGTTGCGCCATATATCATACTGCGCTCAGTTATATTGTGCCAAAGTCTACGCGGCGTCTGACATGTAATGGCCATCATTACCTGACAGCACAGACAACTGACAGCACAGTAAACGAAGAAAATCTCTTCGAATCCTTCGAATTGTGCCGCTAGAGGAGAGTTGGTTGACAGTTGTCCTGTACGTCTTATGAGTTGCGCTTAGGCGCAATCTAAAACAAAATCCTTAGTTGCGCCTAGGCGCAAGCTAAACAACTGTTTCTCAAAAGTTGCCACATGTCTAGGTGCAGCCTAATCAGGCGCAGTTTAACTTGTTGACTGAAGCTCGCACAACCTTATAAAGTTGAGACAATTTTCATTTCCAAAGCAGGATGACGTGGCGTACATGACACTAATCTCTCAAGACGTGTCTACTATCCTATACACGACCACGCACATCTCAATCACACGATGTCACGTGTCTAAATACAGTTAGTACACGATTGATAACTGAATGAAAGTTGGCACAACATGAGGTTGGCGCAACCCAACATGTCGCAACCCAGTCTCGCGCGTATCAGAATAACTGCTAAAACAGTTATTTCCAAAACTCTATAAATAGAGTTTCCAACCATTGTTAAAGGATAACACACACACAGAGAGATCAAAAACTCTTGCAAAATTGCTACTGCATTCTCCAAAGGCTCTAGTCTTCAAGTTCACATAGTCCAAGGGATAAAGTGATCGTCTTCTGATCAGATTTCTACAGTTATACTTCTTCAGAATTCAAATTGTACTCTTGTACTCTGTTCAAAAGTTTTTAGTAGAACAACTTTTTGTTTTTGCAAACAGAAATCAGGTAGCTATTCAAAACAGTTCATAAAGCTTGTTTGAAATATCCTTGCAAGCCCTATCTGAACACTCCATCAATCCACTATGAAGATGAGGGGAACTGTGAAGAGTAAACCTGTAATCATCTTAATTGATTCAGGGTCAACTCACAGCTTCATAGACACCTCCTTCAGTGAGAGATTTAATCTCCCTATGTCTATTGGCAACTTCTTTTGATATGATGGTAGCAAATGGGCCTAAACTGACCAGCAAAGGACTCTGCAAAGATATCACAATTGAGTGTCAAGGTACTCGAATTATCACTAATCTGCTACCCTACCAATTTTTGGTTGCCAAATAATACTTGAAGCAAACTGGCTCAGTACCCTTGGTGACATCATGTGGAATTTACAGGACATCACTATGAAGTTCACAAGGAAAGGAGTGGAGCATAAATTTCAAGGGATGAAACATCATAAGAATCTTGGTGAATTAGAACTCAGGGACCTCAGGCAAAAGCCCCATTTTCTTTGTTATACAGTTGTGTTCATGGCAAGGTTGCAATGAGGAACCATTACAGGAGAAAGAAGAAGAAGGAGTCCAGGAACTGTTAAACAAATACAAACAGTTATTTGAAGAACCAACTGGTCTCCCTCCAAAGAGACCTTATGACCACAAAATCCCTCTACTCCCAGGAGCAGTCCTTGTATGCAACAGGTCCTATAGACATCCCTTTCTTCACAAGAATGAAATTGAAAAACAGGTTCAAGAAATATTGGAGTCTGGGATTATCAGGAACAGTACTAGCTCCTACTCATCTCCAGTTATACTGGTCAAGAAGTCTGATGATACTTGGAGAATGTGCATAGACTATAGGCGACTAAATCAGAGTACAGTAAAAGACAGATTTATAATTCCTCTAGTCGAAGAGCTGCTTGATGAACTCAATGGTGCTAAGTGTTACTCTAAGCTGGACCTCAGATCTGGGTATCATCAAATAAGATGGACGAGAGAGATGTACACAAAACTGCCTTCAGGACTCATGAGGGACACTATGAGTTTTTGGTGAAGCCCTTTGGGCTCACTAATGCACCATCTACCTTCCAAGCAATGATGAATGACATATTCAAGGAATACTTAAGAAAATTTGTTCTAGTGTTCTTTGTTGATATACTTGTGTATAGTGCTAACACTGCAGAGCATGGAATTCATCTGGAAATGGTCTTCAAAAAGTTGGAACTTCATAAACTGAAACTCAAGGGAAGTAAATGATGTTTCATTCAGTCACAAAAAGGATATCTGGGCCATAGAATCACTTAGCAAGGATTAGAGGAGGAATATGAGAAGATCAAGGCAGTGGTGGATTGGCCTGTTCTAGAGACTCTCAAGCAGTTAAAGGGCTTCCTGGGCCTCACTGGCTACTATAGGAGATTCGTACAAGGTTATGGTTCAATAGCAGGGGCCTTAACTAATCTCCTCAAGAAGAATTCATTCCTATGGGATCACAAGGCTCAAACCTCATTTGATAATTTGAAGGTGGCTCTAACCCAACCACCTGTGTTGGCTATGCCCAATTTTAATGAAGAGTTCACACTGGAGTGTGATGCATCTGGTGGGGGCATAGGAGCAGTGCTCATGCAAGGAGGGAGACCCTTAGCCTATCTAAGCCAACACCTTAAGGGTAGGTCAGTGCTCCTCTCTACCTATGAAAAGGAAATGTTGGCAATTCTTTTGATAGTAAAGAAGTGGGGGCAATACCTATGGGGAAGGCAATTTGTCATTAAAACTGACCAAAAAGCACTCAAATATTTGCTAGAGCAGAGAGTATATACTGAGGCCCAATACAAATAGGTAATGAAACTACATGGTTACCAGTATAGGGTTGAATACAAGAAAGGAAGGGAAAACCAAGCAGCATACAATTTGTCTAGGCAAGAGAAAGTGAATATGGCAGCCATCTCCATTGTGCAGACAGATTGGATTCAACAACTTAAAGATCAGTGGAAGATTTCAGAGTATTTTTACAAATACAGGAGAAATGGGACAAGGGCAAGCTGAATACTGAGAAATATTCCATGAGAGATGGTCTTCTCTACTACAAAAATAGAGTAATCATTGATCCTACCTCTGAATTGGCTGTCAATTTGACCAAAGAGCACTATGATCTGTTGTAGGTTGGCCACTTAGTATACTTGAAGACTCTGCAAAGGCTAAAAAAGGGTTGTTACTGGACAGTTATGAAATCTGCAGTTAAGAAGTATGTACAGGAATGTGAAGTTTGCCAAAAGAACAAAGGAGAGAATATTTCCCCTGTGGTCCTACTCCACCCTTTTCCAATTCCTAATCAAATTTGGGAAGATATCTCTATGGATTTCATAGAGGGACTGCCTACCGGTAATAGTAAAACTACAATAATGGTAGTGGTAGATAGGCTAACAAAGTATGAGCATCTATTTTTCCTTAACCACCCATTTACAGCAGCAGTTGTTGCCCAGGTTTTTGTTGAAGGGGTTTTTTAATTACATGGGATGCCTAGATCTATTGGGACAGACAGGGACCCAATCTTCACCAGCCAATTCTGGAGAGAGTTCTTCAACCAGCAAGGGACTACCCTCAAGTACAGTAGAGCCTATCATCCACAAACTGATGGCCAAACTGCAGTAACAAATCGTTGTATTGAAGGTTATCTTAGATGTTTTTGTAGCCACAAACCCAAGGAGTGGAGTAGGTACGTACCTTCCTTGGGCAGAGTATTAGTTTAATATAAATTGGCATTCAGCCACAAAGGTGACTCCATTCGAAGCTGTGTATGGAAGATCACCACCACACATCCTTATATATGTACCTGACCTCCCCCAAGACAAAGAAGTTGCCTCTACATTAATGTCTAGGGATAACGCCTTACACATCTTGAAGGATAATCTGTTATTGTCTCAAGATAGAATGAGGAAGGTGGCAAATATGCACAGGACAGACATGGAGTTTGAGATAGGGGACTGGGTCTATATATCTCAGGTTGCAGCCCTATAGACAGATATCAGTGGCACATAGGAAACCACAAAAGTTGTCTCCTAAATATTATGGCCCCTATCAAGTCACAGCAAGGATTGGACCAGTAGCATATAGGTTACTCTTACCTACTGATGCACTAATACATCCAGTCTTCAATGTTTCTCAATTAAAGAAGAAGCTAGGGACTCATTCAAATTTGCAAGAGGGAGCTCCAAGTCAGAGAGAAGAGTTGATCCTAGTGCCTGATTGGGTCCTTGACAGAAGATTGGTACAGAAGAACAACAAGGCGGCAGTTGAGTTGTTGGTCCAATGGAAAGTGAGTCAGCCAGATGAAGCAGTCTAGATGCCCTATGACAAGTTCATCAAAACATATCCATTCTTTGACCTCGAGACAAGATCAAAGTATGGGAGGGGTATTGATACAGATCCAATCCTTCACTCTGTATGATCCCTTCACTGAATAGATCCATTCAGAGGCCAAAGGCCAATAGCTGAGGCTAATAGCTGTAGCAGTTGGACAAGTAGCAGGTAGAGGTAGTTAATCAATTAGCCATATCAGCATAGCCAGGTCAGCAAGTTTGTTAGCTAATTAGCCACGTCAGCTTTCTTTTTCTGTCAATTAGTCAGCTCATTGTCCTTAGAGATATTTTTCTTGTTACATAAATAAGAAAATACTTGTAGAGAGAGGTATGGAGAAAGTTATCAAGAAAATTACCAGTTTAGTAATTCTTGTCTTCTTCCTCTTGTAATTGCCTTTAGCCATTGCAATAAAGCTTGTTTTCTCCATTAATTCATTCACTTCTTAGTTCAAGTTGCACACAATATGCATCACTCTCCCAAACCTTCACAGGACACTGGCACAGCTGGATGGAGTCGTACCAGGGTATATTGTAATTGTCGCTATAACATACTTAGGGTCAGGCACATACATCCCATGTGCAATTTTCAGTAAAAGAAAAAAAAGGGCACATAGTTGGGGGAACAATAGTTTTAGATTAGTATAAAAAATAGTTCGTAGATGAGTAAATAATCTTTTTATCTATAAATAATGACATGTTTAGTAAAAAAAAAAAAAAAAAAGGTATTACAAAAAAATATTGATACCGTGGTGTGTAAATTATATATTAGTATAGATTTAGAGCAACAAATAATATTATATACTAAATTGTAAAAAGTTTTCAAAAAAATATACACTTAGGCCTCCTTTGGTTCACAGAAAGAAAATCAATTTTCTTGTCTTTCTCATAGGAATGAGAAAATAGAATTCATATCTGGTTTCCTTTCATGTGTTTGGTAAAACAAATAAAAAAACATTCAAAAAGATCATTTGATTTTTCTTCCCGTGTTTGGTCGGTGCAGAAAAAGAAATAAAAATATATCAATATTCTAAAAAAAATCTTGTATTTTAAAATAAAAATAATCATAGAAATTCAAAAGTAATAGATAAAATACATAATGACATATTTGAGTAAAGTTATTGTCATCCTAAATTTTTATAATAAATATTGAAAATGAGAAGAAAAAATTAATTCCATCCAACCATAACAAGAAATAATTTTTTTTACTCTTTAAATCTGTAAACCGACCTTAGGCCAGCTTCAAGATATCAATGGGACACTACTTTCCAGGGACCCTCAAAGAAAATTTAGAAAAAGTAAGGGCTAATTAGTGTTTAGATTCTAGATTTTATATCAGTTTAGAGTTTAAGTCCTAACATATCCAATTGTCATGCTTAGACGCTGAATTTTTATTTTTTGTTTCTTTTTTCCATTATACTCTTCCTCCTATGCATAACAATAAAAATTTCTTATATAGGCTCCGGAGGGTATAATAGGAAAAAGAAAACAAAAATAAAAACTTAGAGTCCAAAATTTTCAATTAAATATGTCAGAACCTAAACTCTAAACTGACATAAAATAAATTCATGGTCTAAACGTTAATTAGCCCAAAAAATAATTATGTTGAAGTAGACAAATAATGGAGTTTGACTGTGACTATAGGAACTAATAATCGTTTATTAAAAACAATACCTATGTTAGCATGCATGTGATTGTGATTGTGATTGTGATTGTGATTGTGAGACTTGAACGACTGTCAATCTTTTAATTAACCAATGCTTAGCATCATTCACTCGTACGTAATAAAGTAAAAAATAATGCTAAAATATATATATTTAAAAGCTCGGTCATGGTCAAAACAAAACAACTCTTCCGACCATGCGCAGAAAGATGGAGAGTTTGAACTATGTGAATCCAAGGAGAAAAAAAGACACCAAGAGATGATCACACAAACACAACAAAGCTTTTGTACTGAGTGTCCCCTTGACTATTATAATGTTATTTTGGTTTATATTGCTTTGAGGAAAAGGAGCATCGACTTCTACATATATGCGCACACATGAAACATATGCACAACATAATATGGATGAAATAGTAAACCTACCATCATACCATGTTTGGTTTATTAATATCTTATAGCAAAAATGATACCTAGAACATCTTGAAAATGGGAGTTATTGTGTGAAAATTTTGGAGGATTTTTGTAAAATTTTGGTAATCTTTGTAAATTTTGGAGCCCTAGGTCCATGTCTAGGTGGCCTAGGCTTGGAGCCAGCTTTGGTCTGTGCCGTCGTCGAAAAAATTTGTTGATAAACTTTACTCTAAATTTGTCGTAATTACACCAAGAGGGACATTGATGGAACGAGAAATATAAATATATATATATATATATATATATATATATATATATATATATATATATATTGTAACACTTCATATATTGAGAATAACTAGTATTATAATTATTGTAGGATAGAACATGGTAAGAGTGGCTACTTTAGTTTAATGAGTTCATCAAACAACTCACGCAAAGGATCTCTAGTGGGTAAACTATGCTACCTTCAATAGAGGTTCCTTTATGTTAGTGGTGCAAATGGTTTTCGGACGTGAAATTATTATTGAACCTTAAACTGTTCAACCATGTTTTGATGATACCCTGATGGAAAGCCAATTATTGAATAAGGTCATATATGCATTTGGGTGTGGTAAATCACTTATGAAGGTAATACATGACCAACAAAAAATTTGCCACTATAGCATTACAGGGTCAGCGTAGAAGGTTGGGTTGTTCTAGTCGAAGCTAATTTTGGTTGTCCTTTGTCCTTAACTTCAAAAAAAAATCAAAAAAATTATAACAAGCTGAAAGTTATAAATGTTGAATTGATGTCAACTTCAGAAAAAAGATACCTTTGGTTCTGATGACGACGTGAAACTCGAATTCCGAGTTCCACGAGACCTTTTCAGTGGAAACTCAAAATATGGGCCTAATTGATTTCCAGTTCAAGTGACATGGTGGAGCTGAGGTGGACCACAGACGCTCTAACGGTGGAGAAGTGAGAACTTAGGGGCTTAAGATGGTGCCCTAACTAGGAGGGTTGTCTAAGCCATGATAGCTTGTCAGACTTATCCCAAGACCAATCCTAAGAGCATATGAAAAGGCATAGTAGCGTATCATGTGGTTCGACATGTTACGCTGAAAAAACTCCTTGTGCAATGTGATAAAGTAAAAAATGTTCTACTTGTGCATTTGAGTTATTTAAAAAAAGAGAACATGACACATGCTTACTAGAATGATATACAAATGCTCCATGAGGTACGCATGTCTAATTGAGATGTATTATGACGGAAAGACTAAGTTATACGATAACTAACTGAACATGAATATCTTCTTGGGTGGATATTCTTACATCTTCACACTTTATGAGAGCCATGACCCAGTGACATAACAGGTGTTAATGATTGTTAGTAAGTTAGTATCCCAATAAAAGAGGTATAGGACAAGATATTTCATCTACGCGACCATAGTGGTTTTGAGCCTAGTGGATTACACAGTACACACCAAGCGTTAGTTCACAATTTAGAATACAACGGTTCCTTACAGACCGTGTGGGGAATAGGCGCATGAAGCGACGCCACGTGCCGGATTCTCATTGGTCCGGTCGTTTGGCCGAAAATAGCAGGGGCATAGTTTTTGTGGACCTCACGGTCCAACCAATAGAAGGTGACACGTGGCATCTCGTCTCCCCTTTCAGTTTTGAACTCTATAATGCTAACTAGTCAATAAAGTTGTTGGTAAAGAACATGACTTTTTGAACTATTCCTGAGTGAGTGTTGAAGGAGGGATGTGTAGAGCCTGTATAAGGCCATCTCCAATGGGGATTTCTAAAATTGAGTTTCTATCCTACATGTCATTGTATTTTATGGAAATTTATATCCTAGTTGGTACAGTTTCTATATAGAAATTGTACATACAAATAAACAGGGCCGGCCCACGATGATGGGTTGCCCCAGCCGGAACAAACTTTGGTTGCCCCTTATTGCAAGGAGTGACACTACATAAAAAATGTGGTTATTATCTTATTAAGATGGTAGATAACCTAATTGTTGGACTCACTAGATCTTGAACTAAGACTGTTTAGTTCAGTAGTACCAAATAACATAAGAACACAAATATTCTCAAGGTTTTATATGTTGATTTGGCTGGGAAGGGATCGAGTATGTACTATATAGATCCACATAGAACTGAGACTTTCTACATCTCAATTTTCCATAATAACTTTCAAGTCGGTAAAGTATCAAGGAATGCTTTAAACATTTAGCGGACAAACCATTGTTTCTAGGATGCTACATGCAGTAGCAACCTAACAATCTCATAAAATTGTCACGCCAATCCCTTTTAGGCTGAAAAGAAGTAATACACTAAAAAAACAAAGCTCACATTTATATGAAGCATACCACATGTTTACACAACAACTGAACTATACTTAAGCAGGAGGTATCGTAAAAACCTAATTAGACAAATGATCAGATAGACCGATAGACCGGCACTGAAGCCACCATCCAAAGAAAAGTTAACCATGTTTCAAATAAAATAATACAACACTGCTATATCAAATACTATACTTTTCCACAAGTAAAGACCAACAATCTTGTATTCTCCCTCAAATAATTCGAAGATAAAGAGAATCATCCTTCAGAGCTCCAGCACCTTTCCTTTCATTTCCTTTCCTTTCCTTTCAAGCTACTTTCCTTTTTCTTTCCTTTCATTTTCAGCTCATTTCCTTTCATTTTCTTTTGCTGGATGATTTTTTTTTTTGTTTAATTTATGGACCGGTTGGTTGCCCTAGGGCCGGGGGGTTGCCCAAGCCCACTGGCTTGTTGGACTTGCCCTAGGGCCGGCCCTGCAAATAAACACTCTCCAATTGTTCTACATTTCTATCATATGTGGCAATAAATAAAAGGTTCAATTTAATGATATGGAACCCAACATTAATTGGTATTAGTGATGGAGAGTTTCTATGTGAATTTTTATGTAGAAACTCTCATAGAAACTCTCCATCCTATATCAATGCCATAGAAATTATTATAGAAATGATCATCATTGGAAGGTGTTTTTTTTCCTAAAGTGAATTTCTACTATAGAAATAGGGGAGATAGAAACCCCCATTGGAGATGGCCTAAGGTTGCTCTTGTATTAAAAAGAGACACAACTTTTTATATAAATAAATAGCATTTTCATCTTTAACTTTTTTCCACTTTGTTAAAGATTGTTTGCGTGTGCCATTTCCTTCACTACATATCAGCAACTACAGTAGTGACTCTTCTAGCATTTTCCAACATTTTGGTATCAGAGCCAAGTTTTCGTTGTTGAAGCTGGGAGCAAGAGGTTCATCGTAGGAAGCTTGCTCTGCTGCAGATGTTGTTCTAGTAATTTATTTTGTTGAAGAAAAGATACATTTGTTTTTTGTGCACTTGTTTTTTGTTTAAAGTTTTGTAAGAAGCTAAAAGCAAAATGAATATTGGAAATGGGTTTAATCTCTCTCAAATTTTGATTCATGTTTTTAGTGGAGAAAATTATGAACTTTGGAATATCAAGATGAAAACTCTTTTTATTTTGAAAATTTGTTAAGAATGGTTATGGAGAGATAGACAAGGCGACAAAAATGAAGGCTCTTCGAAAAAAAAAATGCGAAGGCACTATTCATATTGCAAAAAGCAGTGAAGGACTATCTTTTCGAGAGTTGCTAATGTTGTGAATTTAACTCGGTTTAACACTACTTAAATTTAGAATTTTTATTGATTTACCACTACTTAAATTTAGAATTTTTTAAACCATGTAAGAAAATAAAGTGGCTTGGTTTAAGAAAAATTTACGAAACATATCGCTTATTCTAGTTTATCCATCATGGAAGATGATATATTATTGCCTTTTAATTGCTATAGTAATATACTTTGATGGCCAAACCTAAACATGCATTTTATAGCACCTAAACTGTTGTCAACCAGTCTTATTCCATTGATAAAGAATACAAAGCCTTTAGTAATCAGAGTAAGCTCTAACAAATATTATCTCAATCTACTACTATAAATAATTGCATGTAACCTAGGTTCAAGAAAGTGGATTTATGTTTTTTTTTAGAGTCCACTTAAAATGAGTGTCCGATAGATTAAAAACATAGACTGTTATATATGCTATATGTCAGTTTAATGTTTAGTGATTAAAGTTCCTCTTCACTAAAACTCTAAAGGATTCATGAGAGTATCATATTTTTATAACAATTATGATATACCCTTGCTGATCTTGTTGAGTTCAGGATTATTTTTTTGACGAAAATGGCCCTTTTGTTGGAAAAGAAACGCAGAAACCTTTTCCCAAACCGAAGAGTACCTGCGAGAGAACCGAGCAATACAACGCACGAACCCAAAAACAACCACACAAAACAATCCACGCAGACACGGAGAATTTTTTACGTGGAAAACCCTTGCGGAAAAAAAATCACGGGACGATCGGAGTCCAACCCTGAGAAGCCTCCACTAATGGAATAGAAGAATTACACCCTCTACAAACTCCTCCCGATCCAAATCGGATCCCCACAACACTCAGAAGTAAGAACAATGATTACAAGGCTACGAAGAGCGAGAACGACGAGTAGAGATTACCCGAAACACGATCTCCTTCGAAAACGACCTTCAATCCTCCGCCTTCTCTTCCGAAGTTGTAATGGCACTCTTGCCTCCTTCCTCTCTCCAAGTTGTGTTACCTTGCGATAATGTTGCGTTATGAATTAGGGTTGAGAAAACTCAACTTAACTCCCCAATCCCGCAACCAACCTGGACCGTTGGATTAGATCCAGTGGTGAAAAGTCACCAAAAAACCCGCTTCAGCCCCCGACGACACAGAGTTCGGCCAGAACTCTGTGTCGAGCAAACAGCACCTACTCGCCAAATTCTGGAACAGCCAGACCGAGTTCGGCCAGAACTCAGCCTGGGACCGAGTTCGGGCCGAACTCGGCAGACCCAGTCCAGAATCTCCCTTAGGAGCAGCAGCAGCAGTAGCAACTCCGCATCGCCTACTTCCCGAGCTTCTTCGACACACGAACGGCGCTCGTCGCACTCCGGGGTCTTCTCCACATAGGTTGGGAACCCCACCCACTCCAACAAATCTCCCCCTTCACAACTATGGGGAGGATGTTGTCATCCCGACGACCTGCCTACAGTACTCAAACTTCCCCCTTGGTAGAATCTTCGTGAACATATCAGCTCCGTTGTCATCTGTATGAACCTTCTCAAGCTCCGCGTCCTTCTTCTCAACCACATCCCGTATCCAGTGATACCAAGTCTCGATGTATTTGGACCGGCTATGAAACGTCTGATTCTTCACAAGGTGGATAGCACTCTGACTGTCGCAAAGCAAAATATACTGCTCTTGCTTTAGTCCCATTTCCTGCAACAGCTTCTTCATCCACAACAGCTTCTTGCAAGCCTCCGTCGCCGCAATGTACTCTGCCTCTGTCGTCGACAAGGCAACACACTTCTGCAACCGCGACTGCCACGACACCGCTCCTCCCGCAAACATCATCACGTAGCCCGAAGTCGATCACCTCGTGTCTACATCTCCAGCCATATCAGCGTCGGTATATCCAACCAGCTTCGGCTCGTCACCACCAAAGAAAAGTCTCCAACCAGCAGTGCCCTGAAAATATTGTAGAATCCACTTGACCGCACTCCAATGTACCCTTCCAGGATTTGAAAGATACCTGCTAACCGTACCAACTGCATGAGCAATATCTGGTCTCGTACACACCATAGCATACATAAGGCTTCCTACAGCTGAGGCATATGGAACCCGCTCCATATCTTCCTTTTCGTCCTCGGTAGATGGACACTGTTCCTCAGTGAGCTTAAAGTGAGCCGCGAGGGGGGAACTCACTTTCTTCGATCCGTCCATCCCGAAATGCTGAAGTACCCGGTGAATGTACTTCTTTTGGGACAAGTGTAGCAGCTTGGACTCTCTCTCTCGGCTGATCTCCATCCCAAGAATAGTCTTCGCTGTGCCCAAATCCTTCAGAGAGAAGGCCGCACCCAGCTGGCGCTTCAACTCCGCTATCCTAGTGGCATTCCGACCCACTAATAGCATATCATCAACATAGAGCAACAAAATGATGAAATCATCCTCGGCAAAATACCTAACAAATGCACAATGGTCCGACGTCGTCCGTGCATAACCATGCTCCCCCATAAACGACTCAAACTTTCTGTACCACTGCCTCGGAGCCTGCTTCATACCATACAAGCTCTTCCTCAACCGGCAGACCAAATGTGACTTTCCCTTCTCACAGAATCCCTCTGGCTGCTCCATGTACAACTCCTCCTCAAGATCACCGTGGAGGAATGCCGTCTTCACGTCCATCTGCTCGACCTCCAAGTCGAGACTGGCTGCTAATGCTAGCACCACCCGAATAGACGAATGCTTGACGACAGGCGAAAAGATCTCATCATATAATCCATGCCTTTCCGCTGACCGTAGCCTTTGACTACCAGCCTCGCTTTGTATCGAGGGCGAGTAGCATCATCCGTCTGCTTCACACTAAACACCCATCGATTCTTCAAAGCCTTCTTACCCTTTGGCAACCGCACCAGATCATAAGTGGAATTGGTGTGCAAGGAACTCATCTTCTCCTACATAGCCTCCATCCACTCCTGCCTGTGTTCGTCTTCCATAGCCTCTGTAAAACTTTCGGGCTATCCTCCGTCAGTCAATAGCACATACTCATCCGGTGAGTATCTCGTAGATGGTCGACGATCTCTGTCACTCCTCCTCAAATGAACCACTGGTGCTGGCTGTATACCGACAGCCTCCTCCCCTTCAGGAACTGTCTCCCCGGCATGCTCATCCTCCTGAGGGACACCCTGACAACCATCAGCAGGCTGATGATCAAGGTTGGGAGCAACTCCATGTACTGGCTCCCCCATAACTGGATCTTCTGCGATGTTCTCTGGAAACTGCTCGAAGCGAAATGACTCTAACTCAGGCAATTCCTCAGCCTCAGAAGGCGTCTCGGAATCCTGAGTGTTGGTCATGGTCTGATCCTCGACGAACACCACGTCCCTGCTTCTGTAGAGCTTTCCTTCCACTGGGTCGTAGAGTCTATAGCCAAACTCATCCCGACCGTAGCCGACAAAGACGCATCGCCTCGTCTTCGGCTCAAGTTTGGTCCTCTCGTCCTTCAGTACATGTACGAAGGCCTTACAACCAAACGCCCGCAGGTGATTGTATGACGGCTCTTTGTTGTACCATACTTTATCAGGCACATCACCCTGCAAAGGAGCACTAGGAGACAAATTAATAATATAAGCAGCTGTGAGAAGAGCCTCACCCCAGTAACTGCCCGGCAAGTTTGCTTCTGACAGCAAACACCGCACCCTCTCCATCAGTGTCCTGTTCATGCGCTCCGCTACACCATTGAGCTGAGGTGTCTTTGGCGGAGTCTTCTGGTGTCGTATCCCTTGCTCTCTGCAATACGCATCAAAAGGATCGATGTATTCGCCGCCATTGTCGGACCGAACACACAACAACTTCTTGCCCGTCTCCCTTTCAACAGAGGCCTGAAACTCCTTGAAAGTAGGCAGCACCTGATCCTTGGTCTTTAAGGCATAGACCCAAACCTTCCTGGAACAGTCATCAATAAAGGTTACAAAGTAAGAAGCACCACCAAGAGATTTTACCTTCATAGGACCGCAGACATCCGAGTGAATCAACTCGAGCAACGCCGGCTTCCTTGAACTTGGGTGACTTTGGAAAGACACCCTATTTTGCTTCCCAGCTAAACAGTGCGTGCACTTCTCCAACTTTGTAGACTTGAGCCCCGGAATCACCTTCCTGTTCACCAAGTAGCTCATCCCCTTCTCGCTGATATGGCCGAGCCGCCTGTGCCACAACTCGGTAGACGCATCACTGACTGCGTTCACCTCATGTGCCCCCTCTGTGTTCCCCTCCATATAGTAGAGACCGGACTTCTTGCTTCCTCTGGCAATCACCATCGAACCCCTGGAAAGCTTCCACTGACTGTTCCCGAAGAGACTGAAGAATCCCTCGTCATCCAACCTTCCAACCGACACCAGGTTGAAACGGATATCAGGGACATGACGAACATCCTTGAGAACAAAAACTGCACCCGTCTTCGTTCTCAAATGCACATCTCCAACGGTAACCGCCTTCGACATATCTCCGTTGCCCATCTTCAACACTCCACAGTCGCCTGTAGTGTAAGTGGCAAATAGTGCCCTGTTGTGAGATACATGTGCTGAAGCCCCTGAGTCCACCAGCCAAGAATTGTCATCGCAGGCGAGGTTAGTAATGACCTCATCACCTACGACGATCACATCGCCTCCATACACCGAGGCCGCCGCTGTAGTGTTCTCTTCTTGCTTCCCCTTGTCGTCCTTCTTCTCTCTCTTCCAAGCGAAACAATTCCGCTTGATATGGCCCTTCTTACCGCAATGGTAACACTCTGAGTCCTCGTAACGACCCTTGGACTTTCCCCTGCTCTTGTCTCTGCCACCACCTGGACCCCTGATTTTGCCCTTTCCGCGGCTCTCTGAAACAAGTGCCTCTGAGTGGTGGGATGTGGATGAAGTGCCCTGAGAACGTCTCTGCATCTCTTCATTCAACACCCCGCTCTTGGCAAACTACAGACTGACCACGCCCTCTGGAGCAGAAGCGATCATAGATACTCGTACGGTCTCCCACGAGTCTGGCAAAGTACACAGCAGCCACAGTCCCTGAACTTCGTCGTCGAACTTGACTCCCATAGAAGATAGCTGGTCAACCACGCCCAGGAACTCACTCAAGTGATCCGAAATAGACGCCCCATCCTTGTATCGCATACCCATCATCGTTCGGATCAGGAACAATTTATTTACCCCGGTCTTCTTTCCATACAAGGATTCCAGCTTATACCACAACGTCTTCGCGTGCTCAATATTGGCAACGTGGTTGTACAAGTTCTCGTCCACAAAATGCCCTATGTACCCACACACCTGTATATGCTCGAATGTCCAGTCCTCCTCGGATTTATCACTGGGCTTCTCGGATGCAAACACGGGTAGATGCAGCTTCTTGACAAATTGTAAATCCTTCATTTTGCTCCGCCAATAGTGATAGTTTGTGCCGTTCAGATTCACCATGCGCACCGGCTTCGCGTCCATCTCTCCTCTCTGGTTTCTCTGTCAACTACTGACACTTCTTCTGAATTCCAGAACCTGGTTCTGATACCACTCTGTTGGGAAAGAAACGCGAAAACATTTCCCCAAACCGGAGAGTACCTGCGAGAGAACCGAGTAATACAACGCACGAACCCAAAAACAACCACACAAAACAATCCACGCAGACACGGAGAATTTTTGACGTGGAAAACCCTTGCGGGAAAAAAACCACGGGACGATCGGAGTCCAACCCTGAGAAGCCTCCACTAATGGAATAGAAGAATTACACCCTCTACAAACTCCTCCCGATCCAAATCGGATCCCCACAACACTCAGAAGTAAGAACAATGATTACAAGGCTACGAAGAGCGAGAACGACGAGTAGAGATTACCCGAAACACGATCTCCTTCGAAAACGACCTTCAATCCTCCGTCTTCTCTTCCGAAATTGTAATGGCACTCTTGCCTCCTTCCTCTCTCCAAGTTGTGTTACCTTGCGATAATGTTGCGTTATGAATTAGGGTTGAGAAAACTCAACTTAACTCCCCAATTCCGCAACCAACCTGGACCGTTGGATTAGATCCAGTGGTGAAAAGTCACCTAAAAACCCGCTTCAGCCCCCGACGACACAGAGTTCGGCCAGAACTCTGTGTCGAGCAAACAGCACCTACTCGCCAAATTCTGGAACAGCCAGACCGAGTTCAGCCAGAACTCGGCCTGGGACCGAGTTCGGGCCGAACTCGGCAGATCCAGTCCAGAATCTCCTTTAGGAGCAGCAGCAGCAATAGCAACTCCGCGTCGCCTACTTCCCGAGCTTCTTCGACACACGAACGGCGCTCGTCGCACTCCGGGGTCTTCTCCACATAGGTTGGGAACCCCACCCACTCCAACACCTTTTACCGACAAAATTTTCTGCCGCTATTTAGCTATTTTTTTAGTGTTTTTGGTAATTAAAATTTTTGAAAAATTTAATTATTTTGAAACAACATTTGATAGTAGTATCTCACATGTTGTCAAAAAACTACCGTTTCTGGCCTTCTAAAATGCAAAAGCAATCCCAAATCAACCCTTAATGTGAACCGAAAAATCCAACAATTATATGAAGTAGTTGAAACAAAATGAGAGCAACATGAAACACGAATTAAAAAAGATTAACTCTAACCTACAAAGAACAAATATAACTTAAATCATCCCTTTGTTGAGAAAAGGTATATATATATATATATATATATATATATATATATATATATATATATATATATATATATATATATATATATATATATATATATATATATATATATATATATATATAATTTATTTTTTTGAAAGAAAATAATTTCCGCCGTTGCCTGGGATTGAACCCGGGTCACCCGCGTGACAGGCGGGAATACTCACCACTATACTTCAACGACTATATATATATATATATATATATATATATATATATATATATATATATATAGTCGTTGTAGAAAGAATATATATATATATATATATATATATATATATATATATATATATATATATATATATATATATATATATATATAATATATATATATATATATATATATATATATATATATATATATATATATATATATATATATATATATATATATATATATATATATATATATATATATTTATATTTATATATATATATATATATATAGAAAAATATATATATATATATATATATATATAGAAAATATATATATATATATATATATATATATATATATATATATATATATATATATATATATATATATATATATATATATATATATATATATATTTGAACGACTATATATATATATATATATATATATATATATATATATATATATATATATATATATATATATATATATATATATATATATATATATATATATATATATATATATATATATATATATATATATATATATATATATATATATTTTCTATATATATATATATATATTTTTCTATATATATATATATATATATATATATATATATATATATATATATATATATATATATATATATATATATTGAAAGAATATATATATATATATATATATATATATATATATATATATATATATATATTCTTTCAATATATATATATATATATATATATATATATATATATATATATATATATATATATATATATATATATATATATATTGAAAGAATATATATATATATATATATATATATATATATATATATATATATATATATATATATATATATATATATATATATATATATAGTGGAGGAAATGTTAGTAGACTAAAAATAGTTTTAACATGTATTAAAGGGAATCTTAAATTGTTGGATTTATAGTTACGAGTAAAAAATATACAAAGATAAATTTTACTGAATATTTTTAGTTGTGATCTCATTAACCTCTTCCCTTTAACCAACAATTGCCTCGACTAAAAATAGAATCTGTCCCATTAGGAGGTTTAGTTTATGAATAGTAACTCAGGAATCTTTTATTGCAGTCCAGACTTTCTAATAACAATAAAAGATTTCATAAAAAATATTTACGTAGGAATACAAACAAAAGGTTACAAAAAAGTACATACTGGTGAAAATCTTATGATATACCTTGGCTTTTTAGGAAGATGTACTATAAACTCAAAAATAAAATATAGAGTACACACTGATGATGTAGTTCAGATAATGAGCAGCAAAGGCATTAAAATGATTAAACCATTAGACTATGAACCAGAAAGGTTAGCAGGATTAGAATGGAGTTTAAACAAATTTATAGAACCAGTTAAAACTCTAACTCCAAAAGAATCTTTAGTTTATAAAGATCATTGTGGCCATGTAAATTTAAGATTTACAGATTATGTTACCCAAACAAGCCAAGAAAACAATGAAACAGAAGCAGAATTAGGATGCAATTATGTAGAAATAGAATATGAATTACTAGAAGAAGACAAGATATTATATACAAAGGAACTAGAATTGAACAGCATGACAAAACAAAAGCTTTTAGAATTAGAAGAAATCTATTATAGGAATAAGACCATAACAGAAGACCAATTTTTGTATTATGATGAAGTTAAAATTATTAGAATAGGAAAAATTACACAAGAGACAGATACTATTGATATAGAAACAAAATTTTCAGAGATATCCTATTTAAAGGATCTGACAGAAGAAGAAACTAGCACAGCAACATCTGCTTCTCCCTTCCATAAAATTATTCCTTTAGCACCCATCCATTATAGTGGAGGAAATGTACCTAGAATACCATACACAGATTACAAAGATAAATATAAATATGGCTATAAGTGTTTGCCATTAAAATTCTTTGATTGTAAATTTCAATACAAACAGAACAGTGTTACAATATAGGACTTAGATATAGCCCTAGAAGTACACTTTTGTTTAATCAGGGATCTCAGATTTGGTGGGGAATGATCTGGTAGGATGCGCCTAGGATTGGGCGCATGAGGAGACTTTGGCTCGTAACCTTTAGGAGTCACGAACCATTCTGGACGCATGGCTTTTGAGGCGCATGCAGAGCTTCAGTAGTGACTTTACTCCTGTCTTTTGGGATCAGGGAGAAGTCTGGGATGCATGGCTTTTGAGGCGCATGCGGAGTTGTAACAGTGACTTTCCTTCTGTCTTTAGGGATCAGTGAAAAGTCTGAGGCGCACAGCTTTTGAGGCGTATGCAGATTTGGGCGCATGGCCGCGGAGGCGCATGTGAGCTGGTTGGGTGGCCACGTGGCAGTAGCCGTAGGAGAGGAGTAATAATGATGCTGACGTTGGCGATGCTTCGTCTTCTGAAAAAGCTGCCGACTGCTCAGACTTTGGGAGGCGTGCTGCCAACTCTGTCAGTTCAGCATTTAATGTTTGTGACATTCGATGGACAGCTGAGTGGGCGCGTCAGTTGGCGTTCCACTAGGCATATGGGGGCGCATGAGGGCGCATCCCCTGTGATGTGTTTGGTGCTGAAAGGCACGTCTGTGTGATGCGCTTGACATTGAAGGGCGCGTCTGTGTGATGTGCGGTCTGGTTGACGCATCCGTTGCATGACGTATCTTTATTGATTCGGCTATTGAGTTCTTTGGGGCTTTGATTGCTCTCCGACTTAGCTGAATTCGAAGGGGGATTCATTCATCATAAATATAAGTTTATTGTACTGACTTCAGGAAGGTTGCCACTTGGCGCATGGGTTTGATTTGCCCTGGCCTATGAATAGCAACAGTTTGAGAGAGTTTTGTTGTCTCTCCCTTGACTTCTCGATGAAGATGGATTCGACTGATCCTCCTCCTTGGCAAGACGTTGTACTGTGGATGATGGTTCTCCTTGTTCGAAGAAGCCTTGACGGTGAACTCCTTCAGAAAATAAGAGCCCCAGGCTGGTAGATACGCCTGTACGTTGACGAGGAAGTGATTCACTCTGACGGAGCGGAGTGATGTGCTGGGAGACAGGTACAGCAGGTTGCAACTGTTGGAACACAGACTGCCTTTGTGGTGGAGCCACTGTCTTGCGGTAGCAGCAGTTGATGGCGACCGTAGCACAAGTGTGCCCTGTAAGGGGCACATTATGCTTGTTGGTCGGCTCTCCTGATCGGCGCTTGTGAGTGATCATGTTGTGCAGATCGTTGGAGGAGAGTGCCACCTTCGCACCCCCTTCAGGCGCATGGCAAGGCCAAGCGCCGGGGTGGTCAAGTGAGTGTTGCGCCCCCTGATCTAGTACCAAACAGGCATCCCGATCAGTAGTGGAGGAACCACATCATTTGAAGTGACTTGAATGGACCTCAAACGCACAACCAGAGGAGGTGCGGGAGTTTAATACCACTGGATTTGCCTTACTCGACTTGGTTGTGCGCGCAGCGAACTGCTCCCAAGTGAGACAAGGACTCTGAAGGTCGGCTCGTTTTTGGCGCCGCAGCACTCGAGTCGACCTTGTACAGCTTACCATCAGCAGCGTAAATGATTGTGAGCGCATGCTTCTGGCTTGTTGCTAGCATAGCACGTTTGGAACGCATGGCCCGCGCTGCCGTGGACTTCTTCGTACCAGCCCGTAGGGCGCATAGTACTCAGAGTCCAAATTATCCTCGCCATGACAGCGAGTGAAGAACTTGCAGCCAACCCAGAAGAATATTGCAACTTTTGTGGCTCGAACGGGCTCCCTGGATATTGGGCTCCCTTTTCTTTATTTATTTTGGTGCCCTTTTCAAAGGAGACAAGAGGTCTCTATATATAGAGTGGAATGAGGCCTCTTTTCTTCTCCTTTCCGATGTAGGATTAAAAGAAAGATCCTTTCTTTTTCATGCTTCTACAAGACCCCTTCAAAGTTTTTAAAACTTTTGGACAAGTTTTGAAATACTTTGAACAAGAAGCATGAATGGTAGAGCTGTTTAGGTGTGACAATCCTATCAGAGGTAGTGTGGACGTGATAGGTTTGGGTACTTCCACTGGGGAATTTATGTGGACTTATCATCTATGGCCCACCTTGGTTTTAGGTACAGATAATAAGTTGAGAGAGAGAGAGAACCAACATATTTACTCAGAGGTAATATGGACGTGGTAAATATGGGATTGATGTCAGAGCTTTCCTACTCAGAGGTGATATGAACGTGGTAGGAATGACTCTGGAGGGAGATACGCAGAACTACTCAGAGGTAACATGGACATGGAAGTTCCGCTAGGGATGTTTAGGGATTGTAGTCTCTTTTGTGTATTTGCAACTCTTGTTGGGGATGGTGTAGTTCTGTACTCCTTTTTTTTTGAAAATAAAGAAGCACGCAACTTTTTTGTGATGTGTTCATTTTTTTTGTTCCTGAACTTGATGATTTGTGTGGACCTATCATCTTTTGCGCACCTTGGCTTTCAGGTACAGATAATAAGTTTGAAGGAACCGACATGTTTGCTCAGAGGTAATATGGACGTGGCAATCATTGGGGTTCAAATGATAGAATCTTCCTACTCAGAGGTATTATGGACGTGGTAGGAGTGATCCTGTGGGGTACGCTGAACAACTCAGAGGTGATGTGGATGTGGAAGTTCTGCGATCAATGTACGACAACGCAAGGGTCGTTTGTACGAGATGTTTACTCAGAGATAATGTGAACGTGGTAAACATGAAGGGTAGCGTAGGCTTACGAAGTGTAAGATTCCTCTTTGCTAGGTGTAGAGGGACAACTCAGAGGTGATGTGGACGTGGTTGTCTTTCTACTGGAGTATGCTACGAAACAGCTGGGTTCCGGAAGCGTATGGTTTTGTTGGAAGGGAATTGTCTGTGAATCCTGATGATTGGGTCCATAGATCCCCTTATGGAAGCACATATCTGAAAGATGTCAAGAGTAGTACTTCTTCAGAAACTTGCCATTGATGGGCATCATGAACAAGTCCCCATTGGGTTTGGCGAGGCGATAAGCACCGTTTGAGTATACCGTCTCAATGATGAAAGGTCCTTCCCACTTGGGCTCGAACTTTCCTGGTGTCTTGTGAGTTAACACCAACGGCCTCCTGACTGCCAGAACCAGGTCGCCAACTTGAAAAGTTCTCTGTTTGACCTTCTTGTTGAAAGCCTGTAATATACGGGCTTGGTAGAGTTCGATACGTTGTTGAGCTAGGAGACGCTTTTCGTCAAGTGCCTCCAGCTCCTGCAGACGACGACGTTGATTGTCCTCTTCTGTGAATTTGTTTATGATTTCTACGCGGAGTGAGGATATCTGGATTTCGAGAGGCAGTACCGCTTCACTCCCGTAGACCAGGGAGAATGGTGTGTTGCCTGTTGGGGTTCGTACCGTTGTGCGGTAGGCACAAAGACATTCGCCCAGCTTTTCGTCCTAGTCGTGTTTGTTGGATGACACGACTTTTTTGAGCAGCCTAACGATAGTTTTGTTGAACGCCTAGGCCAATCCGTTTCCTGCCGGATTATAGGCGGTTGATGCCACGTTTTGAATGCGATTCTTGTCACAGAATCTGCTGAAAATATGGCTGATGAACTGAGGACCATTATCGTGGATGATCCTCCGGGGTACTCCGAAAAGGTAGATGACATGGTGTTTGATGAAGCTGACCACCCTGGAGCTCTTTACTTCCGCCAATGGGACTGCTTCTGCCTATTTGGAGAAGTAGTTGGTAATGGCCAGGATGAAGCGGTGCCCCCTTGATGAAGGAGGGGTGATCGGTCCTACGATGTCCATGCCCCAGGAGTCGAAGGGCCAGGAGGCGACTGTAGGATGTAGTGGTTCTGACGGCGTATGAATGAAGTCTGCGTGAAGTTGGCACGCATGGCACTTCTTGGCATAGTCAACAGCATCAGCGGCCATGGTTGGCCAATAGTAGCCCATACGTCGCAGTCGATCCTACAACTTAGGACCAGGTTGATGAGCTCCGTAAGGTCCGTCATGAGCTTCTCGAAGAGCTTCGGTCGCCTCTTCGTTGGACAGGCATCGAAGGAGGAGCCCATCATAGGAGCGTCGGTACAGCATTTTAGTGGTTGTATCATAGTAGAATCGAAGCGAACGTCTCCTGACTGAGACGGCTTCCTTCGGGTCCTGTGGAAGAATTCTGTAGACGGCGTAGTCGATGAACGGAAACCTCCAGTCTCGGACATTAACACCAGTACCTGTCGGCATGGCGTGGTCCACTCGTAAGCATAGGTTGTTTTTAGGACAAACCAAGTCTCGGCCAACCACCGTGACGTAGTGTTGAGTTCCAAGGGGTGCTGCTAATGAGGCCGCGAGGCCAGCCAGAGCATCAGCCTCCAGGTTTTGTAGATGAGGTACGTGTTCGATGAAGAACCCGATGAAGGTTGAAATGATGTTCAATGCAACTTCATGGTAAGGGATCAGATCTTCATGGCGAACTTTGTATTGCCCTCGGATCTGGTTTACGACGAGTTTCGAGTCGTCGTATGCTTCCAGATGATCCACCCCCAGCTGGAGTCCCATAATGAGTACGTTGTACTCGGCCACGTTGTTGGAGCACGGCTTAGAAAGAGACTAAGCACGCTGGATGACTAGCTGATCGGGGAAGACTAAGACTACCTCCACTACTGCGACGATCTGGCCTTTGGGGCCTGTTTTTGAAGCGCCATCGAAAAACATCCGCCAGACGGAGCCTTCTTCGGTGACGTTTGATTCTTGGACCTCATCCGGGATGTCTTCATAGAGTCTTGAGGACTCCGGGATGGGGTGTGCAGCTAAGAAGTCGGCCAGAGCTTGACCCTTAACAGCCTTCTGTGGAACGAATACCATGTTGTATGGTGTTAGCAAGATCGTCCATGTGGCTAGCCGGGAGTTCAGTGATCCTGGCTTCGTCATGAGGACTCTGAGTGGATTGACTCGGGAGATGACATGAATTGTCTGGCCCGAGACATAGTGGCGAGTCTTCTAGATGGCAAACACCAAGGCCAAGCATTCCTTTTCAACAGGGTTGTACCGATGTTCAGCCCCGATGAGTGTTCGACTGAGGTAGTAGATCGCTTGTTCGTAGCCTGTATCGCTGTTTTGAGCCAACAGAGCGCCCAGGAAATGATCCATGGCACGGACGTAGAGGATAAATGGTTTGCCGATGACATGTGCTACCAGGACTGGCGAGCTTGTCAAGTAAGCCTTGATGTCGTCGAAAGCCTTTTAGCACTCCTCTGTCCAGACGTAAGAGACTCCCTTCTTCATGAGCTGAGTAAAGGGTTGACATTTACCGGAAAGATTTGCTATGAACCTCCGGATGTACGCCAGACGTTCCTGTAGGCCTCGAAGTTCTCGAAGATTCTTCGGAGGGTCCATGTTGAGGATAGCTTTGGTTTTCTCGGGATCGACATGAATGCCTTTTGCCGTGATGACAAAGCCCAAGAATTTTCCGCTAGAAACCCCTAGGAAGGATTTAGCGGGGTTCATCTTGAGTTGATGTGCTCGCATGAGATCAAAGACTGTCTTCAGGTCTTGTAGGTGATCTCTTTTAAAGCGGCTCTTGACTACGATGTCGTCAACATAGCATTCGACTGTCTTGCGAAGATGTTGACGGAAGATGGTGCTTATAGCTCGTTGGTATGTCGCACCGGCGTTCTTCAAGCCGAAGGGTACTACTGTGTAGCAGAAAACGCCCTTTGGAGTCCTGAATGACGTATGTTTTGCGTCATCGGGAAACATCTTGATTTGATTGTAGCCTGAATACCCGTCCATAAAAGACATGCGTTCGAAGCCACACGTATTGTCGATGATCACATCAGTGATTGGAAGTGGGAATTCGTCCTTCGGGCAAGCAGAGTTGAGGTCTCTGAAGTCGATACAGACTCGTATCTTCCCATTCTTTTTGGTAACAGGTACGACGTTGGCTACCCAATCTGGGTGTTGCTCTTCACGGATGAAGCCGCTAGTTAAGAGTTTGTCTACCTCCTGATCGATGGCGTTCATGATGTCCGGCCGGAAGCGCCGCTGTTGTTGCTTGATAGGCTTGGCATCAGGCAAGATGTTCAACCTATGCATCGCAATCCGGGGATCAAGTCCCGGCATATCTTCGTAGCTCCAGGCAAAGACGTCGATATACTCCTTAGCTAGTTGGATTAAAGATTTTCGGTCTTCTCCTTCTAGGCTTTTGCTAACGAAGATGGGTTTGGAAGAAGGCCCGTCTCCAAGGTCGATCTGCTCGACTTCATCCTCGGTGGAAGGTTCACGTAATTCGAAACGGGACTCCTATTATTGTCCCAGGCGTTGAGCCCAGGGTTCTTCTTCAAAGGGTTCCGGCGCTTGGTCTTCGCCTTCATCTTTTTGAGGCTGTGCTGATGTCATGTTAGCTGACAGCACTTTCCTGAAGACTGATCCGATACTGGTATCGGAATCCCAAGTCGATGCTTCGGACGAGTAGGAATGTTCTACGTCTTCTGCGTCCGAACTCTCTGGAGTTGATGGCGGCGTGACATAGCCTACCCCCCGTCGAGTTTTGTTGTAGTAGTCCTGCGGCTTTCCTTTGGGTGTTGGAAGCCAGAGAGGGAGACGTCAACCTTTGCCGTAGTTCAGGCCTTTGTCGCTTTTTAGGTCGTAGCCCATCTTTTGGATGAGGTACTTTGCCTTATCCGTGTACCGATAGAGTTGCATTCTGCCGGCATCTGGCTCTGGCTCGAGTGGCGGGAGGTCTTGACGACGCTCGAATTTACCAAGGATGATGGATCCTTCGTCTCGACTTCGTGGAGGGACTATGTAGCAGACTCCTTGAGACGGGACTACTCGATTTACATTATGGACGGTCGTTATTTGTGTTTGCAACGACCGTAGAGCGTTATCTAATGTATACATGGCATTCCAATATGGAAGACAAGAATAATTAAAAGACACTCTATTATTGATGAAATACGAGATTTTATCCCGTGGGATTACATTGTCTAAGGAGGGTGCATCTACATTAGCAGAGATATATTCGCCAAGCTCCTCATCTGTAAGCACTGGGGTTGGATCAGGAGAGTCCACCACAGCTTTGATTTTGGGGTCCGAGAGGGTTATGTGAGCCCTCCCTGGCGTCTTGGATGACTGCGGGGGCTTGCCCTTGAGACGCACCTTCAGTGGTGCCTCAGCTGCGCCTCCAGTGATCGGTGCCTTCCCCTGTAATTTTACTACCAGGGGAGCTGATGTTTGAGGCGGCTTTCCTTTGAGGCGTATCTTCAGGGGAGCTTCAGGAGTTGGTGCTTTTCCTGGTAGCTTGATGCTCATTGGAGGCACCTTCTGGGGCGGTTTGCCCTTGAGTTGGATCTTCAAAGGGGCATCGGGAGTCATCTCAGGCTCCATGTCCGGCCCGGATGTCGTCTCTGCCTCATCATCAGCATCATTGGCTTCCTCCTCGTCAAGTAATTTGTACAAGTCGGAATCGGTGAAGTAGGCTTCAATCCCTTTGAAAGGATCGATGTCTGCGAACTTCGTCCTGATAATGCCGTTGGTGGATACATATTTCATGCATTGGTGGAGAGTGGATGGCACCACCATGTACTCATGTAGCCATGGTCGACCAAACAGGATGTTGTAGTTGACCTCGGCATCCACCACATAGCAGGTCACCTCAGTTTTGAGGTTACCGATGTGACACTTCAGTCGAATTTTGCCCAGTGGCTCACTTTTGCTAGCGTTGAAGCCGCTGATGGTTGTGTTGGAGGGCGCCAGCCGGTACATTGGGATCCCCAGTGTTGATAACAGCGCCTTCGGAATGATGCTGAGAGAAGACCCCGGATCGATCTGAATCCGGTTCACCTTGACTGAACCGACATACCCTGTATAATACAGCGGTCGGTTATGTCGGTGGTGCTTGAGCAGCATGTCTTGTTGGGTGAAAGTTATGTTTGGGATAACTTCATCCGCACAATGACAGTGCGCACAAGTAGTTGGGAGGTCTTCAGGCTGCTTGACCTGACTGAGAAAGGATTCGACATCCTTCAGAGCTTCACAGAGAGCTTCTCGGGAGTCTTTGGAAAGACGCAGGAGCTCGAACAAAGATAGGCGGGCAGGAGTACTGGCCAGTTGTGCCAGTATGTCGAAGTTGTGGGATTTGGCTAGCCCCGAAGCATTCTCCTTTCGTAGAGGCATGTCAAAACGAACCTCCACCTGCTTCTGCTTATTGGCTGCTGAGGGCTTAGACGGGCCCTCTTCCTGGACAGCGGGGACGGTGCAAGGAGGCACCACTTCGGCGGCAGCTTCGTCGGGTTGGACGTTTTGTTGTGAAAGCGTCTACACAGGAAGTGCCTCTTCTGTTGAAGAAGAGACCATACGGCAAGACTTGATCTTCCTGCCTTTGGATTTGGAGATAGGACGTACCTCTGGTTGAGTCATCTCGGAGACAAGGTCGGGGTGGACCCATAGGACCTCTCCTCGAGATGTGGTGAGTGGGATGAGTCCACTCACATTGTCACGGGTAGGTGGTAAGTTAACCACCTCCATTGTCGCCTTAGGGATGGGGACGACGCCATCTTGTGTGGTAGTCAGCGGCAAGGTGCCGAATTGGAGTGACACCACATTGGCTGACACCGTCTTCTCTTCGTAGTCGACGGAGATTACATCCGTATTGATCATGTGCTGGATGTAATTTTTGAGGACATAACAGTCCTTGGTTGGGTGTCTGACAAACCGATGGTAGTGAAAGTACCTCGGGTTATCCACTTTCCCAACTTTATCGGACCGCTTTGGGTCCGGTAGCTTGATCTTGTCACCCCGCTTCAGTATTTCAAAAAGTTGCAAGGTGTCTTCGTCGTTGAATGAATAAACCTCCTTGGGCCTTGGTGCAAGTGGAGGCTTCTGAGTAGGCGCAGATGTGCCTTTTGAGGCATTAACAGTCAATGCCTGCTTCCCCTTTGTCTCACGTCCGGGGTTGTTGGCTGCAGACCTTTTCCTCTTGTCATCAAAGACAGTGAAGCTGACCCCCAGAAGACGCGCATTGGCCGCCTTCTTTTCTGCTGCTTCTGCTTCGATGATCAGGAAGCTCCAGTCGGGAGGGAGAGTAGAGTTGAGCCAGAGTTTGACTGCAGGCAGCATGTTCATGCTGCAAGAGGAGAGGAGCGCATGTTCCGACATGCCTGGAGGTAGTCTGAAGCAGGCCTGTCGGAAGCGTTCGATGAACACCCGAACCGTTTCCTTCTCCTTCTGGCGTATCTCTATGAGGGACGCCATCGTCATGTCTTTCCCGCCGTCGTAGAAGCGGTCGAGGAAGAGGCATGTCATGTCGTCGAAGGATGATATAGAATTGTCAGGGAGGCTGCAGTACCAGTCATACGCCACTCCCTTCAATGCTTCGACAAATATGCTAGTGAGGAGTGCGTCCTCCTTCGGGAGATGTACCGTTTGGGACTGGAAGTATGTCAGGTAGCGACGCGGAGAGTCCTTTCCGTCGTATGGCGTCAGTGTTTGTGGTTTATACTTTGGAGGATAAACCACCTTGTTCCACTCGAGGGGATAGGGTTGGGGGATGCCCATCTTCTGGCGCTCCTCTTGCCTGTTCTTGGATTCAAAGCGCTTCCGTAAATCCTTGATCATTTCGACCACATCCTCCGTGGAGCTGGGAGTTGGGGAAGGTGGTACCACCTGGAGTTGGACGTTTGAGGGCTCAGACGTCCGGGGTACTTCTCGGCGGTCTGTGTTTGAGGGTACCCGTTGAAGGGGTACACTCGACTTCCCATTGGCCCCTGGGTCGGGACCGGTCGAAGGTGTTCGGGTCAAGGCCGACCGTATTTCAAACACCGCCTGAGTCAATGTTTGCATGGAAGCAGAGAGGGTTTTGAGTCCTCCCTCTAATGTGTCTATGCGCTAGACGATGTCCTGCGGCGGCGCACCAGACTCGGAATCATCCCCAGCCATGTATACTGTCATGACACGGCCGGGAGTGGATGGATTGGTGGAGGCTTCGCTCTCGGCCTCACTCTCATGTAGGGGAGTCGCCTCTCCTGGAGTTTCATCTTGGCCACCCCCAGCCACGTTCTGGAAGTCGACGGGCGCATCTGCAAGGGTCTGATTACCCTCAGCTCCGTCTTGAAGGGCCTCTTCGTCTCCGAACCTACCTCCAGTTGTGTTCTGGGGGACATCCTCGTTTTGAGGGGCTTCTGGGAGGCTGACTTCGCCTCGAGGATGAAGATCCGTCGCAGCTATGCTTTGGACATCTTCGTCTCCGGAAATAAGGGTCTGACTACCCCCAGCTTCCTCCAAGAACTTCTTCCTCGACTGAGTGCCTTCGAACACTCCGGAGGACGAGACAGCTGCCTTGGTTTTCCTCGGCTGACTTTTCGATGAGGACGAGGAATTGTCGGTCGTCTTTCGGACTGACGAGGAGTTGGAGATCACGTTGCATGAAGCAACCCTTGGCTCCTCTTCTGTTGACACCTTCATCCCAAGGCGATGTCGGAGGGGTGTCGATGACTGCAGCCGCTGAAAGGCTGACAGCCTTGGTGGTACTGCCGCCTTGCAACAGCAGTTGATGGTGACCACCGTGCAAGTATTCCCCGTGAGAGGCGTATCATGCTTGTTGGTCGACTCTCCTGACCGGCGTTTGTGAGTGATCACGTTACGTAGGTCGTTGGAGGAGAGTGATACCTTCGCACCCCCTTCAAGCGCATGGCAAGGCCAAGCGCTGGGGTGGTCAGGTGAGTGCTGCGCCCCCTGATCTGATACCAAACAGGCATCCCGATCAGTAGTGGGGGAGCCACAACTTTTGTTTGTCTTGTTCGACTTGGTTATGCACGCAGTAGATGTGCCCAAGTGAGACAAGGTTTTTGAAGGTCGGCTCGTTCTCGGCGCCGCAGCACTCTAGCCGACCTTGTACAACTTACCATCAGCAGCGCGCATGATTGTGAGCGCATGCTTCTGGCTTGTTGCTGGCATAGCACGTTTGGGACGCATGGCCCGTGCTGCCTTGGACTTCTTCGTACCAGGCCGCTGGGACGCGTAGTACTCAGAATCCAAATTCTCCTCGCCACTACAGCGAGTGAGTCTGTCAAAGACGCATCTTCCTCGCCTGAGAGGGAGATGGCTGGGGAATGTGGTTAGCCACACGTTTCCCCGAGAGATGCGCTGCATCAGCGGGCGCATCTTGGTTGCTGAGGACGTCAGCAGGAAGGGAGGGCTGGATTGGCGCATCCCCTTCGGTGGTGGTACCCGAGGCGTCGACCTTGCGCACCCAGACTCGGCGAGTCTTCTTCGGCTTCGACAGCCGCTTCGAAGGACTCGCACTGCCTTCAGATATGAACTCCTCATACGCCTGTTGATTGAGGCGTACGACCAGCGTCTTGTGGGAGGAGCCCACCTTCACGTCGTCGGCTTGTGACACAACTTTCTCAGTGGAGGAGAAAGAGGTCCCCAGCAGAGTCGCCAGCTTGTTTGCCATTAAAATTCTTTGATTGTAAATTTCAATACAAACAGAACGGTATTACAATATAGGAATTAGATGTAGCCCTAGAAGTACACTTTTGTTTAATCTGGGTCCCTTATGCCGATGGAGCGAGTGGTAATGCGTTGACTCCGTTGACGAGCTGACGACGGTTATCGGTTCTTTGAAGGTTTGGATTGCTCTGGATGCTGGAGCTTGCTGAGAGGAGGAAGACGTTGAGTGTCTGTATCTGCCTCTCTGGTAGTATATTCGTTCATATCTGTGTGTGTGTCTAAAAGAAGGAAATTGTCCCTCTATTTATAGTTTTGCAGGCTGGCTGCTCATGCGCGCATATGTAGGATGCGCCTGTACGTGGGGACGCCACGTGTCGATTGCTGATGGAGGCGCATGGGTGATGCGCCCTGATCGAGGGGTTGACTTCTTCATACTGCTGTTGTGAGCCGGCACGTAGCAGAGGAGAAGATCTTTCTGTTGCTGAGATCTTGGATGAGTTGAGTCAAAGGACATGTGTCATCGACCCATGGCTCAGGGATCTCGGATTTGGTGGGGAATGATCTGGTAGGATGCGCCTAGGATTGGGCACATAAGGAGACTTTGGCTCGTAACCTTTAGGAGTCACGAACCATTCTGGGCGTATGGCTTTTGAGGCACATGCAGAGCTTCAGTAGTGACTTTACTCCTGTCTTTTGGGATCAGGGAGAAGTCTGGGGTGCATGGCTTTTGAGGTGCATACGGAGTTGTAATAGTGACTTTCCTTCTGTCTTTAGGGATCAGTGAAAAGTCTGAGGCGCACAGCTTTTGAGGCATATGCAGATTTGGGCGCATGGCCGCGGAGGCGCATGCGAGCTGGTTGGGTGGCCACGTGGCAGTAGCCGTCGGAGAGGAGTAATAATGATGCTGACGTTGACGATGCTTCGTCTTCTGAAAAAGCTGTCGGCTGCTCAGACTTTAGGAGGCGTGCTGCCAACTCTGTCAGTTCTGCATTTAATGTTTGTGACATTCGATGGACAGCTGAGTGGGAGCGTCAGTTGGCGTTCCACGAGGCGTATGGGGGCGTATGAGGGCGCATCCCCTGTGATGCGTTTGGTGCTGAAAGGCGCGTCTGTGTGATACGCTTGACGTTGAAGGGCGCGTCTGTGTGATGTGCGATCTGGCCGGCGCATTCGTTGTATGACGCATCTTCATTGATCCGGCTATTGAGTTCTTCGGGGCTTTGATTGCTCTCCGACTTAGCTGAATTCGAAGGGGGATTCATTCATCATAAATACAAGTTCATTGTACTGACTTCGGGAAGGTTGCCACTTGGCGCATGGGTTTGATTTGCCCTGGCCTATGAATAACAACAGTTTGAGAGAGTTTTATTGTCTCTTCCTTGACTTCTCGACGAAGATGTATTCGACTGATCCTCCTCCTTGGCAAGTTGTACTGTGGATGATGGTTCTACTTGTTCGAAGAAGCCTTGACGGTGAACTCCTTCAGAAAATAAGAGCCCCAGGCTGGTAGATACTCCTGTGCGTTGACGAGGAAGTGATTCACTCTGACGGAGCGGAGTGATGCGCTAGAAGACAGGTACAGCAGGTTGCAACTGTTGGAACACAGACTGCCTTTGTGGTGGAGCCACTGTCTTGCGGTAGCAGTAGTTGATGGCGACCGTAGCACAAGTGTGCCCTGTGAGGGGCACATTATGCTTATTGGTCGACTCTCCTGATCGGCGCTTGTGAGTGATCACGTTGCGCAGATTGTTGAAGGAGAGTGCCACCTTCGCACCCCCTTCAGGCACATGGCAAGGCCAAGCGCCGGGGTGGTCAAGTGAGTGTTGCGCCCCCTGATCTAATACCAAACAGGCATTCCGATCAGTAGTGGGGGAACCACAGCATTTGAAGTGACTTGAATGGACCTCAAACGCACAACCAGAGGAGGCGCGGGAGTTCAATACCACTGGATTTGCCTTACTCGACTTGGTTGTGCGCGCAGCGAACTGCTCCCAAGTGAGACAAGGACTCTGAAGGTCGGCTCGTTTTTGGCGCCGCAGCACTTGAGTGGACCTTGTACAGCTTACCATCAGCAGCACGCATGATTGTGAGCGCATGCTTCTGGCTTGTTGCTGGCATAGCACGTTTGGGACGCATGGCCCGCGCTGCCTTGGACTTCTTCGTACCAGCCCGTGGGGCGCATAGTACTCAGAGTCCAAATTATCCTCGCCATGACAGCGAGTGAAGAACTTGCAGCCAACCCAGAAGAATATTGCAACTTTTGTGGCTCGAACGGGCTCCCTGGATATTGGGCTCCCTTTTCTTTATTTATTTTGGTGCCCTTTTCAAAGGAGACAAGAGGTCTCTATATATAGAGTGGAATGAGGCCTCCCTTCTTCTCCTTTCCGATGTGGGATTAAAAGAAAGATCCCTTCTTTTTCATGCTTCTACAATAAGTTCATAAATAAAGGTAAAAGACAACCGTTAGAACAACAAGTAAAATTTCAGGCTAAAGGAGAACTACAGATCCTTAATCTACCAGCTCATGACCCCCAAAGTTGGTCTAATGTAATCGATGTATGGAAATATATTTTGGTAGGAGAATATTATAGATCAGCATATAATATGGAACCAGAAGAAATGTTTAGATATTTAGAAACTTATTTAGGAGAAAGTATAAGAGCGATGTGGGAGGCTTTTAAAAGCACACAGGTAACAGAATATAATCAACTAATAGCTTTAGGAGCGAACCCATATAATTTTATAAATAAAATCCATAGCCTAGCTACGGGAGAAGATCCAAATTCAGGACATATTGGTATACAAAAAGATACAATAAGACAACTAGAACAGTTGAGTATATACAAATGGAAGTATATCAAACAATTTTTGAATGATTATTTCTACTATACATGCATATCAGGCAATGCTTTCAATCAAGACTTAGGAGATAAACTATTTAGAAAACTTCCATGAGCTCTAGGAATAGAAATAGCTGAAAAGTGGAAAGAAGAACCAGGTACAAAAGAAAAGCCTCAACATCCTTGGACTATTGGACAGAGAATACAACATATTATAAAAATATTAAAAGAAAAATGTACAGAAATATAAATACAAAAACAATTAAAACATTCAGATTATGGATTTTGTAAAGAGATATACATTGCCCAAACTTATGGAGCTAGTGACAGACAGAATAAAGAATATAAGAATAAAAATAATAAAGGGTATTACTCAAAGAAGAAATATTATCTTAGAAAATCTAACAAAAAGAAACCTTATTTGGATCCAAATAAACATGTTAGAAAATTTAAGCCTAACAGACTATATAAAAATAAACTTGAGTGCTTCACTTATGGAAGCCAGGAACATTTGAGTAGAACTTGCCCTAAAAGAATAAATAAACATGACAGAAATAGTACATTAGTAGAATGCACTAATGAATATCTAATCAATATAGATGAAACTGTTTCTGATACAGAATCTATTTATTCTATTATATCTTTAGAAGACCAATCATTAAGAAAAAGAAACAATAGTGATATAAAAGACGAAGAATTTATAAATAGCTTTGGACATAATACAGAAGAATGGTTTGAAGATTTAGAAGAATTTGATTTAGTAGAAATTGCCTCTAGCAGCTCAGATGAATGTATACATGAATGGGAAATAAACATTGGAACAGACAGCATATCCTGTTACCAATGTAAATGGTATCCTAGTAAAGATAGAAGGGCTAAATGTAAAAAATGTTACATAGAAGGATGTATTAAATGTATAGAAAAAACTCAAATCATAGAAAAATCACTTAAGAGCTTTCAAGAGTGCGGAATAGAAGAATTCAAAATATTAAAAAAAAAGAGTAGAAAATCTAGAAGATGAATTAAGATTAATAAATAACAAAATAGAAATAATAGAACAACAAAAGGTAACTAGTAAAGAAAAACAAATACAGATTACGCAAACTCAAAACTGTGTCCAAATATGTAATTCTGAAAATTTGAAAATATTGAAAGTTAAATGTATAGTAAGAATAAAAGATTATCAGATAAGGTGCCTTGGATTAGTAGACACTGGATGCAGTAATTGTATTATAAATGAAGATATAATTCCACAGAGATATATTGTTAAAGCCTCTAAGCCTGTAAGTGCTCAACAGATGGATGGTGGGCTACATTTGTAGGACAGCCTATTAATCCCAGGAAGTAAAATTAGCTTTGAAACTAATTGTGGACAAAGTACTGAATACTCCCTCCCTTCTGATAGTACATGGGTAAGACCACTTAAACTTAGAATAGACATTGTATTAGGATTAAATTTTCTACTCAAAGATAATGGAAGTATATTATTAAGCAAAGATTATTTACAATTACAAAAACACACATTATTTACCCCAGTTTTCTTAAATGATGAACCTACTATGACAAAATTAATAGAAGAACCCAAAATAGAAGAATGCAAATGTAAGAGAGAAAGAGAATGCCAACTAGAAGAACAAGAAATAACATCTGAAGAAGAAGAAATAGAATATAATAACTATGAAATAAGTTTAGAATTTTTACATCTTGAAAAATTTTATTATGCATTAGTAAGTGAGCAAGATATTGAACACTTAATACATAAACTAGAAAAATTAGAAATAATAGGAGAAAACATATTAAAATATTGGGAAAAAGATAAAATACTTTGCAAACTAGATATAATAAATCCTAACTATAAAATTAGAACAGCTAAAATTAATGCTACAAATCAAGAATAAGAAGATTTTAGAGAACATATTAAAGAGTTATTAAAATTAGGAATCATTAGAAAATCTGAAAGTCCTCACAGATCTGCAGCTTTTATTGTAAGAAATCATAGTGAAATAGTAAGAGAAAAAAAGTAGAATGGTAATAAATTATAAACGACTTAATGACAACACTAGAGATGATGGGTATACTATACCCGATAAAACTCAACTAATTAATAAAATACAAAATTGTAAAATATTCAGTAAATTTGATCTAAAATCTAGATTTTGGCAAATAAAGATGCATCCAGAAAGTGTTGAATGGACCGCATTTACTTGTCCAGAAGGACATTTTGAATGGCTTGTTATGCCTTTTGTCTTAAAAATTTCACCTCCTATTTTTCAAAGAAAGATGGATGACATTTTCTTAAAACATAAAAATTTTGTAATTGCATACATAGATGATATTTTAGTCTTTAGCAAAAATAGACAAGAACATAGAGGACACTTACAAATAATCATTTCAGAATTTATAAATCATGGATTAATAATTAGTAAAAAGAAAATTCATCTATTTAAACCCCAAATAGAATTTTTAGGAGTTATTATTGGAGAAGGAAAAATTAAGCTTCAACCACATATTACCCAAAAGTCCCTTGAGTTTCCTGATAAGCTTGAAAATCTAAAAGAAATACAACAGTTTCTAGGATTAGTAAACTATGCTAGATCGTTTATAAAGGACCTAGGAAAGATTGATGGTCCTTTATATGCTAAAACTTCTCAAACAGGGCAGAAACATTTTAACCATGAAGACATTAAGATAGTAAGAGAAATAAAAGAACTTATTAAAAAACTACCAGAATTACAATTACCCCTTGATACAGATTATTTAATTATAGAAACAGATGGAAGTAATCTCGGTTGGGGAGCTGTTCTCCTGGCCAAACCAAACAAATATTCAGATAAAACTACAGAAAAAATATGCAGATATGCCAGTGGAAGATATAAAGAAAAAGGAAATATTAGCAGCATAGACGCTGAACTATTAGCAATCTCTTATGCTTTAGATAGTTTTGAGTTATTTATAATTTCAAAGAAAGAAATCACTATTAGAACAGATTGTGAGCCAATTGTTGCTTACCATAATAAAATGAATTTAGATAGTAAAAGGTCTACTAGACGACGTTGGCTTAATTTCATCGATCGTTGCCTTTATACTGGTTTGCAGATCTCCTTTGAACACATTAAAGGGATTAATAACATTGCAGCAGACATACGTAGTCGTCTCATTTATCAGAGTTCTCAACGAATCGTAGTGGGAATAGAAAGCAGCACAAAACCAAAAGCACAAAAATTACAAAAAATTTAGTCAAATGAATTACAAGTATGCTCCCTCTAACATAAACTTTTTTATGTTACAGATGGACAGGCCTCCTGATCAAAGAATACTCCAACACTTTGGTAGTAGTCAGAATAATTTTAGCCAGAATCTGGTAGCACAGACTTCTTATTTTCAAGAAAGAGTAAGATTTGGAACAGTAGAATTATTAGTTTTTCCAAACAGTAATATCTCTTTTAGAACTCAAACACACATATCTCTTTCAAAGGAGCAAAAATGCTTACTTGACAACTTATGTATCTCTTTTCATAAAAAAAGACCAAAAATATTTTCTTGCAAGATTGAATGCATTGTCAGAACTATTTAGCCAGACCAAGACCAACTTTAAATTTTATGTTGTATTTAGAGGAAAGGTTCCAGGAGTATATCATACCTGGATAGAAGTACTTGAGAATATAAAAGATTTTACCAGTCCACTTTACAAAGGTTTTCATTATTTATCGGAAACATTAGATTTAGCAAGACAACATCTTGGAACAAATTATTTCGTTTTTCCATCTCTAAGAAGTGTACAAGACAAGCCACTTGAGTTTTCCATTATCCATGATACTAATGAAAAGATTTTATTTTGTGATCATTGCGAGGTACTCTCTAAAACTGTTAAAAGGTTAAACGAAAATATACAGGTTCTCGTCAGATAAAAGCAGCAGCTTATTCAGAAGGTAGCAGACTTAGAAAGAAAAAATATCCAGAATAAATTTCCACCAAAACAGATCTATCCTTTGGTCTTTAATAAAAAGGTTGAGATGGATGTGCATTCTCCTGTGAATGTAGTTAGAGATTCTGTTGGGTCTATAATACCAACAGCTAGTCTGGTTCAAACGGCAACCGGTAAAGACATATCAAGTCCGTTGATGGTTGTGGTTTTGCCTAAAAGCCAAGTTTCGGATTCTGCTGGATCCACAATCCTAGCAGCTAGTCCGGTTCAAACGGTAGCCGGTAAAGACATATCAAATCCGTTGATGGCTGCAATTTTGCCCAAAAGCCGAGATAAACAAGTTGCTACTAATGAAGATAATCAACAGAGATTTCCAGAAGGATTTTTAGAATACAAGAAGGCCCATGAAAAAGACCTTGACAGGCTTCAAAAGATTTTAGACGGAGTCCAAGAAAGACATAAATCGGATGAGAAGGCTAACGCCAAGATCAAAATTGCTAGAAGAAAGAAGCTAAAATCAAAGAATATGATGGAAGAAGTCTCCAGAGCAATTGAAACAGGAATGAAAGAATTTTTATGGAAGAAGATAAGAAGAAAGAAAGACAAAGGCTACCAGTAAAAGATATCACTGTATCGAGAGAAGACTCCAGCCCTAATGCAGACATGACCCCTGATGGTGATATGTCTCCTATGTCTTTTGACAGTGTTGTTGAGCATAACTTGGACACTATTTGCTGACTACTTTTGACATCACATCATCTTTGTCCTATACTGTTCGGTAGACCAGAGAAATCTTTTTAGGACAGATTCTCTCTATTTCTTACTTTGTCTCCTTGCATGACTCACCTATTTCCTTCCTTTGCAAGACTCTTTCCCTTATCTGTCACTTCTTTGTCATGACTCGTGACTCACCCCCTCGACTGTCACTTCTTTCAATTCTCACCGTCCACCTGTTATAAATATGAAAAGTCCAAATTACCCTCACTTTATTGCCCTTTATTGAGCATTACCTGTCCATTGGGTTTTCAGAACCCGTATAAATAAGGGACTCCTCGGCTGCTAGAGAGCAGAACGCAGACTACCCGGATCTCCTACTACTATCTTTCGGGCGCTCTAGTCGTCTTATTCCTGCTGTGTTGTTGTACAAATCTGCTTACTAGTTGGATAACTATTTGTAAGTGTTTATCTACTTTTTGTAATTAAAGGGATTCCCGAAAGGTAAATTCCCTAGATATGAATAATATGTATTTCCCCCACTATATAAATTAAAGTATGTTTAAATGTTCAAAGTTTGTGTTTATTAGTTTTATTTAATTACCGTTCGTTTTTTGTTGCATGATATAACATCATAGTCTGGTATTAATCTTCTACTTACGAGTGACTCTGAAGGAATTTTAACCCATAATTAGGTGGTTTAGATTATCCATGAGAGGAAAGTAAGTCTCGATTGAAAAATTGAGAGTGCTAGGCTAAATTTATCATGTCTTAAAGGGCTGGGTAAATAAAAAAAAGAGTTTTTTCGGGGTAAAAAATAATGATTCATAGAATATGCTAGGGAAGAGTACTGACTAGGACATACAAAATTATAAAATTTCACCCATAGAAAAAATTATCTTTATTGCTGCCCTTTGCGTACCTATTTGGTACGGTCAAATTATTGATTACGTTAAGAATTTGGAAGATCTCATTAACCTCCTACAAAAGGAAGAAGTATATATTAATTTGGTTAATTTGAACAAAAGATAAAGAGAAGAATAGTAAGTCTTTTAGTAAGTTTTTTAGTCTACTATTATTAATATACCCCCCCTACTGTGTCCAAATATGTAATTCTGAAAATTTGAAAATATTGAAAGTTAAATGTATAGTAAGAATAAAAGATTATCAGATAAGGTGCCTTGGATTAGTAGACACTAGATGCAGTAATTGTATTATAAATGAAGATATAATTTCACATAGATATATTGTTAAAGTCTCTAAGCCTGTTAGTGCTCAACAGATGGATGGTGGGCTACATTTGTATGACAGCCTATTAATCCCAGGAAGTAAAATTAGCTTTGAAACTAATTGTGGACAAAGTACTGAATACTCCCTCCCTTCTGATAGTACATGGATAAGACCACTTAAACTTAGAATAGACATTGTATTAGGATTAAGTTTTCTACTCAAAGATAATGGAAGTATATTAATAAGCAAAGATTATTTACAATTACAAACACACATTGTTTACCCCAGTTTTCTTAAATGATGAACCTACTATGACAAAATTAATAGAAGAACCCAAAATAGAAGAATGCAAATGTAAGTGAGAAAGAGAATGCCAACGAGAAGAACAAGAAATAACATCTGAAGAAGAAGAAATAGAATATAATAACTATGAAATAAGTTCAGAATTTTTACATCTTGAAAAATTTTATTATATATTAGTAAGTGAGCAAGATATTGAACAGTTAATACATAAACTAGAAAAATTAGAAATAATAGGAGAAAATATATTAAAATATTGAAAAAATTTAAAATACTTTGTAAACTAGATATAATAAATCCTAACTATAAAATTAGAAAAGCTAAAATTAATGCTACAAATCAAGAAGAAGAAGACTTTAGAGAACATATTAAAGAGTTATTAAAATTAGGAATCATTAGAAAATCTGAAAGTCCTCACAGATCTGCAACTTTTATTGTAAGAAATCATAGTAAAATAGTAAGAGGAAAAAGTAGAATGGTAATAAATTATATACGACTTACTGACAACACTAGAGATGATGGGTATACTATACCCGATAAAACTCAACTAATTAATAAAATACAAAATTGTAAAATATTCAGTAAATTTGATCTAAAATCTGGATTTTGGCAAATAAAGATGCATCCAGAAAGTGTTGAATGGACCGCATTTACTTGTCCAGAAGGACATTTTGAATGGCTTGTTATGCTTTTTGGCTTAAAAACTGCACCTCCTATTTTTCAAAGAAAGATGGATGACATTTTCTTAAAACACAAAAATTTTGTAATTGCATACATAGATCATATTTTAGTCTTTAGCAAAAATAGACAAGAACATAGAGGACACTTACAAATAATCATTTCAGAATTTATAAACATGGATTAATAATTAGTAAAAAGAAAAATCATCTATTTAAACCCCAAATAGAATTTTTAGGAGTTATTATTGGAGAAGGAAAAATTAAGCTTCAACCACATATTGCCCAAAAGGCCCTTGAGTTTCCTGATAAGCTTGAAAATCTAAAAGAAATACAACAGTTTCTAGGATTAGTAAACTATGCTAGATCGTTTATAAAGGACCTAGGAAAGATTGCTGGTCCTTTATATGCTAAAACTTCTCAAACAGGGCAGAAACATTTTAACCATGAAGACATTAAGATAGTAAGAGAAATAAAAGAACTTATTAAAAAAACTACCAGAATTACAATTACCCCTTGATACAGATTATTTAATTATAGAAACAGATGGAAGTAATCTCGATTGGGGAGTTGTTCTCCTGGCCAAACCAAACAAATATTCAGATAAAACTACAGAAAAATATGCAGATATGCCAGTGAAAGATATAAAGAAAACAAAAATATTAGCAGCATAGACGCTGAACTATTAGCAATCTCTTATGCTTTAGATAGTTTCGAGTTATTTATAATTTCAAAGAAAGAAATCACTATTAGAACAGATTGCGAGGCAATTGTTGCTTTCCATAATAAAATGAATTTAGATAGTAAAAGGTCTACTAGACGAAGTTGGCTTAATTTCATCGATCATTGTCTTTATACTGGTTTGCAGATCTCCTTTGAACACATTAAAGGGATTAATAACATTGCAGCAGACATACTTAGTCGTCTCATTTATTAGAGTTCTCGAGGAAGCATAGTGTGAATAGAAAGCAGCATAAAACCAAAAGCATAAAATAATTTAGTCAAATGAATTACAAGTATGCTCCCTCTAACAGAAAACTTTTTATGTTACAGATGGACAGGCCTCTTGATCAAAGAATACTCCAACACTTTGGTAGTAGTCAGAATAATTTTAGCCAGAATCAGGTAGCACAGACTTCTTATTTTCAAGAAAGACTAAGATTTGAAACAGTAGAATTATTAGTTTTTCCAAACAGTAATATCTCTTTTAGAACTCAAACACACATATCTCTTTCAAATGAGCAAAAATGCTAAGTTGACAACTTATGGATCTCTTTTCATAAAAAAGACCAAAAATATTTTCTTGCAAGTATGAATGCATTGTCAGAACTATTTAGCCAGACCAAGACCAACTTTAAATTTTATGTTGTATTTAGAGGAAAGGTTCCAGGAGTATATCATATCTTGATAGAAGTACTTGAGAATATAAAAGATTTTTCCAGTCCACTTTACAAAGGTTTTCAATATTTATCGAAAGCATTAGATTTAGCAAGACAACATCTTGGAACAAATTATTTCGTTTCTCCATCTCTAAGAAGTGTACAAGACAAGCCTCTTGAGTTTTCCATTATCCATGATACTAATGAAAAGATTTTATTTTGTAATCATTGCGAGGTACTCTCTAAAACTATTAAAAGGTTAAACGAAAATATACAGGTTCTCGTCAGAGAAAAGCAGCAGCTTATTCAGAAGGTAGCAGACTTAGAAAGAAAAAATTTCCAGAATAAATTTCCGCCAAAACAGACCTATCCTTTGGTCTTTAATAAAAAGAATGAGATGGATGTGCATTCTCCTGTGAATGTAGTTAGAGATTCTGTTGGGTCTATAATACCATCAGCTAGTCTGGTTCAAACGGCAACCGATAAAGATATATCAAGTCCGTTGATGGTTGTGGCTTTACCTAAAAGCCAAGTTTCGGATTCTGCTGGATCCACAATCCCAGCAGCTAGTCCGGTTCAAACGGTAGCCGCACTACAACAAATATGGCCTACAATAGCATGCGCAGAACGCTATAGAAAGCCTTCTATAGCAGATTCTGTCTGCTATGATCGCCCACGCTATAGTATGTCCAGACATGTGAATGCTATAACATTATAGCGTTCATGAATGCTGTAGAAGGTTTATAGCGTTCGTGTATGCTGTTGATGGTTTATAGCGTTTATGAATGCTGTAAATACTTTATAGCATTCTAGAACGTTGTAGATAGTTTATAGCGTTCGTGAGTGTAGTGGATTACTTATAGCGTTTATGAATGTTGTGGATTATTTATAGCGTTTGTGAATGCTGTGGATGATTTATAGCATTTGATGAATGGTTTGATTTATTATAGCGTTCATCATATGTTATCGTAGTAGCAGCAATTTAAACATCATATGCTATCGTAGTAGCAGCAATTTAGATGTTTTGAGTGCTATAAACCTGCTACAGAATTTCATATTATGAAGCTACAGAATTTCATATTTCATAACCTGTTTTGTATCATATATAAATAATAATAATCGCAAACAATTTCAATCGCAACTTGCATTTCGATCAATCAAGATATAGTAAAGATTTGCCAAAATATGAAATATTTCATTAGAACATTCAAGATGTACAAAAAGTAGTAGTCATTAAAACATTCAAGATGTAGAAAAAAGTAGTTGTACGCCAAAATAAACCATTCCATTTACAAAGTATCTGTAGTCCAAAATAAACCATTCCATTTACAAATATCTGTAGGCCAAAAAATAGCTCGCCTCTTTCCTTCTAGCAGCTATCCACAACCATCAAAAACATATACGCCAACCTACACAAAATTGAGAAGAAAACACATTATGATATAAAAAATAAGATAGAAATATTTCTGATACTCAAGTAGTGTTATGTAATAGCGAATACAATATGTTCAGTGGCTAAGGAGGCATGCAGTGTGTTAAATGTGAAGTTGCAGGTATCACATATCTGTGGACTGAAACAAAAAAATAACTGGACTGAAAACCATCAAAAATTTACACGCCAACCTACAGAAAATTGAAAAGAAAACACATTATTATATAAAAAATAAGTTCACACGAGATCATGTATCCTGATAAACTGATTAAATAGCTACTAAATACAATCTCAACTATTAAGACCTACACAAGATCATGTATCCAGGAATATTCGTAGTATAGTTAATATTCATAAGAAGAAAAATATATCTAGGCAATCAAATGTTTGGTAGTAAATTAAGGGAGGCAAACGAAGTCTTCTTTTCTAGTTGTTCTGCTGTCCTTCAGTGAGACAGAGCCCAGGTTTGTAACTTCAAACGACAGTGTAACTTCAGTTTCTACAAGTTAAACTTTTGGTCACTGAATTCACAACATATTTACAGCTCCATCTTTGATCACTATTTGAATCCGGAAATTCAATTCTTTTACATATTGGTTCAACATGGTTGATCAGGGTCTTATCAAAGGACCTAATTTTCAAAGACCCTGTGTTGATCAGGGTCTTATCAAAGGACCTAATTTTCAAAGACCCTATGTTGATTAGGGACTTATCAAACAACACTTGCAGTGTGAATATTAATCATATTATTTCCAAACTGAAATGATAAAAGGACCTAACTATGGGTTGTCTCCTCTTGTCCCATTGGCCACAATAAATTCCATATATCAAATCAGATAAAAGATGAGATGATGAAAGCAAGCAACCACATAAATTAAAATTTATTAGAAAGGTTTAATGAAAAGGTAATAAGTTTGACCTCCTACAAATCAACAAAAGCGCACAACCTGGGACGACAAACCCACAAGAAAAAGAAAATATTTGTCCACCAAACAAAACCCTATCAAAATATACTGTCATACATCTAGTTCAGAATATCTGAAATTGAGAAAGAAAGAAGAAAGTATAGTTGAATTAGAAACTATTGCTACTGCATCAATGAATATCTAGCCCAAGCATGGGTATTCTGAGAAACCAAGTCTTATCTTTTGTTTAGAAAATCGATGTCTTTCCAACATTTCCAATATATTGTAGTGTCTATTTAGCCTGATTACCAGTAGTAAAGGAAAAAGGGGGGAAATCCATCATTTTCTTATAGAAAGTTGAATACTACAATGAGCATATCACTTTAGATGAAAATAATCACATGAAGAACATTGAACATGAATATATACTACTCAGAAATATGAGCATATAATAACAAGAGATTTTATTGGAATAAATAGTATACTAGAAGTTAAACAACACAATAACTGTGTTGTATAGGAAATAAGAATAAAGCAGTGCTATAAGGAACTAGCAGAACATTGTAGCAGAGCAGCACAGTAATATGAAAAATGTCATGAAATAATAGCTGAATAATCAAAATTTTAGCTCAATAACATATAAACCTAAAATTCTAAAGCATTTAGCTTAAATTCTGAATAAGTAAACCCCTCATAGCTCACCCCCAGCTTCTGAATCATTGGGATTCAAATTCACCGCCCTGTGGTAGCACTTGGAAGCCCTCTGGGTATACTTATAAGCCCTCTGTCAGGCTACTAAAATCACTCCAAACAAATGAATCGTCTATACATATTGACTTTTATTCTCTCTAATAATCTCATCCTAAGAACTGAGGTCATCTAAAAGAATACACATGTACCACAAGAATGAAGACAGTACATGAGTAAGTTGAAGTTGAAGTTGAGAGCAAAATGCATCTTTATAGAGATTACATTATAGTTCCTCGCTTACCTTGTCCATGTTAGGTACAAGTTCCTACAACTTCCTCAACTTGTCACTGATTCTTGTTCTCCTTGCCCGTGGTACAAAAAGAAACAACAAATAAAGATGCTCAAATCTGAATCTTGTAGGTCAAATGAAAGTTGGAGACATACATATGGTTAATAATACATATAGATGATAAATGCAGAATCATGTCATTGGTATCAATCTAAGTCATATTACATCTTAAAGATATAATCAAGTATAAACCAACCCGTTCAGCAATGCTTCTGGGGTGAGTGGCACATCAACACTTTGCTCGAACTTGCTTGACATAGATTGCAGTTGCACAACCATCAACTATTAGAGGTTCATCATGGTATTTTGTTGCAGCGTGAAGCCTCTGTAAGGAAATAGAAAACAAATATGATTGATAGGAATCAGAATCAAGAAAAGCAAAACAAACACCCGCAATTGGTGTTGGAGAGTTAATTGCATGGAAGATGTCCTATCTTTTCAGTGAAGAAGCAGTAGCAACTAGTTTAGGAGAGGTAACAAGGCTTAAATGAAAAAATTTACAATAACCAAGGTTCGATGCTATCATCTAGTATTATGAACTTCTGTACAAGAAAATGACAGTTACAATTGGCAGAATAAAAAATAGTTTTGTTAAAAAACAATACCTATTACTAGAGCCAAATGCTCAGAACCTGCTGCACATTGGCTTCAAGATATCAAAATAAGGAGGTTTAACAGGGACAAACATCATATTACCAAAATGACAAAAATCCATAAGACAAGGATATGTTCAAACAAAAATTCATAAGGCCTGTTAAGTACTTATCTCAACAAGGACTCCAAAGAGGAATGACAGTTGGATTCTGAAAATGAAAGTATCAAAAAGTTCTCATCACAAGTCAAAAGTTGAGGGAACTTGACCATGCAAACTATATAAAGATGGCTAAAAACTGAACAAAGTATCGCAAAGCATGATCACAGGTCAAAACATGGGGAATTTAATCATGCACAAAGTATATAGAGATGGCTAAAGAGGACTAATAATTAACATGTGATTCCAAAAATAAACAGAGTATGGAAAAGCATAAACCTCATTAGTAACAGAGTCAAGACCAAAATGTGCAATTACAACTTTAAATGAGTAAAATGTTTCCACCATCTGTTTCTGGCTCTAAACATCGTTCTTGCGCAGGTTCTCGATGTCCATGTATTCATGATTTTGAATTTTCCTAGCCATATTCGAGTCACCGACTCTGCCTAGGGAGGAATACCGAGCTCCAAGAAAAGAGGGCCCAAAATAAACCCTCAACCAAGACCAAGAAGTCCCCCAACGACGTCGACGATAACACCACAGGCGATTGTCCAGTCGGTCCCTGCTTCTCCTTTGGACGCAATCACTCTCTTTTCTGTGTATAAGCCAATGGCCTCATATATTAGGTATACAGCTACTGAGACTACTGTCTCTCCCTTATCACACCCACATATACAACAACATCATTTCTATATTCCTGCCATTGGTGAGTTATCAGTATACACACAAACTAAAATTACTATGAATAAATTGATGCTAACAGTGAAAGAATAGCCTTGATTAAAAAACAAAATAAAGACTTGTAGGACCAAAAGGAGAACAAACATACAAGAGAGATGAGGTTGGCCTTACCAAAAGTAGGAAAGCTGCTCAGGAAGGAAGTTCCTCAGCTCGGTCGTATGTGAAAGAGGAGAGAGATCAGGTCCCGGTGACTTCGACGAACGGAGGATATGGAGGAGTGCTCTTTAGTTCCCCCATATCATCCCCAAACCCTAATCCAACTGAAACTAAATAATTTAAGATTTGTTAATAAGTATTTAATGAAATTAGGAATCTGCAATCAGGGTATTGAACCAGTTTTGGGTCTTGCAATTGTTTATTTATGATAGAAGATCCATGTTTTAGGAAGGGGGAGAATATGCTTGGATCTTTTTCTAACAAAGTATCGGTAAAATTTGAAGCTGCTACTGTTTTCCATTCCTTTTTTTTGGTTTAATTAATAGAATCTTGGTAGTTTTATCTATCAGGCTGCAACTAATACTAAAAGTTGAAGTAATATCAAAGTTTGCTTATTAATACATAATGTGCAAGCTGTCCCATATTTTGCTCATGTCATATTCAAAATTTTGCCCCCATCATCTTGCATATCTGCTTTCAGATTTGCAGGAATGCTGACTGGACATGCTTTTGATTTACGTGAAAGTGGCAAACCCATTGAGCTTTTACTCAAAGATTTTGTATATGAGATTGATAAAGATGTAAAAGTTTCTCAGAAGATTTTGTACGCAGCCTCCTTCGAGGAGCTTGCAAGAAGTCATGTGCATTAATGTGACACCATTATTTGGGTGATGATATAATTACTGTTGGTCTTAGCTTGGGGGGGTTGGATTAAGTTGTCTACCCGCTGAGATGGAACAAGTGTAGCTAAGAAAGGAGAAGCCATGGAAATTTTGAGATCTTCTAAGGTGGAGAATATTTCAGAGTGCAACAATGTTCTGGATATCTGTTTCTCATGATCAATTTCACTATCTTTTCTACTGTTCTCTAGTATTACTCCAAAATCTGAACCAAAGTTGAGATCAAATTGCGAAGTGTGGCTGGTTGTGGCGTCAACAACATCAGAGGTATCGGATCTAAGTGGTACACCAATTAAAACTTAAGAATAAAAAAATCTTAGGCGAGGACTCCAATAAATCATGTGGTTTTTCCAATTTACAAGATTAAGTAAATAGGCATTACCTCAAACAAATTATAGCAGCAAATCAATGAACCAACAAGCTAGTTCTAATATTCAGTCTTCCAACGTCAATGTCGCATCATCAGAAAAGAATAGAGACTTAAATAAGAGAGGCTTTCTGACCTTACTGAGAGAGTTTGGATCCTCGAAGAATCCATCAGAAGCGGCAGACCTCTCGTGCCTGGAGATGAAAAATCGATCGAACATCAATACAAAAAAGTAGGTTAGGGTTTCTAGAAGGAGACAGGGGGTTAGGGTTTCCTGAAGGGGATGGGGGTTTAGGGTTAGTGATGATGCGGAGGAGGAGAGGACGCGAGCCGCTAAATGGTAGAGGAGATGGTGGAGGAGGTTTTGAGCTCCGTCGCCGGTAGTGGAGGAGATCTTGGGCTGACGCAGGCGTCCCCAACGGTGGCAGTGGAGGGGGCGAAGGGGAAGAAGAGGACTTTTCAAACGAAGAGGAAGGTGGCAAGGCTCCGATGGTCGATGAGAACTGCTGCAGCACCTCTTCTTTGGTTGCTCGGTCGAAGCATACAGATGACGACCGATTCCATACACTTCATATGCAAATCAAGAAAACCCCAAATTAAAAACCCTAGAAAAAAAAAAACTGAGAAGAGAGGAGAGAGGAAGAGAAGTGAGGGATTCACCAGCAGCCACGAAGAGCAGATAAGAAGATTGGGAAAGAGACTGGTGCCCAGAGTATGGTTGAGTGAAATCTTATTTTATTTTTCCGCCAGAAGCAATGTAGCCAAATTGTACTTACCGCCCAAATTTTGATAGAAAATGAAGAAAAAAAAATTAAAACATTACATTTCGTTGCTATAGGTAAAAATTTTGTAGGTCCAAATTGTACTTACCGTCCAAATTTTTGGCAAAATTTCAAATGGTAAAATGAAAAAAGATTCTACAGCATTCAGAAAACGCTATGAATAAATATTTTTATACCACTACAGAAAGAACGCTATTGTTGATAACATTCTATAGCAGGGACACTTGAACGCTATAGAAAAACTGCTATTGTAGGTCATATTTGTTGTAGTGTCGGTAAAGACATATCAAATCAGTTGATGGCTGTGGTTTTGCCCAAAAGCCGAGATAAACAGGTTGCTACTAATGAAGATAATCAACAGAGATTTCCAGAAGGATTTTTAGAATACAAGAAGGCCCATGAAAAAGACCTTGACAGGCTTCAAAAGATTTTAGACGGAGTCCAAGAAAGACATAAATCGGATGAGAAGGCTAACGCCAAAATCAAAATTGCTAGAAGAAAGAAGCTAAAATCAAAGAATATGATGGAAGAAGTCTCCAGAGCAATTGAAACAGGAATGAAAGATTTTTTTATGGAAGAAGATAAGAAGAAAGAAAGACAAAGGCTACCAGTAAAAGATATCACTGTATCGAGAGAAGACTCCAGCCCTAATGCAGACATGACCCCTAATGGTGATATGTCTCATATGTCTTTTAACAGTGTTGCTGAGCATAACTTAGACACTATTTGCTTACTACTTTTGACATCACATCATCTTTGTCCTATACTGTTCGGTAGACTAGAGAAATCTTTTTAGGACAGATTGTCTCTATTTCTTACTTTGTCTCCTTGCATGACTCACCTCTTTCCTTCCTTTGCAAGACTCTTTCCCTTTTCTGTCACTTCTTTGTCATGACTCGTGACTCACCCCCTCGACTGTCACTTCTTTCAATTCTTACCGTCCACCTGTTATAAATATAAAAAGTCTAATTTACCATCACTTTATTGCCCTTTATTGGGCATTACCTGTCCATTGGGTTTTCAGAACCCGTATAAATAAGGGACTCCTCAGCTGCTAGAGAGAAGAACGCAGACCACCCAGATCTCCTACTACTATCTTTCTGGCGCTCTAGTCTTCTTATTCCTGCTGTGTTGTTGTACAAATCTGCTTACTAGTCAGATAACTATCTGTAAGTGTTTATCTACTCTTTGTAATTAAAGGGAAATTCCCTAACTATGAATTATATGTATTTCCCCCACTATGTAAATTAAAGTATGTTTAAATGTTCAAAGTTTGTGTTTATTAGTTTTATTTAATTACCCTTTGTCTTTTGTTGCATGATATAACAGCATAGTCTGGTATTAATCTTCTACTTACGAGTGACTCTGAAGGAATTTTAACCCATTAGGTGGTTTAGTTTATCCATGAGAGGAAAGTAAGTCTCGATTGAAAAATTGAGAGTGCTAGGCTAAATTTATCATGTCTTAAAGGGCTGGGTAAAAAAAAGAGTTTTTTCGGGAAAAAAAACAATGATTCATAGAATATGCTAGGGAAGAGTACTGAGTAGGACATACAAAATTATAAAATTTTACCCATAGAAAAAGTTATCTTTATTGCTGCCCTTTGCTTACCTATTTGGTACGGTCAAATTATTGATTACGTTAAGAATTTGGAAGATCTCATTAACCTCCTTCAAAAGGAAGAAGTATATATTAATTTGGTTAATTTGAACAAAAGACAAAGAGAAGAATAGTAAGTCTTTTAGTTAGTTTTTTAGTCTACTAATATTAATATACCCCCCCCCCCCCCCCCCCATTTTGGTATCAGAGCAAATAGAACAGATCCAACGGACCTTCATAAGTTTCATAATTTAGAGGCAGAAGTACATTCTATTAAGAAAATAGTTATAAGTATAGAACAGTTACTAAAGGAAATAGATAAAAAGCTAGACTACATTAAGGTTCAAAACCAAGATAAACTAGAAAGAATATTAAGACTTGAAAACCTACCTAGTCAACAGGAAGTTATAGATTTAAAAAATACCTTAGACAAGACACAAAAAACCATTAACATAGAAGAGGAGCTGACAAACATAACTAAAATGGTAAATGCTTTAACATTAAAACTACTGGAAAGGAAGTAATAACAAGAAAACATCTTTCATTCAAATTTTTAAATCAAAAACCTTAATGAGTAACTCAGGATCTACTAGCCGAAATCGGCCAATACTAGATATCCTACTAAGAAAGAATAGAAATCCTTATGACTTATAGTTAGAAGAACTAATTGATCCAAAGCAAGATTACGATAAGTTTCAAAAAGAAGGATTAAACATTTTAAATCCTGGAACTCTATATCAAGCAAAAAGATTTGAAGCTAGAACAGAATTTTTTAAACATATAAGAGAACAAGCTATAAGTTGTTTAGGAAATCAAAGTATCAACTTACCCTTATTAAGTAAAGAAGGTACTAATGAATTAAAAAATTCTGCTTATAAACTTGTTCACTTAGGGTTAATAGTTATAGGTATAAAAGGTTTGATGAGAAAAAAATCTAGGATGTAAGACTTTAGTCACTATATATGATAAAAGATGGAATGACATAGCCAAAGGAATGTTAGCAAGCATAGAAGTGGATATGAATAGTAACTCAGGAATCTTTTATTGCAGTCCAGACTTTCTAATAACAATAAAAGATTTCATAAAACATATTTACGTAGGAATACAAACAAAAGGTTACGAAGAAGTACATACTGGTGAAAATCTTATGATATACCTTGGCTTTTTAGGAAGATGTACTATAAACTCAAAAATAAAATATAGAGTAAACACTGATGATGTATTTTAGATAATGAGCAGCAAAGGCATTAGAATGATTAAACATTAGACTATGAACCAGAAAGGTTAGCAGGATTAGAATGGAGTCTAGACAAATTTATAGAACCAGTTAAAACTCTAACTCCAAAAGAATCTTTAGTTTATAAACATCATTGTGGCCATGTAAATTTAAGATTTACAGATTATGTTACCCAAACAAGCCAAGAAAATAATGAAACAGAAGCAGAATTAGGATGCAATTATGTAGAAATAGAATATAAATTACTAGAAGAAGAAAAGATATTATACCCAAAGGAACTAGAATTGAACAGCTTGACAAAACAAGAGCTTTTAGAATTAGAAGAAATCCATTATAGGAATAAGACCATAACAGAAGACCAATTTTTTTATTATGATGAAGATAAAAATATTAGAATAGGAAAAATTACACAAGAGACAGATACTATTGATATAGAAACAAATGTTTCAGAGATATCCTATTTAAAGGATCTGACAGAAGAAGAAACTAGCACAGCAACATCTGCTTCTCCCTTCCATAAAACTGTTCCTTTAGCACCCATCCATTATAGTAGAGGAAATATATGTACCTAGAATACCGTACACAGATTACAAAGATAAATATAAATATGGCTATAAGTTCATAAATAAAGGTAAAGACAACCGTTAGAACAACCAGTAAAATATCAGGCTAAAGGAGAACCACAGATCCTTAATCTACCAGCTCATGACCCCCAAAGTTGGTCTAATGTAATCGATGTATGGAAATATACTTTGGTAGGAGAATATTATATATCAGCATATAATATGGAACCAGAAGAAATGTTTAGATATTTAGAAACTTATTTAGGAGAAAGTATAAGAGCAATGTGGGAGGCTTTTAAAAGCACACAGGTAACAGAATATAATCAACTAATAGCTTTAGGAGCGAACCCATATAATTTTGTAAATAAAATCCATAACCTTGCTACGGGAGAAGATCCAAATTCAGGACATATTGGTATACAAAAAGATGCAATAAGACAACTAGAATAGTTGAGTATATACAAATGGAAGTATATCAAACAATTTTTGAATGATTATTTCTACTATACATGCATATCAGGCAATGCTTTCAATCAAGACTTAGGAGATAAACTATTTAGAAAACTTCCAGGAGCTCTAGGAATAGAAATAGTTGAAAAGTGGAAAGAAGAACCAGGTATAAAAGAAAAGCCTCAACATCCTTGGACTATTGGACAGAGAATACAACATATTATAAAAATATTAAAAGAAAAATGTACATAAATACAAATACAAAAATAATTAAAACATTCAGATTATGGATTTTGTAAAGAGATATACATTGCCCAAACTTATGGAGCTAGTGACAGACAGAATAAAGAATATAAGAATAAAAATAATAAAGGGTATTACTCAAAGAAGAAATATTATCTTAGAAAATCTAACAGAAAGAAACCTTATTTGGATCCAAATAAACATGTTAGAAAATTTAAGCCTAACAGACTATATAAAAATAAACTTGAGTGCTTCACTTGTGGAAGCCAGGAAAATTTGAGTAGAACTTGCCCTAAAAAATAAATAAACATGATAGAAATAGTACATTAGTAGAATGCACTAATGAAGATCTAATCAATATAGATGAAACTGTTTCTGATACAGAATCCATTTATTCTATTATATCTTTAGAAGACCAATCATTAAGAGAAAGAAACAATAATGATATAAAAGACGAAGAATTTATAAATAGCTTTGGACATAATACAGAAGAATGGTTTGAAGATTTAGAAGAATTTGATTTAGTAGAAATTGCCTCTAGCAGCTCAGATGAATGTATACATGAATGGAAAATAAACATTGGAACAGACAGCATATTCTGTTACCAATGTAAATGGTATCCTAGTAAAGATAGAAGGGCTAAATATAAAAAATGTTACATAGAAGGATGTATTAAATGTATAGAAAAAACTCAAATCATAGAAAAATCACTTAAGAGCTTTCAAGAGTGTGGAATAGAAGAATTCATAATATTAAAAAAGAGAGTAGAAAATCTCGAAGATGAATTAAGATTAGTAAATAACAAAATAGAAATAATAGAACAAAAAAAGGTAACTAGTAAAGAAAAATAAATACAGATTACGCAAACTCAAAACTGTGTCCAAATATGTAATTCTAAAAATTTAAAAATATTGAAAGTTAAATGTATAGTAAGAATAAAAGATTATCAGATAAGGTGCCTTGGATTAGTAGACACTAGATGCAGTAATTGTATTATAAATGAAGATATAATTCCACAGAGGTATATTGTTAAAGCCTCTAAGCCTGTTAGTGCTCAACAGAAGGGTGGTGGGCTACATTTGTATGACAGCCTATTAATCCCAGGAAGTAAAATTAGCTTTGAAACTAATTGTGGACAAAGTACTGAATACTCCTTCCCTTCTGATAGTACATGGGTAAGACCACTTAAACTTAGAATAGACCTTGTATTAGGATTAAGTTTTCTACTCAAAGATAATGGAAGTATATTAATAAGCAAAGATTATTTACAATTACAAAAACACACATTGTTTACCCCAGTTTTCTTAAATGATGAACCTACTATGATAAAATTAATAGAAGAACCCAAAATAGAAGAATGCAAATGTAAGAGAGAAAGAGAATGCCAACTAGAAGAACAAGAAATGACATCTGAAGAAGAAGAAATAGAATATAATAATTATAAAATAAGTTCAAATTTTTTACATCTTGAAAAATTTTATTATGCATTAGTAAGTGAGCAAGATATTGAACAGCTAATACATAAACTAGAAAAATTAGAAATAATAAGAAAAAAATATTAAAATATTGGGAAAAAGATAAAATACTTTATAAACTAGATATAATAAATCCTAACTATAAAATTAGAACAGCTAAAATTAATGCTACAAAACAAGAAGAAGAAGATTTTAGAGAACATATTAAAGAGTTATTAAAATTAGGAATCATTAGAAAATCTGAAAGTCCTCACAGATCTGCAGCTTTTATTGTAAGAAATCATAGTGAAATAGTAAGAGGAAAAAGTAGAATGGTAATAAATTATAAACGACTTAATGACAACACTAGAGATGATGGGTATACTATACCCGATAAAACTCAACTAATTAATAAAATACAAAATTGTAAAATATTCAGTAAATTTGATCTAAAATCTGGATTTTGGCAAATAAAGATGCATCCAGAAAGTGTTGAATGGACCCCATTTACTTGTCCAGAAGGACATTTTGAATGGCTGGTTATGCCTTTTGGCTTAAAAACTGCACCTCCTATTTTTCAAAGAAAGATGGATGACATTTTCTTAAAACATAAAAATTTTGTAATAGCATACATAGATGATATTTTAGTCTTTAGCAAAAATAAAAAAGAACATAGAGGACACTTACAAATAATCATTTCAGAATTTACAAATCATGGATTAATAATTAGTAAAAAAGAAAATTCATCTATTTAAACCCCAAATAGAATTTTTAGGAGTTATTAGTGGAGAAGGAAAAATTAAGCTTCAACCACATATTTCCCAAAAGGCCCTTGAGTTTCCTGATAAGCTTGAAAATCTAAAAGAAATACAACAGTTTCTAGGATTAGTAAACTATGCTAGATCGTTTATAAAGGACCTAGGAAAGATTGCTGGTCCTTTATATGCTAAAACTTCTCAAACATGGCAGAAACATTTTAACCATGAAGACATTAAGATAGTAAGAGAAATAAAAGAACTTATTAAAAAAACTACCAGAATTACAATTACCCCTTGATACAGATTATTTAATTATAGAAACAGATGGAAGTAATCTCGATTGGGGAGTTGTTCTCCTGGCCAAACCAAACAAATATTCAGATAAAACTACAGAAAAATATGCAGATATGCCAGTGAAAGATATAAAGAAAACAAAAATATTAGCAGCATAGACGCTGAACTATTAGCAATCTCTTATGCTTTAGATAGTTTCGAGTTATTTATAATTTCAAAGAAAGAAATCACTATTAGAACAGATTGCGAGGCAATTGTTGCTTTCCATAATAAAATGAATTTAGATAGTAAAAGGTCTACTAGACGAAGTTGGCTTAATTTCATCGATCATTGTCTTTATACTGGTTTGCAGATCTCCTTTGAACACATTAAAGGGATTAATAACATTGCAGCAGACATACTTAGTCGTCTCATTTATCAGAGTTCTCGAGGAAGCTTAGTGGGAATAGAAATCAGCACAAAAATTACAAAAAATTTAGTCAAATGAATTACAAGTATGCTCCCTCTAACAGAAACTTTTTTATGTTACAGATAGACAGGCTTCCTGATCGAAGAATACTCCAACACTTTGGTAGTAGTCAGAATAATTTTAGCCAGAATCAGGTAGCACTGACTTCTTATTTTCAAGAAAGACTAAGATTTGGAACAGTAGAATTATTAGTTTTTCCAAACAGTAATATCTCTTTTAGAACTCAAACACACATATCTCTTTCAAATGAGCAAAAATGCTTAGTTGACAACTTATGGATCTATTTTCATAAAAAAGTCCAAAAATATTTTCTTGCAAGTATGAATGCAATGTCAGAACTATTTAGCCAGACCAAGACCAACTTTAAATTTTATGTTGTATTCAGAGGAAAGGTTCCACGAGCATATCATATCTGGATAGAAGAACTTGAGAATATAAAAGATTTTACCAGTCCACTTTATAAAGGTTTTCATTATTTATCGAAAGCATTAGATTTAGCAAGACAACATCTTGGAACAAATTATTTCGTTTCTCCATCTCTAAGAAGTGTACAAGACAAGCCTCTTGAGTTTTCCATTATCTATGAGACTAATGAAAAGATTTTATTTTGTGATCATTGCGAGGTACTCTCTAAAACTGTTAAAAGGTTAAACGAAAATATACAGGTTCTCGTCAGAGAAAAGCAGCAGCTTATTCAGAAGGTAGCAGACTTAGAAAGAAAAAAATTTCAGAATAAATTTCCACCAAAACAGACCTATCCTTTGGTCTTTAATAAAAATGATGAGATGGATGTGCATTCTCCTGTGAATGTAGTTAGAGATTCTGTTGGGTCTATAATACCAACAGCTTGTCCGGTTCAAACGGCAACCGGTAAAGACATATCAAGTCCGTTGATGGCTGTGGCTTTGCCTAAAATCTAAGTTTCGGATTCTGCTGGATCCACAATCCCAGCAGCTAGTCCGGTTCAAACGGTAGCCAGTAAAGACATATCAAATCCGTTGATGGCTGCGATTTTTCCCAAGAGCCGAGATAAACAGGTTGCTACTAATGAAGATAATCAACAGAGATTTCCAGAAAGATTTTTAGAATACAAGAAGGCCCATGAAAAAGACCTTGACAGGCTTCAAAAGATTTTAGACGGAGTCCAAGAAAGACATAAATCAGATGAGAAGGCTAACGCCAAGATCAAAATTGCTAGAAGAAAGAAGCTAAAATCAAAGAATATGATGGAAGAAGTCTCCAGAGCAATTGAAACAGGAATGAAAGAATTTTTTATGGAAGAAGAAAGAAAGACAAAGGCTACCAATAAAAGATATCACTGTATCGAGAGAAGACTCTAGCCCTAATACAGATATGACCCCTGATGGTGATATGTCTCCTATGTCTTTTGACAGTGTTGCTGAGCATAACTTAGACACTATTTGCTGACTACTTTTGACATCACATCATCTTTGTCCTATACTGTTCGGTAGACCAGAGAAATCTTTTAGGACAGATTCTCTCTATTTCTTACTTTGTCTCCTTGCATGACTCACATCTTTCCTTCCTTTACAAGACTCTTTCCCTTATCTATCACTTCTTTGTCATGACTCGTGACTCACCCCCTCGACTGTCACTTCTTTCAATTCTCACCGTGCACCTGTTATAAATATGAAAAGTCCAATTTACCCTCACTTTATTGTCCTTTATTGGGCATTACCTGTCCATTGGGTTTTCAGAACCCGTATAAATAAGGGACTCCTCAGCTGCTAGAGAGCAGAATGCAGACCACCCGGATCTCCTACTACTATCTTTCTGGCGCTCTAGTCTTCTTATTCTGCTGTGTTGTTGTACAAATCTGCTTACTAGTCGGATAACTATCTGTAAGTGTTTATCTACTCTTTGTAATTAAAGGGATTCCCGAAAGGAAAATTCACTTGCTATGAATTATATGTATTTCCCCCACTATGTAAATTAAAGTATGTTTAAATGTTCAAAGTTTGTGTTTATTAGTTTTATTTAATTACCCTTCGTCTTTAAAACAATGATTCATAGAATATGTTAGGGAAGAGTACTGAGTAGGACATACAAAATTATAAAATTTCACCCATAGAAAAAATTATTTTTATTGCTGCCCTTTGCTTACCTATTTGGTACGGTCAAATTATTGATTACGTTAAGAATTTGGAAGATCTCATTAACCTCCTACAAAAGGAAAAAGTATATATTAATTTGGTTAATTTGAACAAAAGATAAAGAGAAGAATAATAAGTCTTTTAGTAAGTTTTTTAGTCTACTAATATTAATATAACCCCCCCCCCCCCCCCCCCCCCCCCCCCCTAATTTTGGTATCAGAGACTATTATAGACTACCATACACAGAAATAGTTTATATATATATATATATATATATATATATATATATATATATATATAAACTAGGTACGGAGGGAACCATGCATAGTCAAATGCAGTTAAGGCAGTAAAAAAAAAAAAGCTAGCAAGCACACAACTGTAGTAAATATTGTGGGGGACCTTCCCCTTTGTTTGAGCATGTCCCCTCTTCCATAGCCCATCATGTCTGCCATCACCCTTGCCAAGGCAAGGCTAACTAATCCTCATCTTATTGTTGGTTAATTTGGTATTAGAATATATATGTCCAATATAACATGCTTAAGTCACTATCTATAATTAACTCAAAATAGTTTATGAAATGGACCCTTCCATGTATTAAAGTTTTGGAAGGTTTTCCCTCTCTTCCAGTGGGAACAAGAGAGGGAGTAAAGCAAGGAGATGAGCCAACTATTTCTTTATGTCTCTTCTAGAATTCAATAGTTGCATTATTAGAATATTCCAAGGTTAATAATGACCCATCAATGCCAATGGGCTACAACATATAATTTTCGGGGACAGATCTGATGTCCCATTTATGTTGTCCCAATTATGTCTTCCTCCCTATTACATGTGGGTCATGGAAGTAGATAAGTGGATGATGGTCCACATATAATAGGGAGAGGGATATAATTGGAACAGCAGATCTACTCCCGTAATTTTCTACCTTCAGCCTTCATTCTCGGAGAAATGTTAAGATGAATAAATTCAGAAGATCTGGTTCATCCTAATGGATCAATGATAATATAATTGCAAACTATGATCATGTATTATATATACCTCTTTCTCTATTTTCTATATAATTATTATTGGTCTTGAAGATATGATATCTTGTGGCCATGTTAACTCTACTCTGTCTAACAGTAGTTCTGATCATGGATTGCCAAAGAGTACATGTTCGATTCAGGGGTAACCTCGATTAGACTTAGGATTTGGACAGCGTCTCTCCATAAGGTAATCCTACGCCATTTGTTTTTCTTAGGGTTGGCCCAACCCGAACCTAACTTACGAGTCAATAAAATGATGTCTCATATTTTCAACCATATAAAATATAAAATTTTGACAATTTTTTAGGCCGGTTCATGCCATTTGTTTTTTTTAGGCCAACTAAGATTAGTTCTGACTAGGACAATCCAGCCATGTTCGTGAAGATGGTGAATATCAACAAAAAAAACTGTCACTCCTAGTACACGTAAAATATATAGAACCTCGTGATAGCAAATCTCACTCTCATGTGTGTACAATATGATAAGGGTATACAATGTAAACATGAATAGTACAGTTACAACACAATATAAATGTGATTGTAAATCTCTTGCTTATAGAAGTATTTGAGTGATCCTCCGGACTTAAAAAGTACAAACAACAAACTTGGGACGAAAACAACATTTATGTACTAGCTATCCATAATCACAATCAAGTCCCAAAGATTTTTTCCCCATAGAACAAATACACACAAAGATCAGTAGTTACTTGTTAGTGAAGTAACGCACCAATTCGATTGCCTACTAGCGACGTAGTATATCTACTAGGGTCTAATAGGTCCAAAAAAAATGAGTAATGCTATTTGTACCTCCAAATTGTCCCTCCAATACATTCTTTCTTATGTGGCAGCTGACGTGGCATGTTAAATAATATTATGTGTCATCTGACATAGCCGATGACATGGCAAATTTTAACCCAAAAAATTAATTACCTAATTTTGTCCATGTTAATTTAATGTTAATATTAATTAATGTTAATATTAATGTTAATGTTGATTTTAATGTTAATGTTAATATTAATATTATTGTTAATGTTAATATTAATGTTAATTTAATATTAATATTAATATTAATTAATATTAATTAATGTTAATATTAATATTAATGTTGATTTTAATGTTAACGTTAATATTAATATTATTGTTAATGTTAATGTTAACGTTAATGTTAACATTAATTTTAATGTTAATTTTATGTTAATGTTAATTTTAGTTTTAATTTTAAAATTTGTCACGTCAGCTGCCACGTAAGGAGGGACGGTTTGGAGGTACAATTTGGAGGGACAAATAGCATTATTCAAAAAAAAAATGTTATGGTTGGTTATCATCTAGGCATCCTAAAAGAGCACGTAAGTTCCAAATTTACCAGCTTTATAATTTGTGGGTCTGTGGTATGCAAATGGAGGCAAAAGCTTCATCCGGAAATAAACTGTTCCAAAACCTTGATTTGGGAACATGGACGGGTGTATTTGTCACACCTAGTACATGAACACGAAGAACGGGGTATGACTAGGTTAGCCATGCACTAGGAATATACTAGTATCCCGCAATATGGTCATTATTATACCTAAACAAGGAGGTGCGTACTACAATATAGGTCACCCTAGGGTCTCACAGAATCTACAGAACCATGGTTCCGCAATACCGATAAGTCGTCACTAGACGTGATGTCGTGCAAGTCTAAATTATACTTGTACAAAACAAGAATGTACACAGTTGAATAATTGTATCAAAATAAATGTTGCAGCAAAAATAAGTAAAAAAAAAATTTATAAACTATTGATATGAGGAAAATAATTATCTTTATTCATGCTAGCTTGCAGCGGAATACAAAGGCTGTCAATGGCCAACTGAATGATGCCAACTTGGCTTACAACTCATAAACATAATACAATGAATTATGTCTTTTATAACAAAAGATAACATCCCCGAAAGGAAAGCTTCAACTTGCCGAAGAGCACTGGAAGCCTCAGATTACCCGAGTGATTCTCTGCACCTGTGGAGGCGAGAGTCAGCACATTGAAAAAATCACTAGTGAGTGATCTCAACCCAACTAACCTAATCAACAAAGAATCATGTGAGAACAAGTACAGTTATTATGTGATCTTTCTACTGTCTCTGGGGTTGACTAACAAGTCATAAACATAAACACGAAGCATAAACATTTCACTAACATAATGAGTCTTTCCCACAGTCAACTTCCTTTCCTGCAAAACAAGGATTAGCATATGAAGTTATAATTCCATAACTATAGATGTCACAATTTCGTCCATGCATTAACTGGTTAGCTCTGCAAAACAGTTATCATTAGTATGATGCCTACTACATGAAGATCATCGGTAAACGCACCACCATCTTAGACTATTCATGGGTTAGACGACGTCCCTTCCACGACGGTCTCGAAATCCTTGTGCTTATACTTCATCAACATACAGACTTGATCCTCCTAGGTTGAATCAGTTTCGTAACCGCAAATAACGTTCAAGGAAACAAAACCATAAGCACAAGTTTTCCATGACTATGCATTTAACCTTGGACACAATTGTTGTCAATGACCATATACATGCATATGCAACTTAACTATAATATATATATATATATATATATATATATATATATATATATATATATATATATATATTTGAAAGTTATCCATTATTATATATATATATATATATATATTTGAAAGTTATCCATTATTATATATATATATATATATATATATATATATATATATATATATATATATATATAGATATATATATATATATATATATTTGAAAGTTTTCAAATATCTATATATATAATAATGGATAACTTTCAAATAATCACCAACACATTCTCATTTCATACTTCACATTCCTCAAGTGGTAGCCGGTAAACTACCTTTGGTATTTGTAGTGTCATGTCCCAACATTTTGCTTTGTTCCTCGTTCCTAGGGAGCACAGTTAAGAAATATTGTCAGTATCGACTGATGTGGACAGATTGAATTAAGATCTTTTCCTCGTTATAGATTGATTTCTTCGGAATTAAGTCCCATAAGCGGATAGCGTCTCGAGAAAGGACTCCGAGTCTGAGTCGGGAGGGACCTTTCCGATGCTTGTTTTCTATGTCGTTTTTTGTTGCGTACTTGCCTCTTTCGCGTTGGTTTATGAATGCATTTTCGAGAATATTTTCGATGGATTTTATTACTTGCATTCTTTGAAGTTCGCATTTCATATCGATTTCTGAAAGAAATGAAAGAGTATTGATCCTTTGCTTTTGCGATTGCAGGTGATAGTGTAGGCGTCGCGTAGTGTAGAAGACATCTTTCTTTCGTCCTATTCAATCAACAGTGAGTGGCTTAATCTTTCTCTCCTTGACCCTCTTACTCTCCAATCAAATACCAATAGCATGAAATGCTAGATGTAGATGCAAAAATATAATGTTGTAATGCTTGTTTCCATAGAATTGTAAATCATAGAATGTTTCATGTTTACTTTTGTTATACCTATTGTGGAACTGTAATCTTATGAAACTGCTACATGTTTACATATGTAATTAGGCATGCTATAGAATCGTGTTAAGCAAAGATTGAATCGATGGATAAATGTTGCAACGGTAATGCGGAACATGTTAGTGATTGTTCAACTGATAATAGAATACTGGAAATGTTAAGTTTCTTATAAATTTTATAGACCATTCTTGAGTAACTAGTTTAGTCTCGCACGTTCATGGACAACTTATACACAAGATTTTAGTTTCCTCGAACGGCAACTTGGGTTCACGGAACCGAATTAACTTGGGAGGAAACATGATATAGTTGTGCTAAATACTAGCATGGGACATTATTTGAGAACTTTCAGGGGGATCGCTACCCGTGCTGAAAGGATCGTCGTCTAAATCAATTTATAGTCCAGGGTAGCTTGCATTGCTAATGACCTTCACATCCATACACTATTCTAGCAAATGATATCTAGTTGACAGAAAAGAACATGGTAAGTTTTATATAGGGTCGAAGACTCTATATTAGGTAAGAATCAACGTAGTTTACATATTTGTTATGCCCTATCAAATGCTCATATAAAATTGACTAGGATGGTTAGAAAGATAACGATGCATGCTCTCATAACCTCTATAACAATTGAAATTGTGGAATTTAATTAGTCACTCACCAGTACACGACAATGTACTGACCCTCATCTCCACAGGTACTGCGAACCAGGGAGGCGTGCCAAGGAACTGAAGATGATGCTTGAACGTTTTGAAGCCTTGTTCATGTGCGAAAGCAAATTTCTAGCATTTTGAAGACTCCGCTTTAGTCTTGCTGTGATGACTCAAATACCAAGTGATGCGGATGCGCAGTTTTGGTTGTATAAAGGAATGTAAAGTATGGAACGATTATCTCATCAGCGTCTATTTTGTAAGCCCGCACGGCAACTCTCTACTTGTACTTGAGTCGATGTAATGTTGTTCATTATCAATAAAGGAAACCGTTTTTCTGTGCAAATGTGTTGTTCTTTTGTCTGCATACTATGTTGTTGTGTTTTAGATCACTTTATCACCCTACCTTGTGCGAGCACAACTTAGGCTCGCACGACATCATGTCCGATTATGACTATCGATTCTACGAAATCAGGACATGAAACGTATAGACGTCTAAAACCAAGAGATCGTACAACACACATGAATGTGAGTAGTAGTTTTTTTTTGGGGGGGGGGGTCATTTCATAGGTAATTCAAGTGTTGTATCTTTGGACATTTTCTTAGGACTTGCCTGGCAACTATGTTTTTCGTCTTTTATATATATATATATATATATATATATATATATATATATATATATATATATATATATATATATATATATATGTATGTGTGTGTGTGTGTAGTATAATTGTTGATGTCTTTATAAACATCCAAATCGACGTTTTGAAGATTTTTATTATTTTATTCTATTTACAAAAAATATATATAATTATAATTACTAATACTCTATCTACTCCTTCTCGTCTTTATTTTCCTTCTACTTTCAAACTACAACTAATTCCTCCTGTGAGTTTTTAAAATCTTTCTTTTCTATACCCTCATATTTTATCTAGACAAAATCATTTTTATAATGACCATCTTCATCCAGACGAAATTCTATTCGGAAGTTGAACACTGTATGAAACACACAAATAAAGATATCTTCAAAAATTATGTATCAAGAAGACTTCGACATCAGAAATAAAACTTTGAGAAAGCTTTTGTTATATATGAACGCATAAGTAATTTTATTCTACTAAAAAACTTTCGGAACTTATCGTTAATAAATTACAAAACATGACTTGAACTCGTTTAAAAATTCGTTACTTGAAACCATGCAAAATCAGACCCTTCATATCTGTTACTTTAAAAATATCTCATAACCGTTGCCCCAACAATTGCCAAGTAGACCCTTAGGGGACGTTTGGTATGCGGAATACTATATAGCCGAAAATTCTATATTCCTGGAAATCAAATTCCAAGGAATTAAATTCCCTGAAAAATTACATTCCCATGTTTGGTGACAATCTAAATATTCCCGAAAAAAAAATAAAAATTAATAATAACGAAAAAAAAATGAACAAATATAAAAAAATCGGTAAAAACAACAAAAAATCGGTAAAAACGAAAAAAATGGTAAAAACGACAAAATAACAAAAAATGACAAAAACGATGAAAAACGACAAAAAATCGGTTAAAACGACAAAAATGACCAAAAAGCGACAAAAATGTACAAATGACAAAAAATAACAAAAAAATGGTAAAAACGACAAAAATAACCAAAACATGACAAAAACGACATAAAATCGGTAAAAACGACAAAAAACCAAAATGCAGCAAAAACGACAAAAAATTAAAAAAATCAGTTAAAACGACAAAAAAATCGGTTAAAAACAATAAAAAATCGTTTAAAAACAACAAAAAAAATCGGTTAAAACGACAAAAAATAACCAAAAAGCAACAAAAAACGAAAATAATCGATAAAAACGACGAAAAAGGACAAAAATTCGGTTAAAACGACAAAAATCGGTTAAAACGACAAAAAAAGATAAAAAAATCGGTTAAAAACGATAAAAAAAAATGGTTAAAAACAGCAAAAAATCGGTTAAAAAAACGACAAAAAATAACCAAAAAGCGAGAAAAACAAAAAATAATCGATAAAAACGACAAAAAAAGGACAAAAAATCGTTAAAACGACAAAAAATAACCAAAAAAAAACAAAAAAAAACAACAAAAAAATCGGTAAAGCGAAAAAATGAAAAAAAAAAACGCTATAAAATCAGTAAAAATGACCAAAAAGCGACATAAACGACAAAAAATGACTAAAAATCGGTAAAACAACAAAAAAAAGCTAAAAAACGACAAAAAAGTCGCTTAAAACGACAAAAATTGACAAAAAAAACGACAAAAAGGACAAAAAATGGATAGAAACGACAAAAAATAATCAAAAAGTGACAAAAAAAAACAAAAATGGGTAAAAAACGACAAAAAAATCGCTTAAAACGACAAAAAATTGATAAAAAATGACAAAAAAACCGATAAAAATGACAAAAAAAAATCAAAAAGTGACAAAAAAAGACAAAAAAGGGGTAAAAACGACAAAAAATTGCTTAAAAACGACAAAAAATTGGTAAAAACCACAAAAAATGACAAAAAACAATTAAAACGACAAAAAAAAAGAAAAATTGTCCAAAACTAATCAAAATTGATCAAAAAAGAAGAAAAAAAATTTAGACAAATTTTTTTTTTGCCCGGACAAAAAAAATACCCACCTATTCTCAAGGGATAGAATTCTCATATTTTGTGGGTAAACTATTTATCCGGGTATTTATAATTCCCGGGAGTAAATTTTTTATAAGCCAAACAAACGTGGTAATAGATTCTAATTTTAAATTTTCCCGGAAATAAAAAAAAAAATACTGCGTACCAAATGCCCCCTTAGGGAAAAAAACAACTCACGTTAAGCACTCAAACCGGACAGTCATAGCTGCTCAAGTATTCTGGTCAGGGCTCTTTGTAGTTGCACAATTTTTAAAAATAAATAAATAATGAGATATCGGAAAACCAATCAATAAATAAATGAGATTAAGACAGGCTGCCACTGAGACATGGACACTTATCTCAGTATACCATGAAAAGTAATCCTCACATTACAATTTGAAACTAATCCAAAGATTTTCTTCTTTTTGATGGTTCAACTTCAAAGAATTATTATACTGATAATTCCCATTTCCTTCCCTTTGAATATTTCTTTTCAAACAGCACAAGTGAAATTTCTGAGAGAACCTCTACAAAAAACAAATCATGCAAGGAATTTTAAGGTACCCATAATTAATATGTACAGAATTTACCGAAGTAGCCATAGAATTGGAAGGTCCGTGTTTATGAATAAGAGGAGGCACAACAAAACAGAGAACAATACAGCAGGCCAACGGAAGCTGGTGTACAGGTCAGGTATCGTAGAGTCGAGATCTCTGCCTCCAACTGCAAACATAGAAAGCACAATTTATCAGCCTCAAATTATTTACAGTTCATTTATTTTTGTCGAGGTCACGCCATCTTCCAGTTGAAGAAATTTATTTCCGAATGTAGGCTCGGATGAATGTTAAACATGCATCATCGCAGCAGACTAGAAAACTACTGTCAACAATAGCGTAAAAAAGCTCTCTACTAAAAACTTGTAGCCATGTTACGAAATTCCTTTTAACGTGCAAAGGAGGGTTAAATTTCTATTGCGCTGCAATGATGCGAAATGAAACCCAACATACATTTCAGTACAGAAAATGTTAGGGTGTTTGTTGATAAAGAAAAAAGCAGCAAATTAGAAAAGGCTGATCAAGTACCAAAAAAATTTAATTAAAAGATTAGTGTCACGCCCAAAAGTTTGTGCCCCACAGAGGCGAGCTTGCATAACTCTCCACGGTTTGGGGTTATGCTGAAAGCTTCCAGAACTTTCTAGGTGGAATCCTCTGAAATACTCAGGAATATTCTAGAAGACGGTGGAATCCTATGGAAGACTCGGAATATTTCATGAAGACTACTGAATTTTCTACATGTTCTAGAAGCCTCCTTATACATATCTAGGTTCTAGAGTTTCCTAGAATAATTCCTGGAATATTCTGTTTCCAGAAGTTTCTTGTAAGCTCGATGGACACTATAAATAAGTGGGAGGCCTCATTTGTTCATCACCGCCCAAAGTTGTAATCTCCTTCTAGTATAGTGAAGTTTTCATACTTTCAATCTCTTCTGTTCCACATTGTTCTCAATATCGCCTTAGCGATCTAGCTAAGCGTTTGGAAAAGGTTGGCACGGATCTTCGAGTAGGAAGCTTGTGCGCCACACGAGTCGATGTGTAGCCTAAAACACTAAGTCCGTGACATTAGGCAGCTAAATGGATGTGAGAGGAAACATATAGAAAAATCAAGCTAAATGTACGTGACAGAACCTTTTAAAAAAAAACTTCCAAACTGTAGTTCAATGACCATAAATAGGGTTATGCCAACTACATGGGGCTCAACCCTTCTTCCTTTGCAACCATAGAGGTTTAGTATTAGGTTTCAATATTCAAATTCACACCAAATTAAAATCCTTTAAATCCTACATATGATATGATAGCCTCAACTTATTCTATGGATTCAGGCCAAACCGCAGGAAAATATGTAAAAGATTCCAAAACATAAGATAACACAAAGGCTTCAACTGTGATAGAGCATACCAAAGATTTCAATAAACATCAAAGCAAAGGAAAAAAGAAAATAAGTTCAAGTATATGAAAAGAGAGGATCTTTCAACCAAACCTGTGGCGCCTAACAATTCCCCTGGGTGTTGCAGCCCGGTCACTGTCCATTGCAACAAAGTCATCATCAGTTGCATCGAATCTATACTCCGAAACATGCACAGATGTTGGGGATCCCTCGCCAAGGCTTGAACCTTCAGAGTTTGATTGTCGTCGTCCTCTCGTAGTACTACTACGTCTGGATCTCCTTCGGTTCCTTGAAGCCCTAAAGTTACCAAACACCTTGTACAGGATGCAAGAGGTCCACCAGTTGCCTTCATGCTGACGGAAATCATCAAAATCGTCTCCACCAGCTTCATCACCCCCATACTCGATGACATAATCCCCTAAAACCACCCCATGTGGTACTTCTGCGTGAATTGTGCTCAAGACATCAACAATCTCTGAAGACTGCTGGAAGTTCTCCCAGTCTAGTTGGCGTGCAGGGTCTATTTCTGATGGGCAGGAATGTGGATGCTTTATTCGAGCATGCTCTTTGAGTTCCAAGAAGTTGCCAACATATGAGCAGTTTTTCTCTTCACAGCATCTTCTCTTCATATCCAAATGCATTCGAGCCTCCTCAATGACAACCCACCCAGTTACATCACCTCTGCAAAGTGGGCACTTTGGCAGGTTGCTCGGGCTCAATGGCATCACTTGAAAGGCTTCGCCAACTGACCAATTGGTGGTTGAGGGGTCCTTTGGAGCAGTAGTCATTTTGTATGCATTTTTGAACCGATTGAGACAATTTGAATGGGTCTGATCAGTGTCACACATGAAGGGCTTACACCCTTTATCATAGGAGGAGCACTGGAGTAAGACACCATTATGTGGGAAATTCAAGCATATGGGGCATGTTACGTCCTCCCAATTAGTGTTCAGCTGTATGTCCTCTAAGTACCATGCGAGCGAATGTATTGCTCTCCCATGAGACAATGCTACCGCCATGGTAAGGTTTCTCAGCAGAACATTACCATCAGAAAGAAGATGGTTAAGCTAGGATGAGAAAAGAAATACCTGCAATGAAATAAACAAAGGATGAAACAACCTTCAAATGTAAATAAGTAATATAGTCTGATACAACTGGAAAAAGGCAAGAGAGGATAGAAAAAAGATTGAAAAGCCAACAAATGCACAATCTCTTCTGGTAAGACCGTAAGATGAATCAAGGAATTAAGGGGGGTTAGTAAGAAAGGATTTCAAAAGCACACTGTGATTGTGATTTCACAATCATAGTGATCTCGGATAAAACACCATGATTACATGACGCATGTGATTGTGATTGTGATTTTGAAATTACATTGAAAAAACATAGTTGTCACGAATTTGTTTATGTATCTAAACATATAAAAATACATAATATTTAAGCTTATTTTATATAAGAATAAATTTAAAATAGTAATAGTCAACTAATTAAAACATATATTAAAAAAACATAGTTTTCTCCTACATCCACGGCTACACACAAGTAATTTTATTATTCTGAGAGAAGTCTAATTTATAACAAGAGATTAAGGCGACCACCGACTTAACTATATTTACAAAATTAGTCCTACTCATTGATGTACAGACAAAAATCATCCTACTCTTGTACGGATACTTATACAAACTTAGGGCTGGATGTGATCAAAGCTCCACAATCTCCCACTTGGAGATTTATCAGATGACTTCCATACCATATAATTCTACTTAGGTAACTCAATAACTAGCGTGCAACGGTCTCCTTATCAATCAACCATGGAGGTTAAATGAGGTTGCACGCAATCTCAATTACTCTGTAGTCACAACCTTTGTAAACAACCTTTGTAAACATGTCAGCAGGATTATCAGTTCCAAAAACCTTCTCCAATGTCAAGGTTTCATCATCCAACAACCATAAATAGAGATACTTCAACAAGACACAGTCCTGGAGTAAAACGAGTTTTTTTGCAAGACGAATTATGCTATGGTTGTCGCAGAAAAGAACACTGCTACATTGTCTTCTGCCCAACTCTTGTAAGAAACTATTCACCCATATATCTCCTTGCTTGCATCAATGAATGTCACGTAGTTAGTTGTCGTACTAGAAAGTGCCACAATCTTGTGTAATTGGAAAATCCAACTTACAGTAGTTCTACCCAATGTATAAACGTAACCCGTAGTACTACTACTATCAATATCACCTCCCAAGTCTGCATCAACAAATCCTTGGAGAGCCACGCTTTCCCTTTTGTAACAAAGTCCTCTCTCTACTTCCTTTTAGATACCGGAAGATCCACTTGAGAGCTTGCCAATATTACTTTCTTGGATTAGACAAGTACCGGCCTACGACTTCCACTGCATGCTATGCATTCTCGCTCATCCATATCGGGCCAGGTACAAACCATAGTAACAGAAGGCTACCAACAGCCGACGTATATGGACTCTCGATATGCATTCTCGCTCATCCTCTATCTTGGTTGATTGGTCCTTTGGAAGTCGGAAGTGGCTTGCCAAAAAAGTATTAACTGGTTTTGCATTCTGCATTCTAAATCCGTTCAAGACTTCTTCAATATACCTAACCTTTGATAATGTCAACGTACTAGCTGACTTTTCTTGAACAATCCCTATCCCAAGAATCTGCTTCGCAGCTCGATCCTTCATTACTAATTCCTCTGATAATTCTAACTCCAATGTCTTTAGGGTTATTTAGTAATAGGGTCTCACATATATATGGATATTAGGGCTTGGGTCTCGAAAATGACCAACGTTCACTGTTCACGTAGGCTAATGAACAGTAATTTTGAGACCCAAACTCTTAACATTGATCATTTCCGAGACCCAAACCCTAACTTCCATATATATGTGAGACCCTATTACTAAATATCCCATGTATTTATCTCCTGTATACTAGATCCTGCAACGAGCATATCATCTACATACAATAACAATATAATATAGGAATTGCCAACACTCTTAAAATAGCAGCAGTAATCCATAGCCATCCCCTGAAGCCAGGTATGTGAATGAACTAGTATCAAATTTCTTGTATCAACCATGGAGCCGCCTAATTTAAGCATACAAGCTTTTATTCAGCTTATATAAAAGGTTTTTCTAACCTAGCACCAGTGTCTTAAAAGGCGTGAGGCACACTCGAGACGCTACGGTCCTCTAAAGCCTAGACAAGAGGGACACATTTTTTTAATATTATAATTTCAAATAATTAAACCATTATATTTAATTAATTCATAACACGATTAAAATAGTAAAACGTAGAGTGCATAAAATTATAAACATAACAACAAACATTTAACTATTGCCAAAACTCTAAAGAAACTACTACAAGTTCACAATAATAGTAAATTGTCAAAACCCTAAAAAACATCATAACCTATATTATCATTTCTATCAGCAATACTACCAATGTATCATTTATCATTATTTTCATCCATCAATACAAAACTTATTAATTGCAATTAAAAGATTAATTGAGTGACTTGATAAATTGATTAGTTTGATTGTGTTTCTATACTTCAAATTTAGTTAGCAGTATTTCCAATAAAGATCTTTTCTTGATCGACTTAATAACATCAAAAATCATAGTAGAAATTCTAGTAATTACAATAGAAAAAATAGTTGAATTATTTTATAAACATTAAAAATACTAAAAGAACATGTGTATTACAAAAAGAAAATGAAAAAAATAACACTAGGTTAATAAGCCTCGTCCGTCTCAAAAGTACTCGTAAACACCTCCAAAGTAGGTATGAGGCGCACGAGGTAAACGAGCCTAACTTCATATAAAATGAGGAGCAAGGGTAAGTTACGGGCTTCAGGCGCGCCTAGGCGCGAGTCTCACGGGCTTTTAAAAATAATGCATGGCACAAAAAATCTTCTAGTTGCATCATGTCTTCTTCATGAAGAAAAGTTGTTTTTACATCTAGATACTCTAGATATAGATCCTCATATTCAACAATACTTGAGGCTAATATGATTGCAGTTATCTTGACAATAGGAGAGGATACTTAAGTATAGTCAATACCTTCCTTTTACTAGAAGTCGTTCACGACCAACTTTGCTTGTATCTTTTATTTTCGTCAACCTCCTCTGTGACTCGGTAAACCCACTTATTCTGCAATGTTCTCTCGTCCTACGATAAATACGTCAAGATCTATGTACGATTCTTCTAAAGCGACACCATCTCATTTTTCATGGTCGACTTTCGTTGCAACTCGTCTTTAACTTGCATTTCCTCGACATAAAACTCTGGCTCACCTCTATCGTCAAGATCTATGTACGATTCTTCTAAAGCGACACATCTCATCTTTCATGGTTGACTTATGTTGCAACTCGTCTTTAACTTGTATTTTCTCGGCATAAGACTCTGGCTCACCTCCATCTAACAACAACAAATAGTACAAAGATGGAGAATATCGCTTTGGTGGTTGAGATAATTTGCTTGATCTTTTAGGTCTAGTTACAGGTGTAGTAGGATGTGTTTGTAGTTTGTACATCAATGTTCTCATGCGTCCTCCTACCAATGATATCTTCTGAAACATTCTCTACCTCAACATATTCCCCTTGTTCAACTTACTTTCCTCCACTTTTAGATTCTATATGTGTCCGTCTAGGCGTCTGGTGACCGTCCGATGCCCGTCTAGTCCCCCCCCCCCCCCCCCCCGACCCTCGACTATGTATGTTTTGGGTTTTTATAGACTTAGTCTGCAATTTTCAGTAGGTTTTTTCGGTTTCTTTTGAACCGCTAGGCGTCCGCCTAGTCGAAAGTCGAGGGGAGGGGGGCTAGGACTGGTGCCCGGCCAATGTCCGCCTAGTCCCCCTAACCCCCGACTATGCATGTTTTTGGGTTTTATGGATTTTTTTCTGCAATTTTCAGTAAGTATTTGGGTTTATTTTTTGAACTGCAACCGCCTAGGCGCTCGCGTAGGTGGGCTAGGCACTAGGTGCTCGGTGCCCATCTGAGTAGCGCCTATTACAACCTTGGTTATGATTTGTACTAATAAGCCATACAAAGCTGGAGACTAGATGTGTCCTAGAATTGAAAGAACCAAGACTACTGGTCAAAGCTAACTGATTACCAAAGGATCAACAGCTTAAAAAGGTACCAAAAATGAACAAAGTGACTGCCTGGATGGATAATGTCAATGCTGCCCAGGCCCATGCCTACTTGACCACAGTGAGGTAATTAGGCCACCTCCATTTGAACCTCGCACATAATGTTGAGGTGGCATGCCACATGGATAAAGGATAAAGATGCTTCTAGTGTGGTCATCATGTTGTTTTCCACCGACTCTGCTGATATCACATGCCTCCACCACTGATGACCAAGATTAAGTAAATCTAGACCCTCTTAAAGCTTTTATTAGATAGAAAGTATGTTCAACTATAATATGGATACGGGTGCCACTAACAAGGTGTCTACAAGGAGAGTAGTGTAGATGTCAGCCAACAAGTCGGACATGTCAGTTCTGAAGACTAAATGACACAATTTTGTAAACAATATTATTTAAGTCGTTTTGGCAATGTCGGACCACAAAAGCGTCCGACTTATGGGCATTTAAGAATTTTAAGAGTTTTTAAGTGTTAATGGTAGGGTTTTTAGAAAACCCTAGTAGGGTATTCAAAGAACCCTATATGTTAATCCTGTAGTGCCCCGCTTCGATAGGCGACGGACTTCAGAATATGCTAGCGCCGAGTCAGATCGGTCGGGAACTTAGATGGCCATCTGACTCGATCGCTGAGCTTGGTAAAATGATAACACCTTGCGGCATCGATCAAATCGATTTGGACGGATGTTACGAGAATCGATCCAACTAATGGAACGACTTCTGTTGGAATAAGTCCTAGATGCAGCGGGCTGCGTCTCGGCGAGTGAGCTCTATATAAGAGTCCCTTCTACGGGACCGGACCGCTGTATGGTTTTCTTGGAGCTTTTGCCGCTGGGTTTTGATGAAGTGCTTTCGCGTCGTTTTTCTGGATGCAATCTTCAAATTTCAAAGCAAGGGAAAAAGAAGGAATCCTAACAAAGTGTTGGTGTCGTTGCAGGAGCTCGCGTAACTAAAGCTTGAACGTTGCGAAGCGCTTCGACGGTCGGCACGATCATAGGACTTGGTGGGTGATTCGGCCCTTCTTTTCTACTATGTCCCGCAAACGAATTTCCTTTGCCTCGAATTCATTCAAATCGACGATGCCAAGTTAATTGCATGCCAATCCACTAAGGTCAAGAACTCGAAAAAAACGTATCGATTTAGAGTAATTTACTCTGAAAAATACAAGTTTCTCACATAAACCAGAAAGTTTAAGGTTCTAGTAAAAAGATAGACTATTTCACGTGCTGCAAAATAATATGAAACGTCGATCGTGGGTTATGATGTCTCGGACAATTTGGTGCCTGCGGGACACTAAATCGGGAGTACGGCATTGGGAAAAATAATTCGTTGCATGAGTTGGGAGAAATGATAATGTCACTCAATACTGTCCGCGCTATACAAATCTCTCCGCACATATTAAACAGTTCACGCATTGGCATGGTCATGGACAGCTTGTGCACAAGTTGAACTTTCCTCGATGCGGTATCCGGGACATCGGAACCGAATTGACCTAGGGGGAATAATCAAATTCGTGCTTCGGCGCGAGGCATTGCGAGACCTGCAGCAGGGCTTGCAACCCAAGCTGACAGGCACGGCATAATGTCATATAAAAGTCCCTCGTGATGCGTAACATCAATGACCGCGCATATAAGATAGTAGCATGCTCACCTATTGTCTTATGCAGGTAGTAAGTATTATCTCTGTTTTTATGCAAGGACGAGCACGACCGTGGTAAGAAATGGAATAAATTGTTGTGTCTTACTGTAGGCTTTACTACTTCAAAGATGGCTATCGATATGAACTGAATTCATTTAGTTCTAAATAGAAAGACAACTCTAAAGCATGCCTACCTTAACAATCAGAGTCGGTTTAGACGAGTAGGTTCGTCTCGTCTACTTAGCAAGTGTGCTAATCCCCTCCCCCAATTTCCCCAGGTGCGGCGAGCGCTCTAAACTGAACCTGAAGTGCGGAGAGGCGTTTTGAAGCTCTTCCTATGCTGAAGTATTTTGAAGCCAATTCAATCGACGGCTTATGTATAAAGGGACGAATGTATGGAACGGCAAGCGTTAGTTCAGGCAGCTTGTCGAGTGTATTTATTTCTGTTTTCAATCAATGTAGCCGCAACGGCATCCAATGTAATTACGACTTGCACTTCGTTGCAAGCTATGAATGAAAAGCAAATTTCTATCTTCCTATATTGTGTCTTATATTCTGATGTGATTTGTGAAGTTTCAACTTGGCGTATTAATATGAAACTCAACGTAACGTTCTTGCCTTGTACGAGTGCAATTCCAGACTCGTACGGCATCACGCCTTAGCGAGGACGATCGATTCGGCAAAATAACACCGGGGACGAACGATTTGTCGACTCGGGGCGTGACAAATTGGTATCAGAGCACAGTTATATTTCCTCGGATTTTCGAAAGATGTTTCATTGTTGGAATGTTCGTTGCGATGGCTCGATTGAATGCTTGTCGACATGCTGCGTGAAATAAAAGTTCCATACAGGTAAGTCTGTAAATATTTTTGAAAAATACTAACGGGTTTACACTGTTTTGTAGGAATGACTAAGCGAGATAAGAAAAATCTCGGCACAACAACCCAAACCGTGGATAGTACGTCGAGCACAAAAAGTACTGGCCCTAGCGAGACGACAATGGAGAAAATGCTACAGTTGATGGAACTGCAGCAGCAACAGCTTCAAATGCAAATCAAGGCCCAATTTGATGCGCAGCTGAAGCAGATGGACGCCCTGACGCAGATCGTAAGCAAGATGAACAGCAATACCAAGGCAACGGTCGTGGTATCCGAAGAGAGGCAAGATGTTCAAGACGAAGTCGAGGAAGAAGTCCCACCACAAATGATAAACTCTCCTTCCATGCTCAAAGTAAAGGAGTTCCGCAAGATGAACCCGCCGAAGTTCAACGGCCGAGCAGAGCCCGATGTGATAGTGGGATGGCTCGCAGAAATGGAGGACTTGTTTGATCTTCTCTGCATCGAAGGGTCCCAGAGGGTGGCCTGTGCGGCGCTGCAGTTACAACTGAGAGCACACGACTGGTGGGCGGCGAAGAAACAGGAGATCTGTGAAACCGATTCCAACACAAATATTTCCTGGGAAACGTTCAAGGCAGCCTTCCTTGAGCAGTACGTTCCTCGCGCCATCCGTCGACAGAAGGGGATGAGTTCATGATGTTGAGGCAAGGGAATATGACTGTTGAAGATTATGATGCAAGCTTCTCAAAACTTGCAAAATTTGTCGGCGCCTTCCTACCCAACAAAGAAGAATGGTGCGAGCGTTTTCAACAAGGCCTCAACGACGAATTGCGTAGGGACGTCATGAACCAACGATGCCAAACTTATCGTGAATCCTAGGAAGCCGCACTTGATAGTGAGCGGATCTTTGGTCGTATGTCACAAAGGGCGTGCCTGTCGTTCGCAACAATTTTAACAAGCGTCCTAATGACGCTGGAGGATCGGGAGTACAAAAGCGTCCAAACACATCTGAGAATCGGCGTCCGTATCCAGGATTACACTGCAATATCTGTGGCAAGCATGGGCATCGCCCGAGCGATTGTTTCCACAGAACATGTTTCGGGTGTGGCGAGAAGGGCCATTCAAAGCCACAATGTCCGAGAAATGTTTCGAATCAACACAACCCACCAAGGAACATTCCGAATCAATATAAAGCGCCTACACTACAAGGCGCAAATGCGGAGCCTGTGAACCCGCAGAATCAACGCCATGGAGCTCAAGGCCGAGTTTATGCATTAACTCGGGACGAGGCGTTCGCGTCCGATACTGTTGTAACATGTATATTACTCTACAAAAATATACCTGCTCGAGTACTATTTGATTCGGGTGCGACGCATAGTTTTATATCTGCTGATTTTGCGAAAGAAAATAAAATAACCATGAAATCACTAGATATGGACATTAGCGTTAGCACTCCGTCGGGAGTCGATATGCCTGCGAACTTTATTTGTAGGAATAGCCACATTTGCATCGGAGGAAGAAATCTACCCATGGAAGCCGTCGTACCCGACCTCAAAGAGTACGACATAATCCTGGACATGGATTGGTTGGGCGCTTGTCATGCAACGATCGAGTGCGCGGAGAAGGGAGTGGTATTTCGCCTTCCTGGCGATACAGAGTTCTCATATTCGTGCGGTACAGTCTCGAAGACGGCAATGATGGTGTCGGCAATCTCGGCGAGGCGTATGTTGCGTTCCGGCTGTACGGAATACTTGGCATCAGTTCGAGACACGCGGAAGGATAATACAAACACAATGCAGACTGATGTTGTGGCAGATTTTCCTGACGTTTTTTCTTACGAGATGCACGGCATGCCGCCCGATCGAAAAATAGAATTCAGCATCGACACCTTTCCGGATACACGGTCGATATCAAAGGCGCCTTACCGAATGGCTCCAGCAGAGCTAAGGTGCAATTACAAGAGTTGCTAGACCGCAGATTTATTCGCCCTAGCGTCTCTCCGTGGGGAGCTCCCGTATTGTTTGTGAAGAAGAAGGATGGATCGATGTGGCCATGCATCGACTATCGGGAACTCAACAAGGCGACCGTGCAGAACAAGTATCCTTTGCCACAAAGCGACGACTTGTTTGACCAACTGCAAGGCACGGCAATATTTTCAAAAATCGATCTTCGTTCAGGCTATCATCAGTTGAAGATCAAGTCCGACGACGTATCGAAGTCTGCCTTCCGCACTCGATATGGTCATTACGAATTCCTAGTCATGCCGTTCGGTTTGACGAATGCCCCAGCCGCTTTCATGGATCTGATGAACCGAGTCTTCCGACCCCAAATCGATAAATTTGTAGTCGTGTTCATCGACGATATCCTTATCTACTCAGAATCGAGAAGAGCACGCAGAACACTTGAAGACCGTATTGCAAATTCTGCGTGAAAACAAATTATACGCCAAGCAGAGTAAATGCGAGTTCTGGATGAGTAGTGTGACATTCCTCGGACATGTAATCTCTGCCGAAGGTGTCGCGGTGGACCCAAAGAAGATTGAGGCAGTGGTAGATTGGAAACGACCTACCTCGGCTAGCGATATTCGGAATTTCCTAGGCCTAGCAGGCTACTACCGAATATTCGTGCGGAGCTTCTCAAAACTAGCGTCGCCTCTGACTCGCCTCACCCAAAAGGGAGTAGTATTTGAATGGAGTGACGACTGTGAATCCAGCTTTCAAGAGTTGAAGCAACGGCTCGTCTCAGCTCCAATCCTTGCACTTCCAGACGGTCCAGAAGGCTTTCAGATATTCAGCGACGCATCGGGAACGGACCTCGGGTGCGTACTCATGCAGAGAGATAAAGTCATATCCTACGCTTCACGACAGTTGAAGCAGCACGAGAAAAACTACCCAACGCACGACCTAGAATTGGCGGCGATCGTGTTTGCATTGAAGCTCTGGCGGCACTACCTCTATGGTGTGGCGTGCAGAATCTACAAAAGCCTGAAATATTTGTTTACGCAACGAGAACTCAACCTACGACAACGACGTTGGCTCGAACTCATAAAAGATTACGAGCTAACGGTCGAGTATACGCCGGAAAAGGGAAACATTGTAGCAGACGCGCTTAGCAGAATGTTTATGGGAACACTGGCCATAAATAAAGAGATACGGCAAGACCTTAAAGCGATGGGTATCGAACTCGGGATTGAGCATCGACACTTGCACCTAGCTCAGTTGAAGTTAGGATCGAGCCTGCTTAGCAAAATAAAGACCGCACAGAAGGACGATTCATTCCTGAAGAAGATGCGCGAGCTGATTTCAACAGGAAGGACGGCTGACTTTGCGGAAGACGAAGACGGGACGATGCGACTAAAGAGAAGGCTCTGCATTCCTGAAACTGCCGAACTCAGAAAAGAAATTCTGACGGAAGCACACTATGCGAAATACTCGTTACATCCTGGAAGTACCAAGATGTACAAGGACTTGTGCACAAACTTTTGGTGGCACGGCATGAAGAAAGACGTGGCTACATTCGTATCGCAGTGCATGGCGTGTCAGCAAGTAAAGGCGGAACACCAAAGGCCAGGCGGAGAGCTGCAGAACCTCGCCGTTCCCGAGTGGAAGTGGGACAACATCTCGATGGATTTCATTGTGGGATTTCCGAAGACGCCGCGGAGGAATGATGCGATTTGGGTCATTGTTGATAGATTGACCAAGTCGGCTCACTTCATCGCAATTAAAGTAGGATGGAGCGTCGATCGGTTAAAGCAAATCTACATCGACGAGATTGTTCGACTACACAGGGTACCGGCCTCAATAATTTCGGACAAAGACGGGCGATTCCTATCACGTTTTTGGACGAGCCTACAAGCGACGATGGGGACCAAACCAAACTTTATTTCTGCATACCATCCTCAAACAGACTGTCAGACGGAGAGGATAAATCAAATCTTAGAAGATATGTTGCGTCTGTGTGCGATTAGGGCTGGCGATGGGTAGGGTAGGGTAGGGTAAGGGCAGGAAGAGGGCAAGGTAGGGTAGGGTATTGACCTTTTTTTGATACCCTAGGGGAGTCATGAGGGTAGGGTAGGGTAGCCCTCTTCCAAAAAATCAATACCCATTACCCGTCCTTGCCCTTTACCCTCACAGGGTAGCTGAGGGTCAGGGTAGGGAGGGTAAGGGTATTACCCTTGCTATTTCATTTTTTTAACTTTGAAAATCAAATTTTTTGCTACTAAACAGGGAGGGAATATTTTTTCTTTCCATTTCATTTTTTTTCAGATTTTGACAGCATTCAAAAATCATAACAACTTAACAAGAAATAATAGGGAGAATATTTTTTTTTACTAAAGGCGCTGAACCCAGTTATATAGGACTGCCTACATACCCAAGGAGGGGGCTAGACCTGACTCCTTAGGATCAAGCACCATGTAGTTCTCCTAATCCTAAGTACTAATTACAAAAAACTATAAGTAGTAGTAATACTATGGCAGTGGGACTATACAAAATTACAAAGCACAGATTTACAGGAGGGGGCTAGAGCCTAGACGGCTAGTGGTAGGGTTAGGGTTAACGGGTAGTGGGTAGGGTAGTGATTCAGGATAGGGTAGGGTTCAGGGTAGGGTTACAGGGCAGAGGGTAGGGCGGGTAGGGCGGGTACCCGGGTAATTGCACTAGGGTAACAGAATAAAACCCTTACCCTACCCTAATTCCAAAAGGGTAAGGGTAGGGCTTGCCCTCGAAGGGTAGAGGGTACCCGTGGGCACCTGAGGGTGCAGGGTACCCGGCTAGGGTAGAGGGTATGAGGGCAAAATCGCCACCCCTATGTGCGATCGACCTAAAGACTAGTTGGGATACGCATTTGCCGCTTGCGGAGTTTGCGTATAACAACAGTTATCAGTCGAGCATTCAGATGGCTCCATATGAAGCGCTCTACGGAAGGAAGTGTCGTTCGCCAATATGCTGGGACGAAGTCGGAGAGCGACAAGTGCTTGGACCGGAACTGGTGGAGCAGGCCGTCGAAAAGGTCCGTTTGATTCGAGATAGACTCTGTATCGCGCAAAGTCGACAAAAGAGCTACGCAGATCTTCGTCGACGACCGCTAGAATTCTTGGTCGGGGACCATGTGTTTCTGAAAGTAACGCCCGTGCGCGGTGTGATGCGGTTCGACGTTAAAGGCAAGTTGAGCCCGAGATTTGTAGGCCCCTTCGAGATAATTGAACGAGTTGCGAAGGTAGCTTATCGGCTCGCACTACCTCTTGCTTTGGCGGACGTGCACGATGTTTTCCATGTTTCACAACTTCGAAAATACGTGCACGATCCAAGTCACGTGGTTAGCTTCGATCAGTTGGAGCTACGTACTGACTTGTCTTACTCGGAGGAGCCTATTCAAATTTTGGACCGTAAGGAGAGGGTGTTACGAAATAGGTCGATGTCTTTGGTCCGCGTGCTTTGGCGGAACCATTCAGTTAAAGAGTCGACGTGGAAAATGGAGGCGGAGATGAAGGAGAAGTACCCTTCGCTGTTTGCCTAATTTAAGGTCAGACCCTTGTTCTTAAGTTTCGGGACGAAACTTTTTCTTAGTGGTATATTATGTAGTGTCCCGCTTCGATAGGCGACGGACTTCATAATATGCTAGCATCGAGTCAGATCGATCGGAAACTTAGATGGCCATCTGACTCGATCGCTGAGCTTGGTAAAACGATAACACCTTGCGGCATCGATCAAATCGATTTGGACGGATGTTACGAGAATCGATCCAACTAATGGAACGACTTCTGTTGGAATAAGTCCTAGATGCAGCGGGCTGCGTCTCGGCGAGTGAGCTCTATATAAGAGTCCCTTCGACGGGACCGGACCGCTGTATGGTTTTCTTGGAGCTTTTGCCGCTGGGTTTTGATGAAGTGCTTTCGCGTCGTTTTTCTGGATGCAATCTTCAAATTTCGAAGCAAGGGAAAAAGAAGGAATCCTAACAAAGTGTTAGTGCCATTGCAGGAGCTCGCGTAACTAAAGCTTGAACGTTGCGAAGCGCTTCGACGGTCGGCACGATCATAGGACCTGGTGGGTGATTCGGCCCTTCTTTTCTACTCTGTCCCGCAAACGAATTTCCTTTGCCTCGAATTCATTCAAATCGACGATGCCAAGTTAATTGCATGACAATCCACTAAGGTCAAGAACTCGAGAAAAACGTATCGATTTAGAGTAATTTACTCTAAAAAATACAAGTTTCTTACATAAACCAGAAAGTTTAAGGTTCTAGTAAAAAGATAGACTATTTCACGTGCTGCAAAATAATATGAAACGTCGATCGTGGGTTATGATGCCTCGGACAATTTGGTGCCTGCGGGACACTAAATTGGGAGTACGGTCTTGGAAAAAATAATTCGTTGCATGAGTTGGGAGAAATGATAATGTCACTCAATACTGTCCGCGCTATACAAATCTCTCCGCACATATTAAACAGTTCACGCATTGGCATAGTCATGGACAGCTTATGCACAAGTTGAACTTTCCTCGATGCGGTATCCGGGGCATCGAAATCGAATCGACCTAGGGAGAATAATCAAATTCGTGCTTCGGTGCGAGGCATTGCGAGACCTGCAGCAGGGCTTGCAACCCAAGCTGACAGGCACGTCGTAATGCCATATAAAAGTCCCTCGTGATGCGTAACATCAATGACCGCGCATATAAGATAATAGCATACTCACCTATTGTCTTATGCAGGTAGTAAGTATTATCTCTGTTTTTATGCAGGGACGAGCACGGCCGTGGTAAGAAATGGAATAAATTGATGTGTCTTACTGTAGGCTTTACTACTTCAAAGATGGCTATCGATATGAACTGAATTCATTTAGTTCTAAATAGAAAGACAACTCTAAAGCATGCCTACCTTAACAATCAGAGTCGATTTAGACGAGTGGGTTCGTCTCGTCCACTTAGCAAGTGTGTTAATCCCCTCCCCCAATTTCCCCAGGTGCGGCGAGCACTCTAAACTGAACCTGAAGTGCAGAGAGGCGTTTTGAAGCTCTTCCTATGCTGAAGTATTTTGAAGCCAATTCAATCGACGGCTTATGTATAAAGGGACGAATGTATAGAACGGCAAGCGTTAGTTCAGGCAGCTTGTCGAGTGTCTTTTTTTCTGTTTTCAATCAATGTAGCCGCAACGGCATTCAATGTAATTACGACTTGCACTTCGTTGCAAGCTATGAATGAAAAACAAATTTCTATCTTCCTATATTGCGTCTTATATTCTGATGTGATTTGTAAAGTTTCAACTTGGCGTATTAATATGAAACTCAACGTAACGTTCTTGCCTTGTACGAGTGCAATTCCAGACTCGTACGGCATCACGCCTTAGCGAGGACGATCGATTCGACAAAATAACACCGGGGACGAACGGTTTGTCGACTCGGGATGTGACAAATCCAACTTTGCTAGAAATCTTACATATCCGTGAAGATTCTACCTCCACCAGAGTAAGCTCCTAAAATCAAAAACCCAAATTTCTTTTTGCACCTTTTGGTGTACTAAATTAGTTTCTAATATGTTGCTTGGTTGCATGAACTTAAAGTGTAATCCAAGTAGTTCTACCTATCTATCACAACCGATTATAAAACTGTCAAATCTTGTATGGCGCTTTCTTATGCTCCATAGCCATGCTTCGTAGCTGACCATCAAAATTTGTCAAATCATGATGATGATATGTGTACAACCCTTCTTCCTCTACCAAAGCCCGATAGACTATATATGTCAATGTCACGCGCCGCTCCCGAATACGGTAGACATATAGACACGACCACATGGCAATGGTCGGCTACGTATACCGTCTACTCCAACCGAGTGTCTAGCAATATCATATGATTCGCATATCAATTCTATATCTCAATCCACAAAAAAAAATAACAAGAATGAACAACTGCACTAAAGTCGGTTGCCTACTAATACTTATGTCTGAAGCTCGATAAAAAAAATAGCATGAGCTTATAAACACTAGACTTAGTAGTAGAATAAAGTACAGAATTGAAACATGGAAGATGAATGATACTGATCTCGTAATGAGAAACATGAAAGATGAATGATACTGATCTCGTAATGAGTGCACCCACGTCCTCGGGTACAGTCGCCTCAATCCGTCTGCTTGCAATGTTGAAGATCCTCATTCCTTGTCTCTCGCTCTACCATTTCTAGATACCAAGATCTAGTAAGAATTAACTTCAATGGTAGACGCCACCCAAACAGTACATCATACACATTTATGGATAGATACATATAAAAAATAGTACAATATATAAAACATAAAGTAAAGCTAACCTACCAACGTGACCAGAAGAGTAACCAAGGCTCCGGGGTGATAGATGCTAAGGCACTAAGTCGTGACCAGGTAAAAGAAAGTATAGCAGGTACCTATCAATCTCTCATATATGACTATCCAAGGTCAAAACTAGAACTAAGCTATGTTATCCGGACTCTCCACTTTAAAAAAAAGTACCCGTGTCGACCCGATAGGACATGGGTATGGATATAAAATCCGTGTCCGATCCTCTATGGTGACAATCGGATCCTTCATGGTAACAATCGGAAGACTGGTAGTGCAGTAGATAGTTTATTTTAATGTAGTGAAGTAGAGAGTTTACTTTAGGATTATTTTGTATAAGGGTACCAAATTTAGGATGGGTTTGTCCGTTTTAGACTTTGGGTACTCGAATTTTTTAGTGACGAATATTCGTCATTAAAAGGCTTATTTCGTCACCGAAAGTTCAATTTTATTACTAAAATGTGTTAATAAAAAGTTCGAGTACCCAAAGTTTAAAACGAACAAATTCAGTATCCAAAGTCTAATTAGATCCTAAACCTGGTACCCTTATACAAAATAATCGTTTATTTTAATATGGTAGACTGATAGTAAAGTAGTAAGGGAGCTGAAGGGATGGTCCCTAAGGGACGTATTTAACTAGTTCAGTAAATTTTACTAGTAGTTTATAATTACATGTTGGCTTTTTATGAAATCTTAGTCATATTTTCGTACCCATATCCAAATTTTGGATCCTTTTTAGCCAAGTCTATGCGTCCTTCAATTATGAGTTTGAAGGACCCGACTCTTGGATATATATCCGTACCCGACACTCGTACCTAAGTCCAGGTAACATAGGAACCAGGTGATATGCAATTGAGGACAACGTTCACACGCATGGACTCTCTGACTATGGGATAAATAACAACCGATAGCTTTCATCCGAGGCACTAGTGGCCAACATGAAAAAGTAATAACTGTAGTACTCATATGAGATACTAGCGGCCAACATATAGAAGTAACAACAACCGTACATACGAGATACTAACTGCAAACAAGAAAAAATAATATATATAATAGCCTAGGTGTATAGTGATTGTCCTCCCCTCCCAATGAAACTGCACAAATCATATCCAAGACAAGTCCAATTCGAGATCTAGTGTCCATGAGTAAATCTAAGTCTCCAATCTATAATAAACCAAAAATCGAGAATTTGTTACAAGATATACATAACAAGATACAGAAAGTTGTATGTGTTCGATCGTCCCAACATGTCGGATACGAAAACGATTCCTAACATGAATATGCAATAGTATATCCGTGTTCTAGGTCAGTATCCATATCTAAATCACCAACCACGTCGTAACACTAGGTATATCATGAATCTCTAAGTACAAAAGTCTCATAAGTAACACAGATATCAAATATATCATAAATATCACGAGAATCCTAATACCACGAAGTGAGAGAAAACTACTAATAAGTATTAAACTATGTAACAGAGTAAGTGAAATCAATTAAACTAAACTAAGTAGTAACATATGCAAATGTACTGCGACGGTGGCGAAACAATTCACCTCAGGTCCAACGCTATGAGTGTGAATCCAACTGCGAGCTCTTGAGTCAAAATCGAGCGTCTGATCGCAAGTCGCGTCCACGGACTACCACAAACCATTATAAGACAATTATATCTAAAATTATAATGGAAGTTCAATATAGGTACAAAATAGGATCACAAACCTTCCACGAAGACGGCACAAAGAAACGACAACAAAGGCCCCGAAATTGTCGAAATACAATTAACGTTCAATAAACCAAATCTACCTAAAACCGGGTCTGGTCTGGTTTGGTTTGGTTTGGTTCAACAATGATCCGGCATGGGTTCAAGTATGGTTCACTAAGGTTTAATAACATCCACTATTGCCATTGGATTAAGATCCTACAACTGGGATTAAAGGGAATGAGATTGATTATAGATCATTGGATATTGATCCAAGGGTCAAGATTGAAAAATAACGGCGAATCAAGACCCTAGGATAGGGATCTAACAATCAAGGAAGCAAGGGAGGATTTAGGGTTAGTTCTACTTTGACCAGTGGTCGCAGATCTAACTAAAGAAAAAGGGGGCAAGGATGGGACAGTAGGGCCTCAAGGAGAGCCGAAAAGAAATTCGAGGGTTCTTAGTACCCTAGGTTTGTTGTGTAGTGCCCTGCTCATGGCAATGCATTGTGTGACTGAAGGCTAGACCGAGCCAATCAAAATAAAATCATCTTGGGAAAACCTTGCCAGTATTGGCCGATCGGGACTAGTAAAATAAGACCATTTTCAATTCATGGATTGGCACTGATGGCTTGAGTCCCAAATTGCAATAAATCGTACTTGGCAAAGGAACTCTATATAAGAGTTCCTTCCCAACTTTTTTATTGTTCTTTTGTTGAATGTTTTCGCTGATTGGTTTTGATGAATGTGTTTTCTTTGTCGTTTTCGATGAATGATTTCATTGTTCGTTTTCATCGATTTCCGTATTCATTTCAAATCTTGAGAGAAAGGAGGAAAAGAAAGAAGTATGATGATCAATTGTTAGTGCAATTTTAGGTGGACACATAGGCGAGACGTAATAGTTGCATAAGCACCTCTTTCTCTTGAATCTCCTCATTTTCGTGAGTGGCATTGATCCTTCGCTCATTCGCGCCTTAATAAAAAGATTTCTATTCCAATTGTTGCGTCCTTACGATCAAAATGATACTGTAATAAATAAAGACGAGTTAAAAGAGAAGAATTGTATGCTAGAAATATAGAACTGTTGTTATACATGTTAAAGAAAGAATGATAGCATGTTCCTTATTATATGCTGCAGATAAAAAATGTGTATAAAAAATTTCATATTTTTTGTAAGTAAACGATATGAAAGAAAGGAAGAATACAGCTACGACTCAATGGTACGAGAAGAAAGAAAGACGGGAATGTTTACTAGTTGTATAACTATTGCAATTGAAATATTTTTATTTGACAGAAGTCAATATCATGCATTGATCTTGGACAACTTGTGCACAATGTATAGTCACTCGATCAATTTCTGGGACACAAAAGATCGTGTCGACCTAAGAGAATAGGACACCATGAGGCTTGTACGTCCTTACGATCAGGGGGTGCCATATCTGTTAGAGAGATGAGCTTGTACGTCCTAACTTTTAATTATGGAAAATCGCTCATGAACCATCGTGTAGTTAGGTCGCATGCATATAATAGTATTATTGCAAGCCTAGCAGTATGCAAATTATTCTAATCTTGTGTGTTTTCTTTCTCGTTTTCGATGAATGATTTCATTGTTCGTTTTCATCGATTTTCGTATTCATTTCGAATCTTAAGAGAAAGGAGGAAAAGAAAGAAGTATGATGATCGATTGTTAGTGCAATTTTAGGTGGACACATAGGCGAGACGTAATAGTTGCATAAGCACCTCTTTCTCTCGGATCTCCTCATTTTCGTGAGTGGCATTAATCCTTCGCTCATTCGCGCTTAATAAAAAGATTTCTATTCCAATTGTTGCGTCCTTACGATCAAAATGATACTGTAATAAATAAAGACGAGTTAAAAGAGAAGAATTGTATGCTAATATAGAACTATTGTTATACATGTTAAAGAAAGAATGATAGCATGTTCCTTATTATATGCTGCATAAAAAAAATGTGTATAAAAAATTTCATATTTTTTGTAAGTAAACAATATGAAAGAAAGAAAGGAAGAATACAGCTACGACTCAATGGTACGAGAAGAAAGAAAGACAGAAATGTTTACTAGTTGTATAATTGTTGCAATTGAAATATTTTTATTTGACAGAAGTCGATATTATGCATTGATCTTGGACAACTAGTGCACAATGTATAGTCACTCGATCAATTTCTGGGACACAGAAGATCGTGTCGACCTAAGAGAATAGGACACCATGAGGCTTGTACGTCCTTACGATCAAGGGGTGCCATATCTGTTAGAGAGATGAGCTTGTACGTCCAAACTTTTAATTATGAAAAATCACTCATGAACCATCGTGTAGTTAGGTCGCATGCATATGATAGTATTATTGCAAGCCTAACAGTATGCAAATTATTCTAATCCTTATTTGTTGCAGTGTTGGACAACCAACCGTTGGTAAGAATCATTGCATAAGTAATATTTCTATTGTTTTATGTTATTATGAATTGTTTAAAAGAACCTAAAACAACTAGAAAGATCACTTAATAATAATAGGTAGCTCACATGATTACGGTGTTAATTTTAGGTGAGTCGGATTATTGTCGCTCACCAATGCATTTTTCAATGTGTTGAACCACGTCTCCACAGGTATCGAGAGGCAAGGGGATATTCAGAGGCGTTAGAAGCTTGTTCAATCTAGTGGAATTCATTCGAAGTCTTGAAGCCCCAAGTTCAAGTTTTAGAATTTTTTTGCAAGGTGTTTCATTTTTTTTTTCCTTTAGTAAAGGGATTTGATGTATGGAGATTGTGACTATTTTCACTTTCAAAAAGATGTGAGCCAAGTTTGGCATTTTGAGTTCGCCAGAAAAGTCTTTTGTAATCCATTTGTAAGTTATCAATAAAAGAAAGAACTTTGTTCATGACTCTTTGTTATTATTTGGTATTCTGCATTCATTATTCGATGTTGCAATCTCTACTCAATCTATTTTGTTAATGTGCAAGTTTATGCCTTGTACAAGCGCAACTTACGCTTGCATGTCCAATAGCGACTTTACGATCCTCCGGAATCAAGACATGACACATCGTGGAGGCGTCAACAACAGGTCCCAAGGGCCGATGGTAGAGAAGAAGACGAAAAGGAGGTCGAGGAAGCGTCGGTGGCCGTTAGAGTCGAGTAAGGGCGGGTCCAAACTACTCGCTGAGGAGCGGAAGTGGTGGCGATGACAATTGTGGTCAGATTAGTAAAGGGAAGGGAGGGGAGGAGACGAGGAAAGGAGAGGTTCAGGGAGAGTAGCACGGTCGTGGCTAGGTTTAGGGTTTCTAGGTTATGAGGAGAAAGGGAGAGGGTAATATGGAGGTCAAGGTGTGTCGTGGTGCTTAGGGTCGATGGGACTAATGATTGACGAGTCGTCAAGGGATGGGAAGACCGGAGATGGTGTCGACAGTGGCTCTCAATGTCGGCAGTAGCCTGGATGTCAAAAGGAGTGAGGTAGAGAGAGCTCAGGGAGGCTAGAGAGAGGTCGATGGTAGCTAGATCTAGATAGAGGGAAGGGGAACTCAGGGATGTCAGGGTTGAGCAAAGAGGGGTCTGGAATGGAGAGGAGGTGAGGGGGAGCCAGTGATGGGGTCAGCCACGCCAGAAAATGGTCAAGGCAGTTGCATTAGGTCAGGCGGCAGAGGAGATCGGTTAGGTTTAGGGTGGATGAGGGAGAAATGGTGAAATAAAGAGAACTTTTTGGGAGGAAAATTAGAGAAAGAAATTAGAGAAGTTTAGAGAAACATTATAGGAAAATCAAGAAGGAGTTTACGGGCTAGGTTTTAGGGCCATGGGTCAAAAATTAAACTAAGTTAATCATATAGTTTATGTAAATCGATTAGACAAGATTGCTATTATTAATATGAACTACTCAAACCTATTACAAGTTAATCCAATGGATCTCCTACATGTTATTGGCATAAAGCTAGGTCTAGGATGGTCACTAAAGTCTCAACCATACCAAAAAGCTACAAAATAATATAGTCTACAAAAGTACTACATTACAACAATACAAATACTAATATAATTTTTGAATACCGGAAAGCAGGACTTACTGACCTGACGAGTGGTCAGGACTTGAAGACATAAGACCTAAGAAACTATGCATGAGGTTTGAATCCCCTCGTCGCCACAAGCGCTTAATTAAAGAAGGAAATAGATCGAGATAAGTGACTGACTAGATAGCACGGACACTTGAAAATGGACCATGTATTCGTATCCGGGCATATTGGATATAAGATACTCGTCTATGTCTGGATACATCAAGCATATGTACTTTTGTGTATCATGAATTTTAATTAAATTTTTTTATTATGAATATGTATCAGATATATGTAGGATATTCATCATAACGTATTGTGATTTTTAAAAAACAAACCATTTAGATATCCCAAACTCAATAACTAAGCTAATCCTAAACTGATTTTGTGGGTAGTAAGCACATAACGACTCGTTGTCCCCTCTTCTTCTCCCTTTCGTGTCGTGCTTGAGACCTTATTCTCTCTCTCTCTCTCCTTCCGCATTTGAGACCAGGGCGCCTCCCTATCACGTGGTCTCGACCACGGAGACGCCCCCTAGCATCCTGCCACCGACCACCTCTTCTCGATCTCATATTCAGCCATCACCGCATGCCTCCCGCCTGCATTCAGCTCCAACGATCATTAAGCACTTTCCTTTCTCCTGTCCAGAGACTCCAAAGTTCAAATATCTCAACATTCGGCTCCGATGATCGCCATCCCAGCACTAGTAAGTGTGTGTGTGTATGTGTGTATATATACAGGGATGGCAATTTTCTCCAAATCCAACGGGAATCCGACTTTTTTTCTCCGACGGGGACGGATTTGGGGATTTAGAAACGGGGATGGGAACAGGAATGGGGACTAAAAAAATTCTTCGATTGTGTTCGGAGCCGAGTACGGTATGTTGTCACAGGCGACGCCTAGGCGGCCTAGGCGTGCAGGTTGGAGAGGTCTCGTCTCGACCTAGAAAAAAATGTTGGGTAAGGTTTTGCTCGCCTAGGCGCCCGCCTAAGGTCGATCAATTATGCTTACTATCCTTACTTAATGTTGAATATTGGTTATTTCATATTTGTTGCTTTTTATATTACTTTTATGCTTATTGCTTATTGGTTATACGACATATTTGTTGTATGCATAATTGCAGAATTTTTTGATTCAAAGCAGCAGATACTTTTATACTTATTACTTTTATGCTTATTGCTTATTAGTTATACTACATATTTGTTGGTATGTCGCCTCGTCTAGCGCCTAGTACAACATAGGGGTATAGTACTCCCCGCCGCAGTAAATCTCCGACCCGATTACTTATACTCATATGTGCAACCAATTTGTATGAGTTCATAATCTATCTACTAGTACATTTTTTTATTAAATCCATGTTTCATTAACATGTCTTGTAAAAAAAATTTGGGAATGAAAAAAAAAATATTAAGTTTATAATGTACAGAAAAAGTTATTAACAGGACAACAGACGGGGACGAAAAAACTCGGCCCAGAACGTGTTAACGGGACGGGTACGCAAACGGGGAGTGCATTGTTAAACGGGGACGGAGATGGAGATAAAATATTAAACTCGAGCGGGGATAGGGACAGGGATTCGAATACTACTCGGGAACGGGAATGGTCCTCGGCCCCGACCCGTCCCATTGTCATATATATATATATATATATATATATATATATATATATATATATATATTCTAAATTTTATAAAACTTGTCATGTATCTCTATTGTGCCGTATCATGTATCATCAAGGTGCTTTGGTGATTGAATGAGAGTCGGATTTAGAATAGCGGTCTACACAATTAGGGAATCGTGGGGTTGAAGGTCGTCCCGAGCAACGGATCGTGAAAGGAGCATCATACACATAAATTAAAATGCATAGGTAAAAGATAGGTCTACTATCTCGTCATCTAGGTTTTATGGCATGGTCATCTCATGCCCATAGCAACCATAATTAGGATTCGCACCAATTCGATATATATATATATATATATATATATATATATATATATATATATATATAAAATTTTCCATAATTAACACGTCTTTTCAATTCAATACACTAAACTACTTTTATTAAGTTAATACCATGAACTTATTTTGTGACTTAACCACCCCGAACTAATGTTTTTTTTTTCAAAATTAGCCCTAACATGAAATGTCTAAATGCCTGTTATAGACAGTTTGCAGTACTGACCGATACGGATCCGATACGGCCGATACCAATACGGTTTAGTATGTCTCGATCTGATACTAACCAATATCAATACAATATTGACCAACACCGACATGGGTGGCTCTTTTTCAATCAATTTGGCAAAGAAAATTGAACGGAAAAAAATTCAATCAGCAAGGATATAAAAGCATAATAAAGTTCTAAAAGCATGGAAAAAAACTTATCGCTGGTAAACCAATCGGCAAGGGTGACTACTATTCTATTTAATTCCAAAATTACTGAGAAACAACACAAAAAATACTTAAAATTATACCCAATGTTCTAAACGGCGATAGGCCGGTGCGCGACGGAGAGGGTCCGCTTATTGCCTAGGCGGTTGATACATTTTTGGGCATTTGTACTATTTTACCAATGTATTTTGCATATATGCATATTTCAAGGGTGTCTCGATCTAATATTGACCGATATCAATACTGGCCAATACCGACATGGGTGGCTCCTTTTCAATCAATTTGGCAAAGAAAATTGAACGAAAAAAATTCACTCAGCAAGGGTATAAAAGCATAGTAAAGTTCTAAAAGCATGTTAAAAAAAAAGAAAAATTATCTATCGCTGGTAAACCAATCGGCAAGGGTGACCACTATTCTATTTAATTCCAAAATTACTAAGAAACAACACAAAAAATACTTAAAATTATACCCAATGTTCTAAACGGCGGTAGACGGATGCGCGACAGAGAAGGTCCGCCTACCGCCTAGGCGGTTGATACATTTTTGGGCATTTGTACTATTTTACCAATGTATTTTGCATATATGCATATTTCAAGGGTGTTTTATGTATAACTAAGTTGTAGAACAAAGATTTATGAAGTTTCAGTCCGGTAAAAGTGAACCATATGTCTATAATGCTTACAAAACTACTTTGCCAAAACATCTAGCCAAGTATTGTTTCGCCTAGGTGCCCGCCTACACCGCCTACCCTCCACCTCACGTCCGCCTAAGCCGCCAAACCTCCGTAGGTCGCCTACTCCACCGCCTACGGCATAAACGGTGCGGAGAGCGACCGCTATTCAGAATACTGATTATACCTAAATATTTAAAATATTTTATTCTAAAATTTTAATTATTTATTAATAAGTATTTGTTTTTCGATACAAAAAATCCGATACTCTGATCTGAAACTGTCAATAATGTCGATCTTGATACTTACAGAAAAGATTCAATATCAATTTCGATATTGATACTGCGAACCTTGAATTTTAGTTAGCTTAAAACTGACCTAAGCATCAGAGGAGTTCAATCCAAGTCAAGAGAGGTTCAATCCAAGCTAAGTATATGGGTATTTCTCTAATCAACCTCTAGTTTGCAGGCTCAATGATGTATTTTAATTGAAGTAGAACGAAAAGGATGTGTAGATCCTTAATGAGAAGGAGAAAAGACGAAAACGGGTAACAATAACAACAAGAAAAATTAATTCAAAGAAAATAAAAAAAGAGTTTAAGAGTTCCAAGATAAATTGTATTGAAAAATAATAATTAGATGATTGTCTTACATAAAGGGTCGAACTCTTATTTATAGAGATGAACATCTAAAAAGAAGTTTCTAATTATAAGAGTCACCATAGAAAAAGGAATCATACCAAAATAGAATCACTAAATAGGAGTCCAACTAAAAATAGAATAACCAAACAAGAGCCCATTAAAAATAGAATCACCACTTAAATAGGAAAGTTCCAATTAAATAGGAACCAAAGTAATTTGGTTAATTCTCCAACTCGATGTCCTACATCTTTCCTCCCTTATTTAAAATAAGAAAATGACCTCATGTTAGCACTAGGAAGATCTGAATCGTCATCACCATAGAATGAAAAAATATCTTGCATATTGAAGGTTATGGAGATGTTAAAAGTGTCGGAAAGATTGATCACATAGGCATTGTCATTGATTTTGTGCAACATCTTCAAAGGTTTGTACTTCATCTTGGTTTTATTTTATGTGATAGTTGAAAATCTTTCATTGCATAAGAATATCATTATAAGATCTCTTTCAACAAATGTCTTTAATCTTCGATGCTTATCTGTATCGACTTTGTACTTAAGGTTGATGTGTGGCTTGAGGGCTTCGACTTCAATGATGAGAGACCTGGCCTTGGGATCCCAGCTGAGGTAATGGTGTGCCAAATGGGCGAACTTATGGGCACCTTTGACCGAGAAGTTGCCTTCCAGACGTAGGTCTATGAGTCGGTAGAAACGAAGTCTCTCTCCAAGATGGCGAAGGGCCCACTCCACCAAGTTGAGCTCTCAATTCGATCGGTTCTTGTCCAGGGACCTTCCTTCCAGGATTGGAGACCTAGAAAGTGCATAGCATGTTGTACTAGTAATACCCAAATCTATCACATTATGTTGTCCTTTAGCAACACCATCACCATTTTTTGCATGAACCATAGCCAATGCACCAAGTCACTTGCACTTTTCAAAGCCTTACAATAAGAGGTCATGATTGATCATTAGTGATCTTTTGTATGCCGAAGAATTTATCGCATTCTCTTTAACAATGATCTTGAGCTCCTTTGAAATTGTTTCATCCCATTTTGTAATAGTTATATGAAAGTCATAATTTATTACAGATTTCTTTGTTTTTTTCTACGTACAAATCAAATCTTACAGACAAACTTCCATCAATTGGTATTACAAAATCAATGTGCATCATTCATCCATTCAATGATGTAGCTTGACCAGTGAAATAATCACCTATCATCTGAGTTCTCATAAAGCCCTTATCCAAGTGATTATGAGTCAATACCACCCGAACGTAGGAAGATTGGTTTTTATCTTGTATTTTAAAATTGAATCGTAATGGATCTTCAAACGCTTTGTTGTCTTGTCGTCTTCAAACTCCTTAATATAACCTCTTCAAAATCGTCATCCCTCAAAATAGATTCTTCGGGAGTAGTCAATTTTGTAGTAAAACATACTTTGATGGGATTGATTAAGATAATAAACTTGGTATAAAGTTTTAGTAAAAATTTAAAAACTTCATTGTTTGCAACTCGGGAATAAGTGGGTTTTGCGACAGAGACGTAGGCGTATGGGAGGTTCAATGTTTTTGTCTGGACCATCAACAGTCTTACTAGAAGAAGCTTTGATGGATTGTTGTTGAATATTCATATCTTCGAACGATTGTCATCCTCTTTAGTTCTTCTATACTTGGTTTGAGTTCACCATATTATCTATCATGCTTTGCTAAAATTTTCTCAATCTTCAAAGAAAATTTTCTCTAGTTCATCCAAAGCTTCTTGAATTAATGATCAATGGGAGCCATAGATTAAGATTGTTTGTTCTGGTACCACTTGATGTATTCTAAATCAAAGTAGAATGAAAATGATACGGAGATCCTTGATGAGAACAAGAAAAGTAGAAGAAATTGGGTAAGGGGAAAAGAAGAATTAATTCAGAGAAGGAAAAAAAAGAGTTTAAGAGTTCTAAGACAAACTGTATTAAAAAATAATAATTAGATGATTGTCTTACATAAATGATTGACCTTGTATTACAGAGATGGACAAATCTAAAAAAGAACTTTATAATTAAAGGAGTCATCATATAACTAGGAATCCTACTAAAAATAGAATCACCACTTAAATAAGAAAGTTGCAATTAAATAAAAACCGAAGTAATTTGGCTACTTCTTCTTGATGTCCTACATCACCCAAAGATCTTTATGCTCATCATCATCCTTTACACCTAGATTTCACAAAAGGAGATGCTATTCTTACAGCCCAACCATGGAGTTAGGCCCATGTGGGTTCCAAGCACTAAATCTTTTTGGTAGTTCCATGTTAGCTTAGGAATTTTCTTTTCCAACATATATAGGAAACTATTTATTTAGCATGGGTTACTTGTAGCTACCTTGATAATTTGAGGTTTGTGTATCTGTTTTTGGCTTCCATGCTTCCCTGGTGGTTTCATGTGTTAGATGTTTACTAATGTTTTTTAGGCTAATTTTGTGTGTTGCGGAGGGGGTGGGATGGTGTTGGGCATATAGGTCTTGTGTAAAGGATAATCTTGGACATATAGGTCTTTGGGTGATGTAGGACACCAAGATGGAGAAGTGACCGAATTACTTCAGTTCCGATATAATTGAAACTTTCTTATTTAAGTGATAGTTCTATTTTTAGTACGACTTCTATTGGGTTATTCTATTTTCAGTATGTCTCAGATTTAGTGATTCTATTTTTAGTAGGACTCATATATCTATGGTGACTCCTTTAATTAGAAACTTATTTTTTTTATTTGTCCACCTCTATAATAAGATGTGGACCTTTTATATAAGACAATCATCTAATTATTATTTTTCAATACAATTTATCTTAGAACTCTTAAACTCTATTTTTCCCTTCTCTGAATTAACTATTATTCTTCTTACCCAATTTCTTCTTTTTCTTACCCAATTTATTCTTCTTTTCTTGTTCTCATCAAGGATCTCCGCATCATTTTCATTCTACTTCGATTTAGAATACATCAAGTGGTATCAGAGCAAACAATCTTAACCTATAGCTCTCATTGATCCTTCAATTCAAGAAGCTTAAGATAAACTGGAGAAAAGTTTCTTTGAAAATTGAGAAAACTTGTGCTAAGCATGATAGACAATAGGGTAAGCTCAACACAAGTATAGAAGAACTAAAAATGATGATGATCGTCACAAGGTATGAATCTTAAACAACAATCCATCGAAGCTTTATCTAGCAAGACTATTGATGATGTAAACAGAAACATTGAACCTCCCAAACCCATTGACCTCACCGATCCAAAAGTCAACTACGTCTTCGTCGCAAAATCCACTTACTCCCGAGTTGCTAACAATGAAAATTTTAAATTTTACTAAAACTTGACCTAAGTTCATTATCTTAATTAATCCCAATCAAGTAGGTTTTACTACAAAATTGACCACTCCCAGAGAAGCTATTTTGAGGGACGACGATCATGAAGATGCTATTTTAAGGAGTTTTAAAGACAAAAAACCTTCAACAAAGCTTTTAAGATTCATTACGCTTCAATTTCAAAAACAAGATAAAAAAAACAATATCCTACGTTCTCAGGTAGTATTGATCCTCACAATCACTTGGATATGGACTTTATAGAACTCAAATGATAGATGATTATTTCACTAGTCAAGCTACATCATTAAATGGATAAACCAGTACATTGATTTTGTAATACTAGTCGATGGAAGTTTGTCTGCGAGATTAATTTGTATGTGAAAAAAGGAAAGAAGTCTATAATGGATTATGGCTTTCATATGACTATTACAAATTGAATAAAATAGTTTCAAAGGAGATGATAGCATGGTTAAACAGAATGGGATCAACTCTTTTAAAATCTTCATAACTATAAAAGATCATTAATGATCATGATGACCTCTTATTGTAAGGCTTTGAAAAGTGCAATTGACTTGGTGTATTAGCTATCGTTCATGCAAAAAAAATGGTGATGGTGT
>JANAVB010025999.1:1633209-1836035 GCA_029216955.1 Iris pallida
ATCTTGTTTAAACTCTTTCTACCAAACTATGTGATTGTATCCCAAACCTGACTTACTCGACATTTTCTCAAATCAAGACTTATTGAGACCTTCTAACCTTGTGACCTTTGTTTGATCGACCTTAACTATATTCATCTAGTAGCCTATCTATCCCTAGGATTGTGTTCCTAATTATTTACTGGATTCCTAATTAATTTTATTCCATGCGTTAATTTGATCTTCTTTAATTTTTGCATCAATTGTCCGTCTTGAACTCCCACTTTCTATCTATAGATCATTGGACGTCCTTTACCGTGACTTGGATATTCGGAGTGTATACAGCTGTTACCTTCCAACAAACTTCACATGTAAGACCTAGCTAGCCTACCTTCATGTAGGTATTCCATGTCCTACTAAAACCCGTCTCCTTGTACTTATTTTCTGATATAATTTTCTGGTCAATGGCTAAACTATAACCTCTACCATGATACTAAATTAATTCTTATTTCAATTAGAGATCCACCTTGGCTCATTCTTTCGACCTGGCATGTTATGGTGTTCGCTTGAATCCTTAAATGCTTAACCTTGTACCTTATCTTGAATCTTGACCCGATTGGTTAAGATCTTGGACTATGTCTCTTCATCATTTCACCCTTGTTATATCTTATGCTACAAATTTATCTCTTAGTTTTACAAGCTTATCCTTTTCGAGCTTGATCATGACATCTTTTATTGGGTGCGCACCCCACTAACTATTGTCTAATCAGAACCGGCGCATGGTCTGATCACCTATTGCATTTTGGTTCACTTTTTATATTTAATCTACGTGGATGGAGACATAGTTAACTTGCCCTAGAATCTTATCCGCAACAGCCTTGATAATTCTCCTTGGAATTATTTTTTATCGCCTATGAACCTCGTATTCATATCCGTTAAATTAAATTTAATCATGACCTGGATCTTCATCATTGGATGCTGTGCTCATACTTGATTTCATTGATTTTCCATCTTGCCCAAATCTCGATTTATCCTAAATTGATCACTTAGATCGTGTCAAGTCTAAAATCTATTTGTATTGTTCGTGCCAAAAATTTTCAATTTTTTTTACCACTTTATGAATAGTAATCTTTTAATGATTTCTCAGTTACTTGTTAATGACCAATTTTCATATAGGATGGTAGACGGCCCTACAGCCTTGATGATTGTTTTTCCTACCTTCCCAATTAGGACATCCTAGATTGCTTGTACGTTTTGATACCATAGGCATTCTTGATCTAGAATGACTAGTGCGCATAGACCACTACGTCCCATTTAACCTGTCCCCTTGTACCACTATTGCATCACAATTTCTGGTTCAATTTAGGCCATAGACCTTTCCCACTCTAAATTATGATCATCGTAGGCACATTACCGTGAACTTTTAAATTAGGAGCACAAGACTAGTTGTTTTCTAAACACTAACTTACAATCCTGACCTAGACATGACACTCTACACCCATGACCTTAGTGTCCCACTCAGGCATACCATCGTGTGCTTCATTTGCTTAGTACGATTTTCCCTGACCCGAGACTCCATCCTGATTTACCCCATGGAGTTACTTTTGATTTCGATTTGAATTAAGGACACCTTATGGCCTAAAACTGCCAGCCAATTTGGACATGACCTAGTATAGGTCTACTACCATATTTACTTGTTGACCTTGTATGTTGCTAGAGTAGCTTCGACCCTGATTGTTGGAGGTTGACCTAGGAGGAGTACGACCATCTAAATTTCGAGGACGAAATATTTTAAGGAGGGTAGACTTGTAACCCCAGTTTTCTGAAATTGGTGTATTTTGAAAATTTATTATTTTTATTATTTATTAATGGTATTTTAGTCATGATATATTTTTGGTGATTTTTAGTTAGTTAAACTATTTCTAAGTCACGACTTATGACTTTGTGATTTTACTAGTATAACCCTAGTGTAACCCTAAGATTTCATACCTAGACTAACCATGACCATGTGAGCCTAACCATGTGTTTAGAATATCAAATTACCACTTTTTAGTCAAAAGGGTATTTTGGTAATTTATTAGAATTATTTGGAATTATTTGGATTATATGATTATTATTTAATTAGTTGATTAGTGTCATGTTAGCTCCTAACCTAGTTTAAGCACTAATCTAGAGTTAGCACTAACCTAAAGGCTAATTAGATGTTAGCTTTATGTTAGAAATATCTAAGTTTGGTAATATCTAGATATGTTACTTTTAGATATTTTTAGAAACCTAGAAATATCTATTCCCTTAGTCAAAACTTAGGGCTAAGTTTGCAAGGTGGTATGAACCCTAAATATCTACCCACCCCCCCATGGCAGGCCACACCATGCCCCCATCCTATATGAAACCCCCCTTCATTCATGGCCATTTTTTTTTACATACACAAAACCTAGTTTTTCCTCTACCTTCACACCCTCACCATTTAATCATTTTGACTCCAAATTGGGTCTAGACTTTGCATTGGACTCCTCTACACTAGAGGATACCAGTTATGGCTTGCTAGCAGGATTTGTGGAGCTTTGACATTGGGAGTTGAAGGGGGTTTTCATTCAAATAGGCCTATTATTGAGGATTTGCATTTATAGGTAACTGCCCTAAAACCCATTATATTGTATTTCTCGTCATAGTTGCATGCATCTGGTACCATGGACCTGTAGGTCAGTTTGGTAGGAATAATTTATTTGGTGTCCGTATCGGACACGTATCCATGTTTGAAAAACATGGGTTTGGGAAATGCCACTTAGGTTTAATGTTGGTTTTTTGTGAAACAAATTGCATGTTTAGATAGCCCTAGACTTCCCATCACGAATCATCAACTCTGAGACATTTGTGCTGTTTCGTGTCCAAAATGGACACGAACTCGCAGCACGAGGCCACGCGCGTGTCCTGCTACCCTTGTTCGTACTCACTGCACAGAGCACTAGGACACGTCAAAATTGACATGGACAGGTGCAATGTCTGCGACACGTGCCCCCAAAGTCTCATGACTTCTCGTGTCGTATCGAGTGAGAAAACTCACTCGCACTGCACTGCACGCTCACGTTTTCCTTACTGACATCGACTCGTGTCGCACGGACACGAGTCGTGGACACCTCATATTGACGACAGTGTGTACCTAACACGTAGCTACACATGGACATGACCACGTGGCCCTACGTGGCGTGTGCATTCCACGAGACACTAGAACATACGCACGACACTGTCTGAAACAGTGTGTATCAGTCGAGAAAACTCGACTGATACGGGTCTCGTATCGACACGTGAGGACACGTGACACCGTTCAGAACCTAGACACCTAGCCTGACCCTAGGAACCTAGGGACACGAGCACGATACTCCTAGACACTTGTGTCGTGTCCTACACGCGTGTGCATCTCTGTACGACGCTGTGACACTGAAACTTACCCGATTCTGTATTTTTGACACTGGACACGTCGTGTCGCATCGTGGTGGACACTTAAGGACACGAGGGACACGAGTATACCTAGGGGCACGATTACCAACCTTTAGGTTTGGGTATTAGTTAGGTTTTTGTGTTGATTTAGGTTTTCCCCCAAATTACCTTCAATGCACAGTATTTCCAGTTTAGTGTATTTCCATTTTGTAATCCAATTTCCAATTTGATTTTTATGTATATATATATGTATATTTGTGTATATATATTCTGTATATGTATATATATGTATATGAGAGTGTGTGTATGTGTGTATATGTGTATAGGTGTGTGTGTGTATATATATATGTATGTTTGTGTGTGTGTGTGGTTCTCAGTTTTTCTGAGAACACCCCCCCCCCCCCCCCGTCCGTCACTCTCTCTCTCACATCTCTCTCCTTGTTCACTCTCTCTCATCTTCACATCTCTCTCTATTATTCTCTCTCTATTAAGTCTATATGTAATATTATATATGTATGATTATGTATATGTATATATTGGAATATTATTAGATATGTATATATATATATTATATATATATATATATATGGAAAAAAAATATTATATATATATATATGGAAAAAAAAAAATAATAATATATATATATATAATATATATAATATAATATATATATATATAATATATATATTATTATATATATATTTATATAATATACATATTATATATATATATATATAATATCTATATATATATATATATATATATATAATATATATATATATATATATATGTGATATGGCCTGGTATTATATATGTATTATATGGGTTATTATTGGGTTATATTGGTACATATATAGGTTCATATATATATATATATATGTATATATGATAGGTATATATATAGTAGATTGGCCTATGGTATACATAGTGTATGCCTATAATGTATAGATATAGACACCTATATATCGTGCCTAGATACTCTAGCCTATGGTTAATTAGTAGCAAGTTAGGATTGACCAATAGGTCTAGTAGACCTAGTTAACTAGCAAGTGACCCTTGTTGACCATTGTTGACCAAAGTCACCATGGGTCAACCTTGACCAAATTGACCTGGAATTGACTTGGATAGACTTAAAGGACTAGTTGACTAGGTTTGACTAAACCCTAACTAGTTGATTAAGTTTGACCGCATGGGTTATATATAGCCCTATGTAGATTAAGATATGTATGGGGTTAAGAGGAATACTTAGAGGTTGTGTCATGGTTTGAGTTAGTCTTATTGAGTATTGACTTGATAGTTGACCATTGACCTAATTACCTTGTTGACTAGTCTTTGTTTGACCCAAAACTTAGTTAGCTATGTTTGACCTAGACTTGACCTAGTTTGACCATATTGATAGTGATTGACTAGTCTGACCATGATTGACTAAACCATAGATAACTTGACTAGTTTGGCTAGAATGTTGACCAAGAGTTGACTTTAACCTAGATTAGACTTGTTTAACCTTGTTTGACCTTGTATGACTTAGTTTAACTTTTGTGACCTAGTATGACTGATTTGACTTAGTTTGACTGAAGAGTTGACCAAGTTTGACTTTGACCTAGATTGGCTTAGAATTCATATAGATTGCATTGTAGATTTATTACCTTCATTTTGGACATGTCATAACTATATTACTCTATTTTAGGACATTGTGACCCTGATACAGACATCTGATATTACACTACTCTTTTTAGAGTATCAGGCGAGTACATTCTCTGATAGTTCTCTCATTATTTGTCAATTACGTATTTTAGTTCTAGTTAGTTCTTATGATTCTCTGTATCAACACGTATGGATATTTCTGGATTCAGTTCGCACATACCTTACTTGCTGGCCTCTATTACTGGAGTCATTGGAATCATTTCTGGAATCATCATGTATTGGCCAGACTCATCTCGATTTTTTTGTCGATTTTGGATTCACTTGCTGGGCGGAGAAATATTGAGTAAGACATGTAGACATACCCCAAATCCTGGAATCTCCCACTGAAATCTACCGGAAGCATAGCCATCTCTTGCCTGATCAGTGAGAGATGTGCCTGATACCTACAGCCATTTACATATCGACCTCGGTATTTTAAAACACACTGTTAGATCATAGTTGGACTCACCCTGGATTCATTGATCACTGTTGGACTCATCTTGTACCGGAAATCATCTGGTATCGGATTATATGGACTGGACTCACACTGGGATTACATTAGACTTATATCGTACTGTCTGGACTCATACATGTTATTCTAGTTCAGTTAGCTTTTATTACAGTCTTCATTGCCATGATTCTTCTCTTGTTTTAGTTACCTTTCTTTTCTTGTATCTTACTGTTTCTCTATGCCATTATTACCTGTATAAAACTGCCATGCTCATCAATAAAACTGTCTATAACTACTTTATAGTTCTTTGTCATTTACTTGGATTTTTTAGATGAGTTGTACTCGTTCCTATCCTGATTGGACCTGTTAAAAATATTACATATGATAATCCTGAGGACACATGCCCTACTTACCATGGACCTGGCGAGGGATTAGCTACCTTTGGTCCCGACTCTTAGGAGTGATTCAGGAGATTAGCTAGTAGACTACTTTAGCTTTCATGTTTTGACTTGTTGTATTAAAGTTAAGATATTAAGTTTGTATTAAGCTTGTTTGAGACATTGTTGTATTATTTTAGTAGTTAGTTGTTGTTGTCTTTAATTCCTTAGGTATAACTTCTGTGTTATCTTATCGTATTTTAGACTGTGATTGAGTATATCCTATCCTTTATTTGTCCTCCATTCGGAGCTGACATCTGGACAAGTACATTATATTCACTGCATGAGATTAGTTAGCAACCTAGGACAGCTTACTACCACCGACACTGCGGCGTAGGCTGGACGTACCCACTTCTCGTGCCCCTATACAGGGTGCGGATCGTGACACATTTTTAGTGGTGGCCCATGCAGGTCGAGTTTATGTAGTGGTATTCGAACTAGAGTATCACTACAGCCTGTGATAGGATTTGAGGAATAGGCTTAGTGAGAGAGGATACTCAATCACTGTTAGGATATCTTGAGAGATTCCTGGGATGACCCTTGAGTATCTCATTTTGAATTACGATTTAAACTCCTTTTCCCTTGTTTTGATTCACCCTTTTCCCTTGATTGAATTTGATTTTTGGAGTATTCACTGTAGAACTTTGAATCCTGGTGTTAGTTGATGATTTTTGAAATTTTTGTAGTTGTTGATTTTAATTTCTTTGTATTAGATTAATATCTTTTATTTTAAGGTACTCAATCAAATTTATGAGAAAACTCTCATCTGTTTCTTGCCATCTAATTCTCTTGCTAATTGCTTTCCCTTGAAATGAACTGTCCCCTCTATTTTTGCATCTTGTTTAAACTCTTTCTACCAAACTATGTGATTGTATCCCAAACCTGACTTACTCGACATTTTCTCAAATCAAGACTTTATTGAGACCTTCTAACCTTTGACCTTTGGTTTGATCGAACCTTAACTATATTCATCTAGTAGCCTATCTATCCCTAGGATTGTGTTCCTAAATTATTTACTGGATTCCTAATTAATTTTATTCCATGCGTTAATTTGATCTTCTTTAATTTTTGCATCAATTGTCACGTCTTGAACTCCCACTTTCTATTATAGATCATTGGACGTCCTTTACCGTGACTTGGATATTCGGAGTGTAATACTAGCTGTTACCTTCCAACAAACTTCACATGTAAGACCTAGACTAGCCTACCTTCATGTAGGTATTCCATGTCCTACTAAAACCCGTCTCCTTGTACTTTATTTTCTTGATATAATTTTCTGGTCAAATGGCTAAACTATAACCTCTACCATGATACTAAATTAATTCTTATTTCAATTAGAGATCCACCTTGGCTCAATTCTTTCGACCTGGCATGTGATGGTGTTCGGCTTGAATCCTTAAATGCTTAACCTTGTACCTTATCTTGAATGCTTGACCCGATTGGTTAAGGATCTTGGACTATGTATCTTCTTTCATCATTTCTACCCTTAGTTATATCTTATGCTACAAATTTATCCTTAGTTTTACAAGCTTATCCTTTTCGAGCTTGATCATGACATATTTTATTGGGTGCGCACCCACTAACATATTGTCTAATCAGAACCGGCGCATGATGGTCTGATCAACCTATTGCATTTTGGTTCACTTTTTATATATTAATCTACGTGGATGGAGACATAGTTAAACTTGCCCTAGAATCTTATCCGCAACAGCCTTGATAATTCTCCTTGGAATTATTTTTATCGCCTATGAACCTCGTATTCATATTCGGTTAAATTAAATTTAATCATGACCTGGATCTTCATCATTGGATGCTCGTGCTCATACTTGATTTCATTGATTTTCCATCTTGCCCAAATCTCGATTTATCCTAAAATTGATCAACTTAGATCGTGTCAAGTCTAAAATCTATTTGTGATTGTTCGTGCCAAAAATTTCAATTTTTTTTACCACTTTATGGAATAGTAACCTTTTAATGATTTCTCAGTTACTTGTTAATGACCAATTTTCATATAGGATGGTAGACGGCCCTACAGCCTTGATGATTGTTGTTCCCTTACCTTCCCAATTAGGACATCATAGATTGCTTGTACGTTTTGATACCATAGGACATTCTTGATCTAGAATGACTAGTGCGCCTAGATGAGACCACAGACTGTCCTATTTAACCTGTCCCCTTGTACCACTATTGCATCACAATTTCTGGTTCAATTTAGGCCATAGACCTTTCCCACTCTAAATTATGATCATCGTAGGCACATTACCGTAACTTTTAAATTAGGAGCACAAGACTAGTTGTTTTCTCAAACACTAACTTCACATACATGACCTAGACATGACACTCTACACCCATGACCTTAGTGTCCCACTCAGGCATACCATCGTGTGCTTCATTTGCTTAGTACGATTTTTCCTGACCCGAGACTCCATCCTGATTTACCCCATGGAGTTACTTTTGATTTCGATTTGAATTAAGGACACCTTATGGCCTAAAACTGCCAGCCAATTTTGGACATGACCTAGTATAGGTCTACTACCCATATTTTACTTGTTGACCTTGTATGTTGCTAGGTAGTAGCTTCGACCCTGATTGTTGGAGGTTGACCTAGGAGGAGTACGACCATCTAAATTTCGAGGACGAAATTATTTTAAGGAGGGTAGACTTGTAACACCCAGTTTTCTGAAATTGGAGTATTTTTTAAAATTTATTATTTTTATTATTTATTAATGGTATTTTAGTCATGATATGATTTTTGGTGATTTTTAGTTAGTTAAAACTATTTCTAAGTCACGACTTATGACTTTGTGATTTTACTAGTATAACCCTAGTGTAAACCCTAGAGATTTCATAACCTAGAGACTAACCATGACCATGTGAGCCTAACCATGTGTTTAGAATATCAAATTACCACTTTTTAGTCAAAAGGGTATTTTGGTAATTTATTAGAATTTATTTGGAATTATTTGGATTTATATGATTATTATTATTTAATTAGTTGATTAGTGTCATGTTAGCTCCTAACCTAGTTTAGCACTAATCTAGAGGTTAGCAACTAACCTAGAAGGCTAATGTTAGATGTTAGCTTTATGTTAGAAATATCTAAGTTTGGTAAATATCTAGATATGTTACTTTTAGATATTTTAGAAACCTAGAAATATCTATTCCCTTAGTCAAAGACTTAGGGGCTAAGTTTGCAAGGTGGTAGGAACCCTAAATATCTACCCTACCCCCCCCCCCCCCCATGGCAGGCCACACCATGCCCCCATCCTATATGAACACCCCCCCTTCATTCATGCCATTTTTTTTTTACATACACAAAAACCTAGTTTTTCCTCTACCTTCACACCCTCACCATTTAATCATTTTGACTCCAAATTGGGTCTAGACTTTTGCATTGGACTCCTCTACACTAAAGGATACCAGCTATGGCTTGCTAGCAAGGATTTGTGGAGCTTTGGACATTGGGAGTTGAAGGGGGTTTTCATTCAAATAGGCCTATTATTGAGGATTTTGCATTTATAGGTAACATGCCCTAAAACCCATTAATATTGTATTTTCTCGTCATAGTTGCATGCATCTAGGTACCATGGACCTGTAGGTCAAGTTTGGTAGGAAATAGATTTGATTTGGTGTCCGTATCGGACACGTATCCATGTTTGAAAAACAGTGTTTGGTGAAATGCCACTTAGGTTTTAATGTTGTGTTTTTGTGAAACAAATTGCATGTTTAGATAGCCCTAGACTTCTCCATCACGAATCATCAACTCTGAGCACATTTCTGTGCTGTGTTCGTGTCCAAAATGGACACGAACTCGCAGCACGAGGCCACGCGCGCGTGTCCTGCTACCACGTTGTTCGTACTCACTGCACAGAGCACTAGGACACGTCAAAATTGACATGGACATGGGGGCAATGTCTGCGAACGTGCCCCCAAAGTCTCATGACTTCTCGTGTCGTATCGAGTGAGAAAACTCACTCGTACTGCACTGCACGCGCACGTTTTCCTTACTGACACGCGACTCGTGTCGCACGGACACGAGTCGTGGACACCTCATATTGATACGAGTGTGTAGCCTAACACGTAGGCTACACATGGACATGACCACGTGGCCCCACGTGGCGTGTGGCGTGTCCACGAGACACTAGAACACACGCACGACACTGTCTGAAACAGTGTGTATCAGTCGAGAAAACTCGACTGATACGGGTCTCGTATCGACACGTGAGGACACGTGGACACCGTTCAGGAACCTAGACACCTAGCCTGACCCTAGACGAACCTAGGGACACGAGCACGAGACTCCTAGACACTTGTGTCGTGTCCTACATGCGTGTGCATCTCTGCACGACGCTGTGACACTGAAACTTACCCGATTCTGTATTTTTGACACTGGACACGTCGTGTCGCATCGTGGTGGACACTTAAGGACACGAGGGACACGAGTATACCTAGGGGCACGATTACTAACCTTTAGGTTTGGGTATTAGTTAGGTTTTGTGTGTTGAATTTAGGTTTTCCCCCAAATTACCTTCAATGCACAGTATTTCCAGTTTAGTGTATTTCCAGATTTTGTAATCCAATTTCAATTTGATTTTTATGTATATATATATGTATATTTGTGTATATATATTCTGTATATATGTATATATATGTATATGAGAGTGTGGGTATATGTGTATGTGTATATATGTGTATGTATAGGTGTGTGTGTGTATATATATATATGTATGTTTTGTGTGTGTGTGTGGTTCTCAGTTTTTCTGAGAACACCCCCCCCCCCCGTCACAGTCACTCTCTCTCTCACATCTCTCTCTCTTGTTCACTCTCTATCACTCTCACATCTCTCTCTATTATTCTCTCTCTATATAAGTCTATATGTAATATTATATATGTATGATTATATATGTATATGTATATATATATGGAATATATATTAGATATGTATATATATATTATATATAAATATATATGGAAATATATATATATATATATATATATATATATATATATATATATATATATATATATATATATATGATATGGCCTTGGTATTATATATATGTATTATATGGGTTATATAGTTGGGTATATATTGGTACATATATAATAGGTTCATATATATATATATATATATATATATATATATATATATATGTGTATATTGATAGGTATATATATAGTAGATTGGCCTATGGTATACATAGTGTATGCCTATAATGTATAGATATAGACACCTATATATCGTGCCTTAGATACTCTAGCCTATGGTTAATTAGTAGCAAGTTAGGATTGACCAATAGGTCTAGTAGACCTAGTTTAACTAGCAAGTTGACCCTTGTTGACCATTGTTGACCAAAGTCAACCATGGGTCAACCTTGACCAAATTGACCTGGAATTGACTTGGATAGACTTAAAAGGACTAGTTGACTAGGTTTGACTAAACCCTAACTAGTTGATTAAGTTGACCGCATGGGTTATATAGATAGCCCTATGTAGATTAAGATATGTATGGGGTTAAGAGAAATACTTAGAAGTTGTGTCATGGTTTGAGTTAGTCTTATGGAGTATTGACTTAGATAGTTGACCATTGACCTAATTACCTTGTTGACTAGTCTTTGTTTGACCCAAAACCTTAGTTAGTCTAAGTTTGACCTAGACTTGACCTAGTTTGACCATATTGACTAGTGATTGACTAGTCTGACCATTGATTGACTAAACCATAGATAACTTGACTAGTTTGGCTAGAATGTTGACCAAGAGTTGACTTTAACCTAGATTAGACTTGTTTAACCTTGTTTGACCTTGTATGACTTAGTTTAACTTTTTGTGACCTAGTATGACTTGATTTGACTTAGTTTGACTGAAGAGTTGACCAAGTTTGACTTTGACCTAGATTGGCTTAGAATTTATATAGATTGTATTGTAGATTTCATTTACCTTCATTTTGGACATGTCATAACTATATTACTCTATTTTAGGACATTGTGACCCTGGTACAGACATCTGATATTACACTACTCTTTTCAGAGTATCAGGCGAGTACATTCTCTGATAGTTCTCTCATTTATTTGTCAATTACTGTATTTCAGTTCTAATTAGTTCTATGTGATTCTCTGTATCAACACGTATGGATATTTCTGGATTCATGTATCGACACATACCTTACTTGCTGGCCTCTATTACTGGAGTCATTGGAATCATTCCGGAATCATTTCTGGAATCATCATGTATTGGCCAGACTCATCTCGATTTTTTTGTCGATTTTGGATTCACTTGCTGGGCGGAAAAATATTGAGTAAGACATGTAGACATACCCCAAATCCAGAATCTCCCACTGGAATCTACCAGAAGCATAGCCATCTCTTGTCTGGTCAGTGAGAGATATGCCTGATACCTACAACCGTTTACATGTCGACCTCGGTATTTTAAAACACACTGTTAGATCATAGTTGGACTCACCCTGGATTCATTGATCACTGTTGGACTCATTTTGTACCGGAAATCATCTGGTATCGGATTATATGGACTGGACTCACACTGGGATTACATTAGACTTATATCGTACTGTCTGGACTCATACATGTTATTCTAGTTCAGTTAGCTTTTATTACAGTCTTCATTGCCATGATTCTTCTCTTGTTTTAGTTACCTTTCTTTTCTTGTATCTTACTGTTTCTCTATGCCATCATTACCTGTATAAAACTGCCATGCTCATCAATAAAACTGTATATAACTGCTTTATAGTTCTTTGTCATTTACTTGGATTTTCTAGATGAGTTATACTCGTTCCTGTCCTGATTGGACCTGTTGAAAATATTACAGATGATAATCCTGAGGACACATGCCCTACTTACCATGGACCTGGCGAGGGATTAGCTACCTTTGGTCCCGACTCTCAGGAGTGATTCAGGAGATTAGCTAGTAGACTACTTTAGCTTTCATGTTTTGACTTGTTGTATTAAAGTTAAGATATTGAGTTTGTATTAAGTTTGTTTGAGACATTGTTGTATTATTTTAGTAGTTAGTTGTTGTTGTCTTTAATTCCTTAGGTATAACTTCTGTGTTATCTTATCGTATTTTAGACTGTGATTGAGTATATCCTATCCTTTACTTGTCCTCCATTCGGAGCTGACATCTGGACAAGTACATTATATTCACTGCATGAGATTAGTTAGCAACCTAGGACAGCTTACTACCGTCGACACTGCGGCGTAGGCTGGACGTACCCACTTCTCATGCCCCTATTATACAGGGTGCGGGTCGTGACATGTACCCTGTACTTAGCCTATCTTGTAACAACCCGACTTGACTACTATCCACCATGGAACCAGTAACTTGAGCATGACGGTACTTGACTGTAACCAAAACCTGACCTGAACACGACATGACAATACGATCCCGACTTGGTAACTTGTTAATACTATGCATGATAGAACTTGAGCCTGATGAAATTTGAACTGATTATTAACTTGACTTGAACATGATAACCTGAACCCGTCTTGTCTAATTTTGATTGTGGCTCGTCGAGGCGCACTCCTGACAAATACTCTTGACATGACCAGTAAACCTGACATGACATATATAATCTTGATTGATGTTGCAACAACTATTCATGTCTTGCTAGTGTAACTCTTGTCTTGATTCTGTGGTTGATTGTGTCTGTACAAGCTACCTGTCTCGTCTTGCATCATATTTAGGACATGAATTTCTGGTTACCACGATCATGGATTCATAATAAATCTGACTAGGTTAACGACTAGATTGATCAAGTAGTTCATACAGAGAAATTTTTCAGTTACAGGCGATCCCGTTATCCCGGCCACACCTGTGGACTTGTAGCCTACCGACGAGTATGGCGCATTTCCAGCATACTGTCATGTGTTGCACTCTAAGTCACCTAATAATTCTCTTAATTCTTAATAAACTCTTGTAACCTCGCCTGGATAACCTAGATAGTCTGCAGGACTTGTGACTGCGGGAACATCTCATTGCATCATGTTAGTAACTAGGCATGTGATAACGCAAGTTAGCTAATGATAGCAAGCCGTAGGACTTGATTGGCCGTGCCTGAATGATTGTCTCATGATTGACATGAAAATTATATTCCATCTCTTGTTTTCTTAATACAAGCTAGTATATTCTTTAAAGCATGTCTTTTATGTCATTTATTTATGTTCATTCATCAATTCTTCTAATCATTTATGCTGGTTTTAGTTCCTAAGTGGAGCCTCCCTTGTGGCACTTGCTCTTTATAGGGTCTGATCCAGCTAGTTTTGTATGGCCAGATTTCGGAGTAGCTCCCGAGGATATACCTGCCTTTCAGCCGGATGGTGAACACCAGGCGTAACCGTGGCAACGAGTGGATTTTTCTTATTTTGCTCTTCCACTCTGTTGTAAATTATTCTTTTGAGGCGTTTAGCCGCCGAGCACGTGTTAGCTCGTGTTGAAACTTTATTTCTGTCCGCCTAAGGACTGTAACATGATTGACAAATCCTAGGGTTGATCATGTATGACTTAACTCTTGCTAGTCTCGCATTTTGTATGACTAGCTTCATGATCATCTGAATATGTAATGTTTGGGACGTCTTACTTTGTATGTCTGATGATCTAACATCTTGTAACAATTATTTGCTTGTTTGAGATTGAGACACTAGGCTTGATCTTGACCATAAGAGACTATTGGCTTATAGATAAACACTCATGCATCTAGACAGCCGTGACCGTATTGCGAGGTGGGTTGCACTTCAATGTATGCAGCTGGCTGTGTCTGTCCCCCGCTCTCCAGTATTCTGGTTCTGGGACGTGACAATTGTGATACAGGAAATGTATCTCGTCAATATAATGAAACTCGAAGGTCTTTTGGTTGCTAGTCAGCTCTCATGTGCCAGTGTCCCGGTTCTTCTAGTACGTCAGGTGCCATGCTCTCATAACCGTTGGTCATCATCATCATATATATATATATATATATATATATATATATATATATATATATATATATATATATATATATATATATATATATATATATATAATGATAATAATAATAATAATATTATTATTATTATTATTATTATTATTACAATCTAGATATGTGGGTCTTACACTGTTGGGTAATAGTGTACTTGAAATACGTTTATCATTTTGGCCAGCCAACTGTAAAGTGACTGTTGTCAAAATGACCATTGCTAGATATTTTAGGGTATGATTGGTTAGGATTTTAAGGTTTTAGGATTAGTGTTTTAAGGTCTTAAGGTTTTAAGATCATATTTTCAGAATTAGGGTTAGAATTTTAGTATTTGGGGTTAAGTTGGGATTAGGAATAGGGTTACTACTTTTGGATTAGGACTAGGTTAGAATAGATATCTAATTAAATAAATAAAAGTAAAAGTAAACATGAATCTACTCCGTTTACTCTCTTGTTATTTTCTCCTCTCTTCCCTTTTTCTGTCACCCTCTCTCTCATATTTCTTTCCATCATCGCTCCTCTCTCTCTCTCTCTCTCTCTCTCTATATATATATATATATATATAGAGAGAGAGAGAGAGAGAGAGAGAGAGAGAGAGAGAGAGAGGGAGGGGGCACGGATTGGTGGGCCGAAACGTCTCAATCCGACCATTACAATTTAAAAAAAAAAACAATCAATACATCAGTTTTGATGCTTGTACAACGAAAATGTTTGACATTTTTACAATAAAAATGTCAGTCTGTCTGACGTATTATTGGCATATATGTTGAATTTTTTAATTTAATTAACAAATACATAAGTCCATCTAGCATATCTATATTAAATTTTCCACTGTTAATCATCTAACCAGTTTGTTAAAAATTCTCACTCTACAAAAAATTCCTGGAAAAAAATAGAAAAAATATTAAATGATTGCAAATATGACATCTGTATATATATAAAAAATCTTAAAACCAATATAAATTATTTAAAATATTATTAAATAATATAAATGAGAGAGAATTTTCAGAATCAAATTATCAAAGAGTGACAAAGATACGAAAATACTAATATTAACTATAACCGCCCAATAGAACTTTCGGAAAAAAAAATCCCTCAACAGTTGATTGGATTCTGTCCAATTTCCTTTTCTCGCTGTCAGTTTGTAGAAAAATGAGTTCCTCCATGCCAAGTACTGAAATATTGACAAATACAACACAGAAATAAGTACAACCACGAAACCAGCTTAGCCACCTCCTCTCCCTAATCTCAGTAGACCTCAGCTTAAAGATTTATTAAGAAGTCCTTCAAGAAAGACCCAAAGAGTAATAAACCGATTTTGAAACATTATACTCATGAAAAATGTCAAATAGGAAGCACGACATACCAACTGCTAAAAGCACTTCAAATTCCTACTCCCCGTAAATTTTTTTTTTTGTTTATATGAGTATAATCAAGGCAAATGATAAAAACACTACAAAAATTGTTTGGAGACATCATTATTTTTGGTAGCCCTAAAAATATTAGTAGGCGTCACAGTTTTTGGCAGTCTTAGGACTGCTGCCAAAATTCTGACACTCTTGTACATATCCTGGACAACCAAATAGAAATGACAATTTTAACACGATGCATATCCAGAACTGCCAAAACTTTCAAAGTTCATATACAATTAGATCTGTCAAAGTTCTAGCAGTCCTAAAATAACAATGTCTGCAAAAAATTTGGAAGTCATGAATGCCAAAATTATAATGCCCTTATTAATTTCTGTAGTGCCCATATCATTTGCCATAATTAAACATCCACTAAATCATAGCTCAAAGCAGGGTAGCTAATTAAACATCCACTAGATCATAGCTTAAAGCAGGATACCATGGAATTCATGATCAAGTCACAACTCATCAAGGCGCTAACCTCTGTGCTGACTTGAGAGTGTTTGCTCAATAAAATAAGTGTACCTAGACAGAAAAATACAGATCACAGCATGCAGATGTGCAACAGATGCATCCAGTAGGTGGACAATTGAAAGCAGGAAAGACGCCAAATGTAGCAGTAACAAGCATCGCCAGTGAAAGATGCAAGAATAGCAGAAGACTTGCATAAACCAAATTGATATTGGGTATGGGCAGAACTTGATAGGTCTACCATACTCGCGTCTCGAAGGCAACTTTTGGAAGCCGAGCTTTCGGCCTCGCTACTAGTGTGTAACATTCTTGGGAAGGTTTCTGATAACATTACTCTTCATTCCCATCTTCGAGCGCATCGCTTCCACGCCTCTCCGGTTCATTTCCCTGACAACCTTCAACCTCACCATATGCTCTCTCGACTGCACGGTCGCCAGTCCCATGCTCCGGTACCTAACCAATATAGTAGAAAAAGTAGATAATTATCAATTATTATACCTATAAAGGTTGTACAACAAAGAATCCATGGCTATAACATTATTATCAAAATAGATTATGAGCATACTCTTATCCCAGACTTCAAGCAGGTTACCAATGAACTTGGGATGAAAATAAATTAGTAACTCTTTCTTCGACATGCATATCAAGACCAATGTGTATGTAACTGTGGGAACTCAATTAAGTGAGAAGAAGCATTCAATCCTCAGCTGATATTTCTCATTACACCAACTGGTTTGAGGTTTGAGACAACCAAGAAAAGACGTGCAAACTAGTTTGGATTTTTGGCCTTTTTAAGATCAATCACACATTGTTTTTGGATATGGCATAGGAAGGCAGTAGGGAAAATGGTATTCTACAAAATTCACAAGGTAATGAGAGCCAATGCTCTAGTTATGCCAACACTAGACCGGAAAAAAAGGAATTTATAAATATAGGGTCCCCATACTTGAATGATAATTTACTGAAGAACATCCATCTAAAGGTAAATCGTGAAAAGCAAAGTGCCCAAATACCTTGAAGCTAATGAAACTGCAATTTCATTGGCAGCAGATGGCCTCGGTTTCTGGCGGTAGTAACGCAAAAATTCCCGAGAACCAATGGTTCTAACTGTAGTCCCGCTATCGGTCTTTTGTGTTATAATAAGTTCAGCACCTGCAGTTCCCAGTTCAAACTCACCCGTGTCTTCTGACGTCACCAGTTGGTTTCCATCCTCATCGACATAGCTGCACAGAAACAAATAACCCAACCTACCATGTAAGCACATGTTCTATCTCTCAAATAAAGCAAATAGGATAAAAGTACAAAACATGAAAGACTGATGATTTTTTTGTCTGGAACAGCTTCTTCTGAAACAAACAAATTATATATAGTTTCTCAAAACTCCAGGCAAGATCAATCTACTTGTAACTTAAAATCTTGATAGCTGAGTGGTTGGTTGCCACTCATTCACATGAGATCCCAAGACCAGGTGAACGTGATAAACTAAAAGGAATCCAGAAGTCCATATATACTTCGAAAGTCCTTCTATATTCCCAAAGAGCTTCATGTTTTCTCCCTTCCATAATAAGTTGGGTGCCAAGTTGCCACTAGAACCAAACCAAGTGGAGAACAATAATGAGCTACAAGGAATACCAAAACACATTTTATATTTCCATGGAACTTTTATATTCCCTAGGGCCTTCTGTTTTCTCTCCCTACTTGCTATAATTGTTTCCCATACAAAAACTTTGAATCCCAAGACCGAGTGCATATCTCTTTCCATGGAAAGGCTTTTTTGCATCTCCCTACTAGTCTACCACTGATTTGGAATGCTGTTTTTAGCATTCTAGAACATTGTATTTAGCGTTTTGGACAGTTCATTGCGCAACTCCGAAATAAATTCACAGAATGCCAACTGTATGGTTACTCTGGTCCAAGTTGCATGTGTTGAGCATACAGCCAATAGCTGGAATTTTTGTGACACATGCTTCAAAGCCAAGCCTAACAAAAATTATGCAACTACATCTGATGTCAAAATTATATATAAATGTCACGGAAGTGCTTAAACCTACAATTGAGATGTCATGACTACCAAGATGTAAGGCATCACTCTCTAATTTGATTGAGGCACATGATTGATACTAATATGCTGACAAATTTATGAGTCAAGTTACTCGAATCATTTTGACCAGACAATTCCCACAAACATGCCTTGGTTCTACCCTTTCCTTTTTCTTTTGTATTTTGTTACTTTCATTACAGCACCATTTCCAGAATAGTCAGTCTACGATCTTGCAGAAGGAAATGAAACAATCGAACACCGGATTGATCCTAAAGGAGGATATGCATCCACATTGGATACGGTTTGGATAAATTGATACTCCAATGCTTGGCAACATATTGGATTGGATGAACATTTACATGTACTATATCTTAAAGTGAACCAAGCTATTGATATTCCCATATAGCATTTAACTGTCCTTAAAATTTACTGGACAGGGTTATATTCTTGTCATAATCAAATTATGAGTTGAGGTTGTCGTGTGTCATATTTCCCGTCTTCTTAGTAGAAGAGTTTGAATGACTAAAGTGATTATTGGGTCCGTGTGTGTATGATGGAGACCCAGAGGGGGGGCATTTCATCCGTAACCTGTTTGCTGCCTCATAAGTTACATTTGTAGATCAAACCTTTGAGGGCTAGAGTTCTTAGAAATAATAGTCTAAGGTCAAATCACCCCACCCCCATCCCCAACCACCACGACCCTAACAAAGAGAACCTAAAACACACAGACATACTTCTCCTATCCTAATGTAAGTTGCAAAGTGATTGAAAAAAGCATATATATTCATGCCCAACCACCACGACCCTAACAAAGAGAACCTAAAACACACAGACATACTTCTCCTATCCTAATGTAAGTTGCAAAGTGATTGAAAAAAGCATATATATATAAGGATCAATTGACACCGGTAGTCCTACACCAAGCTAGACGGTTGATTGCAAATAGATCTAATGGTAGATATTTATATACTCTCAATTAGTACAAAGAATATGGACAGGTATTACAATCTATTTCTTCTCTTTCGTTATCTATTCTTCCTTATTTGTCCCCTTCTTTTTGGGGAACTGCATGTATTATTTCAAGAATAGAAAGAGAATTTGGTCTATTCAAGAGTTGTGGGATTTTTTAACTGCAACATGGACGGACGTTGTTACAATTGGAGCTTCAAGTTTGAACTACTTAGTTTTTAGGGGCAATTCTTAGAGCTTGTAGCAAATAGAGGAAACTAATTTATTGATTATTCCTAATGCATTTGGAACAAAATTTTAATGTTTTGTTTTATTCTTCTTTTCCTACAGACTATTTAGGTACCTATAGGACATATCAGAATTTAGAATTCACGTACGGTATCAAACTGTAAACCTTGAAGCTTTGTCTTGAAACAAAACATGGAGGTCTCCTTAGTTCAAGTTATATAAGCCACACTTGGCCAAAGCAAACAATTTTGTGATCAAATCTGGTTACACAGGATGGATCAAAGCCAAACGGTTTATATGAGTTAATTTGTATAACCTTCCACCGATTTCAAACTGGACTCAGCAGCTAAGATTCCTTCGGATATGATTTACGTGTAACATTTTACGGGCTTCGACATTATTGTGCCTATTAATATTATTCCATTGGGAATCGCAATCTGTCGGGTAGCACTGCACAAGTTCAAATTCCATTGTTGACGTGTCAATATCAATCAATTAATTTTTGAATTTTTTATATAATAAAAAAAAGCTTTGTCACTAATTACCAGTAGCATACATGTTAGAAGCATGGGTTATATTCTCAATGAAAAATACTATTTTATTGTCTTGGTATTCAAATAACTTGATAAACCAGTAAAACATAAAAACACTAGTAGAAGTAATAAGGAAATAAAATAGCAAATAAGGAAGAAAAAATATATCGGAAAGATAAGAAAGAGATGGTCATAATAGAGAGAGAGAGAGAGAGAGAGAGAGAGCGAGAGCGTTGACCCAAAATGATCAACACTTGACCAGAAAATCAGTTGGAAGTTCAAATCTCCTTGGGTGCGCTCTGTACTTGATTATAAATAGGATGGAAATCATGGAACCGATATATATCCAAGTAGCCGCTTACCTAGAACAGGACTTGGAGTTGTTGTCTACCTAGTAGAGAATCGTGGAATGGTGGTTAGCTCGTATATTGTGTGGTTAGATCATCTATTGTAGTAGATAAGCAGGGATTGGCCAAGTGGTGGATCAATGAAAAGGATGCAACATGCACAAAAACATCATGGATTGATACACAGTGATACCATGCCAGAGCCTAGGCCAAGAAGCTTGCAATAAGATCTGGCATATTCCCCGGAGTAGAATGTTATAAAATACTAGTTGCAACTTGCAACACACAAACATACATGACTACCACGTCCTGTATACGTGTGTAAATCAGTATTATAGATGTAGCTGAAATGTCAGCCGACATGTCATTTTCAGAAAGAAACCGACATATATCTGCATCATATGCCAATTATATAGTTTGAGAGAATATCGGCCAACAAATTGGGTTGAGACTGATTTATATGCAATAACCTAATATCGGCAGATACATTAGAAACCCAAATTTTGTTTAATTTTTTTTAACTTTAAACGATAGGTGGGTTCCAACCAGTTAACCCCGAATGTAGAGTTGTTGTAGAGTGACATATGGGTGAGCAAATACCGACCGCTACCGAAAAACCGACCGAATACCGATTAAAAATATTCCAAAAAACCGAACCGAAATTATGTACCAATACCGAATTGCCGGAACCCGACTAAAATATGGTATAATGGTAGTGGTAGTGGTAGCGGTTTGAGTGTAATACCATACCGAAAATACGGACCGAATATATATATATATATATATATATATATACATATATATATATATATACATATATATATATATATATATATATATATATATATATAATGTTCGTGATTAATTTTATGCTACTCATTTTCATTTTTATCTTTGTTTTAGTTGAGAATCAGTTTCCTAGAACTTTAAATGGATTTTGGTGGACTTAAAAGTTATGTTAAGAACGCTAAAAATTGAGTTTTCGATCTTTTGAGCTTATGTTTTGTGTTTTCATAGGATTTTGAATTAAATTTTGTTGTACTTGAACTTATGCTAAGTATTAAACTTAGTGATTGTGTTTCACCTTTTAAGTTCGTTTTTAGGTGTTTGCGACTTGTTATGTATTGTTCTAATAAATTTGATTAATTGTTTGGTTGGTAGAAGCTTGGCTTTAAAATTTAATGCTTCCAAAAAAAGAAAATTTTAATTCTATGTTAAGAGGTTCCATAATAATAAGTGTGTTGATTGATAATATGTTAATTGGTAAAATATCGCTACCGAACAAAATGATTGAATACTGATTTAACCAAAACCGAAAAAACCAATTCTAAATGGTATGGTATTGGTATTGATTTTTTAAATACCGATTAAAAAATACCAAAAATTTCGACCAAATATCGACCGATTATACCGACGCACAGTGACATTTCAAGGAATCTTTTTACCATCAATGTAAGACTTAAGTGTGAAGGAATACACAGGAAGGGGTGAGCATTTCTCGGTTTTAAATCTAAAACTGTTTCGAACTAAACAGAAATAGTAATTCGGTTTGATTTTCTACAGGTTCGATTTTCGATTTTAGTTTTTGAAATTTTGGTTTTTCGATTCGGAGTTCGATTTTGGAATTTTGGACCCGAACCGAACCGAATTATATATATGATTTTTTTTTGTAATTATTCTTATTTTATGATCTCATACATCCCAAATCCATCTTCAATTTGTTTTTCAGTTGAAAATGGTAAGCTTTGTTTCAAAACCCTCAAAGGTGGTCATTTTTTTCCCCTTTATTCCTTCTAATTTCAATCCAAATTTAGCTAAAAAGCCACAATCATTTCTATAATATATTTTCATATTTTCTTATTCTGAGTTTTTAGGTTTTTGTTTGCTAAATTAGGAACACGTTAGTCATTTTGCAATGAACTTAGTTTTCATTTGGTTGGTTTTGGCAAAAACCTAATCAATAAAAAAAAAGTCCAATCCAACCAAATTAACCGAACCGAACAAAATTTAATACAGTTCGGTTCAGTTTGTGTGAAAAGTCGGTTTGGTTAGGTCGGTTTTGAAATAGGTTCGGTTCTATTCGGTTTGCTCAAAATCAATTTGGTTTGAACCAAACCGACCGAATGCTCACCCCTATACACAGGTTACTAGTTTTTGAATCCGACATCCACAACCTTTGTGTAAATAGCTTCTAAAGAAATTAATTGACCGAGGACATACAAGAAGATTCATGATTGATAAGGCAATAATATCACCGATGATTAATGCGTGATCATAAAAGTAGGAAGAACTTTAAGAAGCTAATGTCTCTAACTTCATAAAAAATTATGTTCATAGTGGAAATAAACATTCACGTCTATTTTTTTTGTCAAGCAATAAAATTTATATAATCTAGCAAATGTCATATACCTAACATTATTGAATTCATTGCCTACAAAAAAAGATATCCAAGGGTGGAAAATTTTGTTCTCGAACCTGAGAATACATGACAAGCCCTAACAAAAGATGAAATCACAATCCAGCAATCAAATAATCTACTTTAATATATATTGGCAATCAAAACTATTAGATAATAAAACCTGCTGCTGTAATCATAGAACTCATCAAATTCTGCTTCTTCATCATCACCACCATCTCCATATCGTATTTTGCAGTGACCTTTTGCTATCATATGCTTTCTCACAGCCTCCAGGCTTTGAAAAGGTTGACATCTATCGTTGCAATACAAACACATGAAGTCCCTCTTAACCTGGCAGAGAGGAGGTAAAGTAAGCTACCATGATATCGGGTAATCATGTAATAGGCATGACTTCGGATACAAAATCTTTAAAAGTATTACCTTAAGACCAACATACGTGAGAAGTCCTTCAGGATCCTTCAAATACTCAACATCCGGGATAAAGAATCCATGTTGTTTGTGCATGTGAATCATGCAGTTCTCTATCGTCTTATGTTTTATATCACAAATAAAACAGCAGGATACATCCACCTCTTCATCCTCATCCATGTCATCACTTGCATCAGAACCAGAGACGGACTTATTCTCACCAACATGCATATCATTTAGAGATTCAGCAGCCATATCTAAGTCCTCATTTGGGTCAGCCTCCACCCATTCATCCTCACTCTCTTCATCTTCATCAACTTTTTGTGTCTTGGGGAGTACAGTTGGCTGGCTTGAAGCACGGCTTGTAAGTGGCTTAATGATAGTAACTCCAGCAGTAGGAAGACCAGACGCCTGAGAAGCTCTCATAGCGTGACTCCTAGAGTTGAGATGCTGAGCATGAGCCTTGGAACTCCTGTACTCCTTCCCGCATAGAGAGCAACTGTACGACATAGGGGCTGCACTCAACTTGCTACGCTCTTCAGCAAGAGCTGATTGTCTAGCCTGAAATAAGGCTTCTGTTACCCCTGGTACTCCTGCAACCTGATAAAAATAAAGGAAACATGAAGTAACATCAAAATATATCTAGTTGAAAAAAAACTGCTCAAAATGAGTGGATTTAGTTGAAGGATAGTAAGAAAAGCAGGTGCAGACATCCAGATTCAACCACTATACTGCTTTATTGTCTCAATTCAGAGTAGAACATAAAGATCAGAGAAGGGGAGACAAAATGATTTGGAACAAAATTGCAGGACTAAGTGATGTCCAACACACACACACACACACATATATATAGGGTGCGGATCAAAAGCCCTGTGGGGGGAGCTCCCCCCGCCCTCGACCGTTGGATCGAGTGGGCAACCCCCCCTCTCTCCAGCCCGCTAGATCCAACAGTCGAGGATGGGCAGGGCTTCCGCGGGGCTCTTGGTCCGGGACCCCTAGCCTAGTGGTAGTGGTGAGGCATGCGGCCGAAGTGGTCAAAAGATCGATTCCCATGGGGGGGCATTCGACACAATTACCATATATATATATATATATATATATATATATATTCCAAAGAAGGTAAATTTTATTCAATCTGAAGGCCTAGAAACACAGCCCGAAGGCCTACAACCCCGGCCCGAAGGCTACATCCTGTCCCTAAGGCCACATCACGCTAGCACTACACCTGCACCGCACTGTTCTGCACCGCATCCGGCTGCACCACACACATTAATTCCCACAAGGGGAATTAATATGCCACCTCCGTTGTTCGAACTAGCAACCTCATGGGGGGATGCCTCCTTCCTCGACCACATGGGCTAGAGGAGCTTTATATATATATATATATATATATATATATATATATAATCTGAAGGCCTAGAAACACAGCCCGAAGGCCTACAACCCCGGCCCGAAGGCTACATCCTGTCCCTAAGGCCACATCACGCTAGCACTACACCTGCACCGCACTGTTCTGCACCGCATCCGGCTGCACCACACACATTAATTCCCACAAGGGGAATTAATATGCCACCTCCGTTGTTCGAACTAGCAACCTCATGGGGGGATGCCTCCTTCCTCGACCACATGGGCTAGAGGAGCTTTATATATATATATATATATATATATATATATATATATATATAATCTGAAGGCCTAGAAACACAGCCCGAAGGCCTACAACCCCGGCCCGAAGGCTACATCCTGTCCCTAAGGCCACATCACGTTAGCACTACACCTGCACCGCACTGTTCTGCACCGCATCCGGCTGCACCACACACATTAATTCCCACAAGGGGAATTAATATGCCACCTCCGTTGTTCGAACTAGCAACCTCATGGGGGGATGCCTCCTTCCTCGACCACATGGGCTAGAGGAGCTTTATATATATATATATATATATATATATATATATATATATAAGATGGGCAACCCAGTTTATCTAGGGCAAAAGAGGTCCGGCTGAGAAAGGAGGTGGCGGTAAGTCTGCGAGCGGAGCTCCTACTCTGCAGGATGTGTCAGGTGGATGGACGAAGGCGTCGACAAGAAAAGGCTCCGTTGGAGCGTGTAGGAGGAGGGCGCAATGAAATATGGGATACGCATCCCTCCCGCGATTCTTTCCATCCAGGACAATCCTCTGGTCATCCAGGTGATTCCAGTGGGTCTTAAAAGTTTCGGAAAGGATTCAAGGGCCTACCATCGGAGAGAGCAAGAAGTGGGGATGCACGAAATTTGCCAGGGAAAGGAAGTCAGATGTTTGATAGAAGTCCCAAGCCAGGACCTATCGAAATTTAGATTTCGAGAGCATAATAACCGGGTATCGCGAGCAGAGCTACGTAAGCCAAAGGCGGTCGAGCTTGATCTACGTGCGAGTATGGCGCCCCAAGCCGAAGTCTTCTCCCGCGAAAATGATTGTTTCTACTTTGTCAAGTCAAGTTCGATCTTGGGTTGAGGATATGGAGAAGGTTATACAAGGTGGACACGGACGTCCGATACGAGTCCGGCACACGGACTCTGGCTCCAAATTCCGGAGCCTCCGTGCTTCGTAGATACCAAACCCTAACCCTAATTAGAAGCAAAAACGAGTATCCGTACGAAACCCTAACCCTAATTTGGAGAAGGAAGTAAAGATTGGATTGAATTGATCGATTGATACCTTTCGCTTGAGATTGTAGCGGTGCCATTCGGATCGGTAGTGGAGCTTCTGCTGCGACTCCTCCTCGAACTCCTTGTTGCATGCGTTGCATGTCAGCACCGACATCTCTCTCTCTCTCTCTCTCTCTCTCTCTCCAAAGAAGAAGGAGAGAGGAACTTTGGAGGAGGAAGGAATTTATACAAGGAGAGGTTGACGTCGGCGCTTGCGATGGTGGCTAGGTCGGCAAGCGCTGATGATATTTACAAGTGCGCGGAACTGACCGTAGAATGATCTCGTGGGGGAATTAGCACCGTCAGATTTGATTGGAATAAGTTGAGAGACTCCCAATATTAGGAAGGTTTTTTTAGGGGCACCACAACTTCTACTAGGGAGCAGCCCTTACTTAGGGGGCAGTCCAAAAAGTGGAAATTTTACTAGGGGACAGCCCACATTTTGCAGGAGAAAACTTTGATACCGAAGGGGGTATCAAAGTTTTGATACCCCCTATGCATGACATGTGGGCCCCCTCCCTCTTCGTAAAATGTGTAAACATATATATATACATAAATATTGAGGGGGCCCCACTTGTCATACATAGGGGTATCAAAATTTTGATACCCCCTTCGGTATCAAAGTTTTACTCCATTTTGCAAGGGGACAGCCCAACCCTCCAAACTCTCATTTCCTTCCCAAACCCCAATTTCCTCTCTCTCTCCTCCAAAAGAAAAAAAGAAGAAGAGCTCTCTCTCTCTATCCCAAAACCCTAGTCTCTTCTCCTCCACCACTCTAATCCTAATTCCTCCACCAAATTTCTTTCAAGAACACTCCTACATTCGACGAGATGACACGCAAGTCGAAGAAATCGGATTCTAGGTACGTTCTTTCATAATTTTTCTATAATTTTCTACATTCTATTCGAAACCCTAGAATAGTTTTAATTGTCTAAAAACTTTTGATAATTTAGGTTTAGAATGTCTTTAGCGTTTATGAATGGCATTTTCGAACACGACAAACCCACAATTTTTCTTCAAATTATAGTCCTAGAAAATGACAAACTAGCGAGTCGTTTGTCTGTTGGCCCTGAGTACAGTAGGACTGCCAAGCATGTGGCAGTCCACATGTAAACAAGGACTGCCAGAATCCTGGCAGTCCTCTTTCAATAGAGGACTGCCAGGACTGTGGCAGTCCTTGTGTGCAATTGGACTGCCACATGCCTGGCAGTCCTACTGTACTCAGTTTTAGTTGTGGTCTGGGGGTGGGGGATAGGGGGTAACAGTTCTATTTTAGTTTGTATTATTTATTAACTGTACGGTCGCACAATCCATTGTTCTATAAGGGTAACAATCCTCCGGACGCACCAAAAAGAATACGCCCCACCGCGTCAAAGCGGAAGGAACGCGCGGAACGTCCTCTTGAGCGTCCGATTACAATTTTCGAAACAGCGCGCCAAGGTCGGTCTAGGACACGGAGACCGCCACCGGGACCACAAGCTCGGTCGAAGCAACGAGCTCGTACTCCTTCTCCTTCTTCCAGTGATGACGACGACGTGCCAATTAGCCAACTCCTACCACCACGTCAAGGTGGTTCTGCTCCATCTGAGGAGGGCGGTCCTTCTGAGCCGCATGTCCGTCCGCCACGTCAAGGTGGTTCTGCTCTATCTGAGGAGGCCGGTCCTTCTGAGCCGCATGTCCGTCCGCCAGGTTGCTCAATGTTGGCTTCTTTTGAGAACCATATTGCATATGCAATATGGAAGAACCCGGTATGTACATTACTTTTGTAAGCTACCAGTTTAGTATATGATATCTATATGTATTTCATATTTTTTATGTTTTTATATGTTGTTTGATATACAGAGAACATATCGTATCCTTAGGGCTGTGAGTCACGGAAAAAAAAACCATGTCTTGGCCGTTTAGAAGCTTATCGGAGGCCGTCCAGTTAAAATCGTACCGAGCGGTTTGCATAATTTGGCAGATTATGCCTATAGGACAATGGATAGTGCCCTCATATCCGTCTTTGTGGAGAGATGGCACCCGGAGACCAACACGTTTCATCTCCCACACGGGGAGATGATCATTACACTTGACGACGTCTACCAGATACTGGAGCTACCAGTTACCGGTCGCGTCATGACCAAAGAACATTACAGAAATAAAAAATCCACAAAATGGTACTCGAAGATCGTCAAGTTTGTCTCAAGTAACCTTGGACTTGAGGAAACTAGTTTTACAACTCTCCCCGGCTTCAAGAAATCATATGGAATTCCTCTGTCATTTCTGGTGGAGCATTTCGCGAATATGGAATTGGATGAAGATGATGATGAGTTGGTCGACACGGTGGCCCGTGCTTACATGCTGTTCGTCCTAGGAACGGTGGGCATTTCGGACAAGTCCGGAACCTCGATACATGCGAGGTACATGCTCAATTTATTGTCCGTGGATGACTTCATTGATGTATCATGGGGTAGCGGTATTCTCGCCTATCTTTACCGCGAGCTCGGCATCGCATCCCATGTCGGGACTAAGACAATTGTCGGATGCCAGACTCTGCTACATGTAAGAAAACTTCCAACAATTTAATCTCGTATACTTCATTTTGTTGTTTATATTTTGTGACTATTAACTTATAAATTGAATAGGCATGGATATACGAGCACTTTCCGATGCTCAGGCGGGGTGACCTGAACCCAAACTATTTTGAACACCTTCCTAGAGTGGCTCGATGGAGGTCGGCCCAGGTGGAAACCAAAGATTGGCAAATACTGGCTTCCATTCGTGAAGTACTTGACAATTTGGTACCAGAAGAGGTAATAAATTGGGACTTATTTTTTCATGTTAAGTTTTTTTTTGCTGTTAACTGTTTTCATACAGATATTTTGGGATCCATATCGGGATTTGCGCGAGGGGAGTCGTGCCATCCAATTATCGTTAAGACTACGTTTGGTTCCTGGAATTGGAGCCTTCAAAGAAGAAAGTAATTTATTTTCTTTGTTTGGATGTCAAAAAAATTAGGAGGAAAGAAATTTAGGCTGTGTTTGGTTGCTATTTATAAATTACTTTTTTGCTTTTAAACTCAAAAACCGATACAAAAATCGGATTTTTTCAACTAAAGGGATAAACTTATACGTTATTGCGTGTTGGGGGAGAAGTTTTCAAATTTTCAAATGGAGGGATGGCTCTCCAACTGAGTTGGAGGGCTGGATGGGAGCCCTCCAACTGAGTTGGCGGCTCCTACCAGCCCTCCAACTCAGTTGGCGGGTTGAGGAGATGTGTGAATGTATGTGATCTTTGCAGCTAATATTCATTCAAGGATTCACTTTCCATTCTAAATATGGGTATCAAGATTCCTAGTATGGGTATCAAGATCCCAAGTATCATATCTTGTATCGTTAAAATTTTCTTGTATTGTTAAAACAAATAATTATTAAAATTTAGAAATACACATTTTATATATTTAGGCATAATGTTAAGTATTCCTTGTATTGTTTCTTATTAATTTTGAAACTAATTGAAATAGTAGTCAACATGCTAATTGGTTTATCGTTAATACTAATTAATAATTAATTAGTTATTTATTATTTTTAAAATATTTAATTTATAGTTAATTAAGAATTAATTATTAGTTAAATAAAAATTAGTTATTATTATTATTTTAAAAGTAAATTTTTTTTATAACTAATAGTTAGTTATTATTTTTATAAAAAAAATTACTAATAGTTAGTTATTGTAATTATAATTTAAATTAATATTTATTAACTAATAGTTTTATTATTTAATATTTTATAATAATCTCAATTAATAATTTATAACTTTATTAATTATAATTATAATCTTAATTAAAAATTTATTAATCATAACTATAATCTTAAGTAATAATTTATTAATTAATATCTAATTATAATCATAATTAATAATTTATCGGTCTTATTATAATCTTAATTAATAATTTGTTAATTACTATTTTATTGCAATCTTAATTAATAATATTTTAATCACAAATAATTTATAATTTAGTAATTTAATAATTTAATAACTATATTATAATAATTTTAAATAATAATTTATTAGTCAACGTTGTAGTCTTAACTAAATTTTTACGATTCATCAGTTAAATATTTAATTATAATCTTTATTAATCATAATTATAATTATTATTAATCATAACTATTATCATAATTATAATCATAATTTAATTATTAATCATAACTATAGTTTTAATTATAATAAATAAATAATAATTAATTTATTTTTTATTTTGTTAATTAATATATTATTGTCATAATTATTAATCATAATTGTTAATTATATTTTAGTTTACAAAATTCTATGTTTGGTTGGAGTTGGATTTGAATTTGGATTTGGAAATTCATGATTTGGATTTGGATTTCCAAATCCAAATCCAAATGCAAATCCTTGTTACCAAACAAGCCCTTAGTTGACGAGCTATTGGACGTTTTGGGGGAGGGACCCACTCCGAGCCGCCAACTCAGTTGGAGAGTTGGAGCTCCCACCAACCCGCCAACTGAGTTGGAGGGCTCCCATCCAGCCCTCCAACTCAGTTGGAGAGCCATCCCCCCATTTGAAAATTTGAAAACTTGTCCCCCAATGCGCAATAACGTGTAAATTTATTCCTTTAGGTAAAAAAATCTGTACAAAAATTGTTTGGTTGGCTTCACTCCAGATGTTACTTTTAAAACAAAATTTCCAAAACCTACTTTATAACACAGCTTCCCAGGAGTAGGAAAAAGTTATTCTTAAAAAAACAACTTTCCTCATTATGGCGGGCCCCACGACCATAACCCACCCCACTCCATTTCCACACACTCTCTCTCTGTCACTACCACATTTCTAGTGTGAGGGTATTTTTGTCATTTTTGGGGTAATTTAAATTTATTAGAATTTATTTGAATTTATGGGAATTTTTAGGAATTATTTTGGAATTGTTTGGACTAGATTGATCTTGGCTAGTTTGGACCCTTGTAGACCAACTAGGAGCTAACCCTAGTTAGTATGAGCTTGGTTAGGATATATGACTCTAGTCTAACCTAGCCTAATCATTGGTTTAGTCATTAGACTCTAATTAGCAATAAGGATTAGAAAGTCATAAGTCATGACTTATGGTTTGAACCAATTAATAAAACAACTTAGCCATAGCCTATGTAACTTGGCCCAAAGCCCAAAAATTAGCAAACCCTAATCCCTAGGAAGTGATGGCCGGCCACCTATCTATTGCTTGGGATCACCACCATATTTATACCCTCCTAAAATCTAGGGTTGCCTCCTTCTTAGGAAAGCTCAAGTTAGAAAAACAAGGTTTGTTCCTATTCAATAAATTCCTAAAATTCCATTCCTCTTCTCTTTCCATTCAAATCTTTTCCTTTAGGTTCTAATCTACCTATTCTTACTGTCATTAATGTTCCATTTCAGTTTGATTTGATTTTAGTGGATTGGGACATCAAGAGGAGAGCCATTGAAAGAGGGGTTTCTTGAGAAGTTCAAGCTTAGGTAACTTTCTCCACACTCCATGAAATTTCGATTTGTCTTCATCATTAGGGAGTCCTAGGAGTCCCCTAAGTATCAATATAGGTTTTGTGTCGGGTATCCTAGGTTTTGTGTCCGTTCTGGACACGTATCAGAGCTAGGGTTGAGTGTTTGACGAAATGCCCCAAAGGGCATTTCGATCTCGTTTGTTCATTATTTTTAAATAGGAAATTTAGTTTAATCTTGCTTATTGATTCCTGTTCTTATGTGGTAGTGTTAGTGTCACGCCCCAGAACCAGAATACTGGCAAGTAGGGACAGACCAGGCCAGCTACGTATACCAAAGTACTCCAGTACTCCGAAATAACGTATAAGCTGTATAGATGGGGGTTAATACTACAAGCCAACAGTCGATCCTAGGTCAAGCAATCTTAGGTATCTCAATCACAGGCAGTAAACAATGTACAAGAAGTATGATCAACTGGAATATAAAATAGTAAAGCGTCCCAAACTATCATATATCAATGATCATGAAGCTAGTAATACAGAGTGAAGACTATCAAGAGTAATAGTCATACACGATAAGCTCTAGCTATAGTCTAGAATACGCAAATCATGTTCTGGCCCGTAGGCTAAATGTCAAGTCCAAAACACGAGCTAAACACGTGCTCGGAGGCTAAACGCCACAAAAGAATAATATACATAACTAGTGGGAGAATAAAATAGAAAACCCACTAAGGTACTCTGGTGCTCTGGGTAATCACCAACGAGTGGAAGGTACGGAAGATCCTTCGGGCTCCTCTATCAGATCTGGCCAAGCAAAACCAGTGGGGTCAGACCCCCAATAGCAAGTACCACAAAGGAAGCCAAACTATGAACTAAAACCAGCATGCAAATCATAGCAATGGATAGAGACATAAATAAGTAAAAGCAAATCGAGACTCGTGCGCTACCAATGCACTTATCCCGAGAATAGGAAAGACAATAAGTAAAGCAATATGTAGCATAAAGTAAAGGACATATGACATAATGTAAACTGTGTACATGTAAGGAAAAGGAAGCACGTGAACATGAAAGATAAACTAGACATGTGAGCATGTTAAGTAGACGGAGAATGTGAGCATGTTATGTAACTGGAGCATGTGAGCATGTTATGTAACTGGAGCATGTGAGATAACTGGAACATGTAAGCATGTAGGGTAACTGAGACATGTGAGCATGTAAGATACTATATAGAACGAAAAATGATAAGATGACTTAGAAACTATTCAGAAACCCAAGTTACAACCCGTAAACCAAATAAGGACCGGGGTTGTAACCCTTTTCCTGAACAGAACTTTAGTATCTAATCATTTACCGGCAAAAGTAAAGCATAAACAAAGATGTACTGAAATAAACAAATTCGGACACTGCCTAGACAAACTAGACTAGACTGGACTCCATACAATAGTCACGGCCAAGCAATGAGTACGGCTTTATACATTAGCAAACTAGGGTTGTCACAATCCTAATTACTAACAAATGCAAGTTTAAGAATTCCAAGTCCGGTTACCTGCCTGCTGCCACCTATTGGTCATGCCGGAAAGTGATTACATGTGTATCCTTGTGCTCCCACGCGACGGTGAAGCTGGAAGAGTGCTCATCTCGACGGATAGCTCCAAACCCTTAAATTAAATGTTATAACGACCTAGACCAAAGGCAACAGGTAACTGGAAAATCCTCCCCACCCATGTTCTAATGATCAATCTAGTTATATAATCCTTACCATTTTCTTGGATTCTGTGTGTGGCATTCCGCAGAATCCATCCTAGACATGAGACATGCAAGACTGGACAAAAGCGAGAATGTGCACCATAACAAGCCACAACAAGAAAATATAATAAACTGGAAGCTGGGAGTGCGCTACGATGAGCCACTATAGGGAGTGCGCCATGACAGGCCACTATCATGTAAGCAAAGAAAGACATGTACAAGAGTGCACCACGACGGGTCACTATATAATAAGCAAAGAAGACATGTAAGAAAAGTGCGCCACGACGGGCCACTATCATATAAGCAAGGAAGACATGTAACAATTATCATAGCTTGTAAGAAAGAATCTATCAAAAGACATATCATGGCATGTGGAAAACAATAATTTAAGCTAAGTACATTTCATAAAAAATGATTGAACATGTGCTAGTGTCAAGTGTATATAGGGTGTACAATCATTTTCTAACTATGCAAGATCATCTAATCATGTTAAGAAATCATTACAATCGAAAAAAAATATCAAAAACGGACAAAAATGGGCGGAAACGGCAAAAACAGACAAAAATAGCCTAACCGGATTATCCGGCGGATTATTGCGAATTTTCGGCGGATTTTCCGAAGTGTCACAGCAAGTTTTGTGGTGCAAGTTCGGATTTTCCGACGGATTTCCGCGGATTTACGACGGATTTTCCGAACCGTCACAGAAAGTTGATTTTTGAACTCAAAACTTGTTTCGGCCATAAAAACTTCGTTTTAAATCGAAATTAGGATTTTCAAAAGTCAAAATTATATAGAATTGAATTTCCTACAACATGGGAGTATTAGTTTTCATAAATCAAAACATTTTATAGATCAATACCTCAAAATACTCCCAAACAGAGGATCTCGGGACATCGAAACGGGTTCCGATTGCCACCAAACTCAAAATCCATGATATACAAACTCGGTGAGGGCCTCATATATGTATATGTGACCAAGATACATGATGGTAACACTAGTATCACTCTTGATACCAAGTTTTCTACTAAGTCAATATTGGATTTTAACAGAAAATCAAAACCTTGCTTAAACAAATTTTAGAAACATGCATATAGACGAGAATCATAAGGAAAACATATTTAACAAAATGAGTTTAAGGCATTTCTAAGCATTTAACACCAAGGAAAACAAAATGACAACAAAAAACATTATGGTTCATGGATTTGGCAAGATGTACTTGCCTAGGTTAAGCTCCAAGCCTAATCTTCTACTCCTCCTCCTAGGGGGGTTAGACACCACACCCAAGGCCTCAAGGCCAAGCTCTTGGCAAGCTCCAAGGGGGAGAGAAGGGAAGAAGAAATGAAGAGAGAGTGAAGAGAATGAAAAGAGAGAGGAGAGAGAAAGTGAAATGGTATATATAGAAGGAGGAATTAATCTTAGCCGTCGGATGGTGATCCATGTGAAGATCTAAGTCAATCCTAACCATCAAAACAAAACCAAATATCCAATGGGTAATAGGGTGCATCTACACTATTCATGAAAATATCTAAATACTATTCATCCAAATATCTAAAATACTATTCACAAAAATATCGAAAACACTATTCATGAAAATATCTGAAATCGAAAATATCTCAAATGTGGAAAATCTGTCTGGACGGTATGCCGTCGGTATACTCCGGTATACTAGCGGTATGCCGGCCAAGAAGAAAATCTATAAGTTAGGAAAATTTTAAAGCATTACGAAAATCAAGAAAATACGAAATATACTACAAAATACGTATCCGTATATAAATACCGATACTGTGAGACGAGTCTCACAACTCTCCACAACTTAAAAATAAATTCCGTCCTCGAAATTTCCTAAATCTAGTCAAGCATGAAAACCATTCCAAAGAGCTGAAAAATCATGTCAATCAAAACAAAGCATGTCATGTTGGTAAGATAAAGACAACAGTAATATAAGTAAATGCGTAAGCAGTAACATAACTACAATCAAGAAGGGATGAAGGCATATGAATAAATATGTCTCCTAAGTCAGTTGAGTAGGAGCAGGCCTACGTTGACTCCACAACTTAGATAAAAGTCAATTCTCAAAATAAGTCGATACCAATGACTTAATCCAAGATATGACTCTACCAAGTACGTATCTTCATAGTCGATACCAATGAAGTTATCACATGCCTCGACTACTAAGACAGAAGAGTTGGGGACGAGAAACTCGCCAAATATGCGTAACCCAAGAGATAAATAAGAGTGAAAGAAGAACAGGACAATACCTACAACATAATCGCCCTTAGCCAAAATCTGCTCTAACATACCAAACTCTGCCTGCCCACGTCTCGGAACTGCTGCTCTGACTCGCTGCTGCTGAATCGGTACATGAGCCATATACTGCTGGACTGCCTGGGTAGCCGGTGAAGCTGGACTCTGGCAGGACTAACCTTGCTGTCTGATCAAGCTAAACTGACACCTCCACCCTCGGGTCATCTCTGAACTCTGCCCCTGAATGCTGAGACTGATCCTCCATAACTGGCCTAACAGAAGATTGCTGACTGCCATCGGCAAAACCCAAATAAGATGATCGAAAGGATTAAGAACCGTGTCCTTGAAAGTTAAAGGACATAAGGATTAAATCGAGAGAACAGGAAAGATCAACGATCAAGGCAGATATCAGGTCAACGGATCAGAGATATATAATAACACGAAGGATATCAATAAAGGAGAATTGTGACTGAGATATCTAAACATAAGTAACCCCTACATATCTGATAAATCAGACCTGTATGGGAACCTATATCACGCCCCAGAACCAGAATACTGGCAAGTAGGGACAGACCAGGCCAGCTACGTATACCAAAGTACTCCAGTACTCCGAAATAACGTATAAGCTGTATAGATGGGGGTTAATACTATACGCCAACAGTCGATCCTAGGTCAAGCAATCCTAGGTATCTCAATCACAGGATGTAAACAATGTACAAGAAGTATGATCAACTGAAATATAAAATAGTAAAGCGTCCCAAACTATCATATATCAATGATCATGAAGCTAGTAATACAGAGTGAAGACTATCAAGAGTAATAGTCATACATGATAAGCTCTAGCTATAGTCTAGAATACGCAAATCATGTTCTGGTCCGTAGGCTAAATGTCAAGTCCAAAACACGAGCTAAACACGTGCTCGGAGGCTAAACGCCACAAAAGAATAATATACATAACTAGTGGGAGAATAAAATAGAAAACCCACTAAGGTACTCTGGTGCTCTGGGTAATCACCAATGAGTAGAAGGTACGGAAGATCCTTCGGGCTCCTCTATCAGATCTGGCCAAACAAAACCAGTGGGGTCAGACCCCCAATAGCAAGTACCACAAAGGAAACCAAACTATGAACTAAAACCAGCATGCAAATCATAGCAATAGATTGATACATAAATAAGTAAAAGCAAATCGAGACTCGTGCGCTACCAATGCACTTATCCCGAGAATAGGAAAGACAATAAGTAAAGCAACATGTAGCATAAAGTAAAGGACATGTGACATAATATAAACTGTGTACATATAAGGAAAAGGAAGCATGTGAACATGAAAGATAAACTAGACATGTGAGCATGTTAAGTAGACGGAGAATGTGAGCATGTTATATAACTGGAGCATGTGAGTGTAGGACCGTTGAGCACCTCTAGAGGGGGGGTGAATAGAGTGCGTGTGTGCAGCGGAAAATAATCACCAAAAAAAATTAAACTATGGCAGAGATATAAGAGGCAGCAAATAAAGAGAGAGAATTCAAACTCAGTGACACAGCGATATATACTGGTATTCCTCTGAGAGGACTAATCCAGTCTCGAGTACTCTTGCTCGATGTTAATCCACTATGGCACAAGCTTTAACTAAGAGCTTGCAGTCTCTTACAACACCGTGCTTGGTGACGAGCGTACGACCAGCTCCACAACACACACCTTCAATGATTGCTGTGGCTTTTGGATTCCAGTTCTTTGTTAGAGCCCGCAGCACTTTTCTGATCTTCTCGTGATTGCTGTAATCCTTACCAAGAGATAGTAAAGGATTAGTTATATCAAGGAAACGAGTAAACATCTGTGTAATTGACTCACCGGGTTTCATCTTAAAAGATTCATACTCCTGTGTCAGTCTACTAATTTTGGATTCCTTCACTTGGAAAGTCCCTTCATGGGTTACCTCAAGGAGTTTCCAAATTTCGTGAGACGTCTTACAGGTTGAAACTCTGTTGAAATCGGTTTTGTCAATTACACAGAATAGTGCATTGATGGCACGAGCATCTAGGCTAGCTTTAGCCTTTTCAGCTTCAGTGTACTTATCATGGGTCTTTTTCACCAGCTGGCCTTCAACCACTGTTGGTGCTGGTTTCTTATAACCATCAATGACTATTGACCAAAGATCAAAGTCGAGAGACTTTAGAAAGAAAGTCATTCGTGTTTTCCAGTAGGTATAATTTGTTCCATCAAATAGGGGAGGTCTATTTGTGGATTGCCTTCACCGTTGAATATAGATTTCACGGCTGCCATATACATATACTCTAAGGTATGTTATATAAGAATATAACTTGCTCTGATACCAATTGTAGGACTGTTGAGCACCTCTAGAGGGGGGTGAATAGAGTGCGTGTGTGCAGCGGAAAATAATCACCAAAAAAAATTAAACTATGGCAGAGATATAAGAGACAGTAAATAAAGAGAGAGAATTCAAACTCAGTGACACAGCGATATATACTGGTATCCCTCTGAGAGGACTAATCCAGTCTCGAGTACTCTTGCTCGATGTTAATCCACTATGGCACAAGCTTTAACTGAGAGCTTGCAGTCTTTTACAACACCGTGCTTGGTGACGAGCGCACGACCAGCTCCACAACACACACCGTGCTTGGTGACGAGCGCACGACCAGCTCCACAACAGGAAAAGTTGTTGAACTTGGAACGACCTCTTTACAACTCTTGAAACGCCAAAAGATTCTAAATCAACTCTGATAGTACTGGCTTTTGGCTAAGAGATGTATAGGTATGATTTGAAAGTCTTAGATCGTTTGAAAACACTTGAGTAGTAGAGAAGAGAGAATGAAGAATGAATGAATGATTTGAAATGAAAAGTTCTTCTCTATTTATAGGTGTTTTCTCGAACCGAACTCGGGCAGAGTTCGGGCAGAGTTCGGATGCAAATATCTCGCAAAAGAGACGTTGCTCGCTGATTTGGAGGCAACAGAAGTTTGAATCATTTTTGGCCGAACTCGGTCAGAGTTCGGACCGAACTCGGGCCGAACTCGGTTACGAGTTCTGTCAGGAGATATTTGAAAATCATTTGTAAAAACAGTTTTCAAAATATATTTTTGGTTATTTGTAAAATCATTTGTAAAGGCTATTTTCAAAATATGTTTTTGAAAATGAAATACGAAAGGTAAATAGGTAGGCTTTTGGAATGTGGACAGTTTTAACCCTAAGCCAGTATTACCAAAACTGATTTTACAAAATAAATCCTAGACTCAATAAAATATAAAATACAGAATAAAATGAGAAATGAGTCTTCTGAAGATTTGATGTTGTTGACGCTTTGTTTGATGCAGTACATCGTCCGTTGAATTTGATTTCATGTATCCTGAAATGATTAGCAACATTTTCTATATTTTGTGTATTGACTTAAGTATATGTTGATTATCGAAATCGGGTGTGACCATGAAATGGGCCAACAATCTCCCCCATTTTGATAATTGACAAACTTGAGTCTATACCAAAATATATTTATATGAAAATAGAACAAAATACAAAGTACCTGAAAAAATAAGATGTTGTGATTTTGTTTTTGGATTTGTATATGCTTTGTTTTTTGGTATTGTACTCTTTTTCTCCCCCTTTGTCAAGTAGTAAAATGACTTGGCTCCCCCGTAATATGTGAAGCCAACAATAGACAAACACAAGACAAAGTGAAGCAAAAAGACATAAACACAGCATATGGAAACAACTAATATAGAATGAAACAGCTCATAATGAACTGAAACAGTTATGAAAATTTTCACTAATAATCCAAAAGTACAACTGAAAAATGTCTAACTAATCAGTTTAGACATGAAATAAAAAAACTACATCAACTGATCAGCATCTAACAAAATGTCCACTAGCCCATAGTTGAATCCACGTCACATCGTAGGGTCGTCTGCACCAGGAGTCTCATGAGGAAAGTAGGCTGTAGTTGGGTCGAAATACTGAAAGGAAGCCTCATCAGTAAATCGAGGACCCAGAAAAGCAGGGTGAGGTAAGATGGTGACTGGATGGACAAGATCATGAGCCAGGCTGTAGTGGAGGTCAGCAATGCCATTTCTCAGCACCTGGGCCTGAGAAATACGTCGGAACTCTGAATCCTGATGACGTTGCGTAGAGACAGCAACAAAGTCATTAAAGCGCTGATAGAACGTCGGATCAAATCCTGGGACAGGGGCTGGAGCAGGAGGAGCATCAGGAGGAGGGACCTCAGCATCAGCAGCTGGAGCAGGATAAGCTCCAGGAAGAAGAGGTGGAGCAGGAAATCGACGAGATCTAGTCAGCTCGACAGGAGTGGAGGAGATGGCACACGTCTCAAGATCAATTTTGAAACGTCGAAAGATAGAAGCTAAGTGCATTGGATATACTAGATTCCTACCTGCATTTCTGCAGTTAAGCATCCAGGACATGACAGTTTTAGGAATAGAGAATGGGATGCCAAAGTGAATATGATACAAAGCAGATAATTCCATAAAGGTTACTTCATCAGTAGAACCTTTCTTTGGAAGAAGTACGGAGAAAACCATACGATGAAGTTCATAGAAGGTTTGATTCAAATTCTTGGCAAAAATTCTACGGAGAACAGGATTAGGATGACAGATTAGTTCCCTAAAGGAAGCAAGAGTGACATCAGCAGGGAATTGAATATGATAGATGTCAACTAAGGCATCACCAAGATCAGGAATATGGAAGAATTTGCTGATGTCGGTGGCGCTTAAATTCCAATTCTTGCCCAGCAACGCAAGAATAGAAATTTCCGTTTGGTTTTACTTGCAGGTTGCAGTAAAACATACGGACGATATTGTCATAAATATTTTCTTGTACCTCGAAGAAATCTCGGTACCCAAGTTGGTCAAAAGTTGGAGCGTACTCAAAGAAAGTAGTAAAGTTTAGAAAAGCTCCATTACAAATACGACGACCAGAAAAAGAGTCGAACCAGAGATCCGAAAAATCTTTGTCCAGGAACGAAGTAGAGTCATATTCATCGGGATCTCTAGGTCGTGCTGGACTTAATAGACTAGCAGGGGTGTATTCAGAAGAAGAGGAGGCACCTTAGGAAGTGGTTCCTCTTTGACGCTTGGGGGCCATGAAAAAAATAGAGATAAAGTACCTTTTGAAGAAAGAAGAAGGAGGAACAAGATGATCGCCCACTAGATCTCTTCGAAACCTTGCTAGGATGGAGGAGGAGAAGCTTCTAGGAAGAGAGGAGGAATTTCCACGAGTTGTTGTGTGGAAAAAGTGGAAGAAAGGATGGTTTTTATAGGCACTAGGGCCGGTTGTTCGGTTCTGGAATAAATAACAGCGCCGACCGAACTCGGTCAGAGTTCGGGCCGAGTTCGGCCACTTGCATTCTCGAGACAGTCAATGCCTTCTGGTAGGTTTAAAAGTAGAAATTAATAACTTTGACTGTAATATTAAATAATGACTGTTATTTTTGGGTTAACTGTAGGGGTTGTCCCAGCTAACGGAGGTTCACCGGGGAACTCTTAAATACCGCTTCGCTTCGACCGTAGCCGTAGTGACAGACATACCCTTTCTAAGTTTGTACCCAAAAACAATTTTCGTTAAATAAAGTATCAAGTCATTAAATTCAATTTTAATTACCATATACATTATAAGTATGAGAATTCAAGAATGCCGAGCTCACGCCTCAAAATATTAAAACGGTCTTCAGCCAATGGTTTAGTGAATATATCTGCTAGTTGATGATCAGTGTCAATAAATTCTAGGCAAATATCCCCGTGTTGTTGATGATCACGAAGGAAATGATGTCTAATTTCTATATACTTTGTGCGTGAATGACAAATAGGATTCTTAGTCAGATTTATAGCACTAGTGTTGTCACAATAAATAGGAACATTAGTGTAGTACAGATTGTAGTCCTCTAAGGTTTGCTTCTTCCATAAAATCTGAGCACAACAACGTCCTGCGGCGATATACTCTGCCTCAGTTGTTGATAATGCTACTGAATTTTGTTTCTTGCTAAACCAAGAGACTAAGGCCTTTCTTAGGAAATGACATGTGCCACTTGTACTTTTACGGTCCACTTTGCATCCAGCAAAATCCGCATCCGAGTAACCTATAAGGTCAAAGGATTTGGTTTTGGGATACCATAAGCCAACTGTAGAAGTTCCTTTAAGGTATCGGAAGATATGCTTAATGGCACTAAGATGTGATTCCTTAGGGTTTGCCTGATAACGTGCACAAATGCAAATGCTAAACATAATATCAGGGCGACTAGCAGTTAAGTATAATAAACTACCAATCATACCTCGATACTTACGCTGATCGACAGGTTTGCCACTTTCATCAGCATCAAGCTTTGTAGATGTAGCCATAGACGTCCCGATTGGCTTTACATTCTCGAAGTCGTACTTTTCAGTATGTCCTTCATATATTTAGCTTGGTTAATGAATGTTCCGTTCGAGTGCTGTTTGATTTGAAGTCCTAGGAAGAAGTTTAGCTCTTCCATCATACTTATCTCAAATTCATTCTGCATACACTTGGCAAAATCTTGACAGAGTTTTTCATTAGTAGAACCAAATATAATGTCATCTACATAAATTTGCACTAGAAGAATATCATCATTCATGGATTTAATAAATAAAGTAGTATCAATCTTTCCTTTCGAAAATCCATTATCAAGTAAAAAGGCGCTTAGGCGTTCATACCAAGTACGAGGTGCTTGTTTGAGTCCATAAAGTGCTTTCTTAAGCTTGAAGACGTGATCAGGTTTTTGAAAATCTTCAAAACCAGGGGGTTGTTTTACAAAAACCTCTTCTTTTAAAAATCCATTTAAGAATGCACTTTTCACGTCCATTTGAAAAAGTTTAAAATCATTAAAACATACAAATGCACAAAACATGCGGATGGCTTCTAGTCTAGCAACAGGAGCATAGGTCTCATCATAATCAATTCCTTCTTCTTGATTATAACCTTGTGCTACTAGACGTGCTTTGTTGCGTAGAACTTGTCCATCTTCACTGAGTTTATTTTGGAACACCCATTTGGTACCAATTATAGATTGACCAATTGGTTTAGGAATAAGTTCCCAAACTTAGTTTCTCTCAAATTGATTAAGTTCCTCTTGCATGGCAGAAATCCAAAACTCATCAGTAAAAGCATCATCTACATTTTTAGGTTCTATTTTTGAAATAAATGCTACATTTGCTGCTAATTCAGAATTTTTAAGAGATGAACGTGTACTTACACCTTTGGATACATTACCTATAATGAGAGTTTCTGGATGATCTGGCTTGAATCTCAATGATTCAAATCTTTGGGCCATATCTTTCACAAGGCTCTTCTCAGTTCCTGCCTCTTCGAAACTTTTATCAGTCCTTGCATCTTGGGTCAGATCTTTCTCAGAACTCTTCTTAGTCTTTGTATGTGAATCTTCATCATCACTGTCGCTAGATCTGTGACTATTTAACTCATCAAAGGTAACATTAATAGTCTCTTCAACAATCATAGATCTTTTATTGAAAATTCTATATCCCTTACTCTTAGCAGCATATCCGAGAAATATCCCGTCATCTGCTTTGGAGTCGAACTTTCCCAAGTTATCCTTGGTGTTCAGGATAAAACAGCGACAACCAAAAACTTTGAAATAAGAAATGTTTGGAATTCTTCCAAACCAAAGCTCATATGGTGTTTTCTTCGAGATTGGTCGAATTAACACCCTATTTAAAACATGACAGGCTGTACTAACAGCTTCTGCCCAAAAATATTTAGGAAGATTATACTGATTCAGCATGACTCTAGCCATTTCGCTTAGAGTACGATTCTTCCGCTCCACAACACCATTCTGTTGGGGAGTTCTAGGACAAAAAAATTCGTGGTAATATCCACTATCATCACAAAACTTTTTGAAATTAGAATTTTTGAATTCGCTACCATGATCACTTCGGATACGAGTAATCATGAAGCCTTTTTCATTTTGTACCTTTTTGCAAAATATCTGAAATTCAAAAATTGTATCACTTTTGATAAGAAATAAACCCAAGTAAATCGAAAGAAATTATCAACAATAACAAAAGCGTAGAGCTTACCGCCAAGACTAGCGACTCTACTAGGACCAAATAAGTCCATATAAATTAACTGCAAAGGTCTCAAAGTACTTACAGCGTTGATGGATTTAAAAGTAGACCTATGTGCTTTGTTCTTTTCGCAGTCAGCACATACCATATCTCTCTTGAATGGAATTTCAGGGAGTCGTCTTACCAACTTCTTTATATTTAGACGTGAGATAGTATCCATGTTTGCATGTCCTAGTCTCATGTGCCATAGCCGGCTTTCATCTTGATTGGCTACTAGGCACCTTCCTGCATTATTAGTATTCTCCAAAAAGAAAACATAAATATTATTTTCTCTAATTCCTTTATATACGGGATCACCAGATGACATATCATATATGGTACATTTATCTTTCACAAAATTGATACCATAACCATTATCTGCCAAATGACTTATGATCAATAGGTTATGTTTTAATTCAGTTACTAGACAAACATCCTTTATTATTGGATAAGGAGAAATACCTACAGTACCATTATCTATTATATTACCTCTCAAGTTATTTCCGAAGGAGACGTATCCTTCTTTCTTTATCGATAGCGTAGCGAATAAGGATGCATCACCAGTCATGTGTCGCGAACATCCGCTATCGAGGATCCATTTACTTCTAGCATGAGAGGGTTGAGGGTCCACCTACAAGACAAGTAGATGAATCCTTTGGTACCCATTTTCTGAAGGGTCCACACAGATTAGCTTTAGGTCTCCAGACTAAAGTACGGTTGTCAACAAGCTTTCTTGCAAGACAATATTGTAATATGTGTCCGTGCGTACCACAATATGTGCAAGTCAGTTTAGTGGTAGAAACTGTGTTTGCAAGCTTGTTTTGTTTGGAGAACCTATAAGTAAAAGCATGATGATGTTCGTGTTTCTTCTGTGCTTTCTTGTGTTTAGTCCTTTTAGGTGTATGCTTAGCATTAGGACTAATCTTAGGCTGTGTCACAGGTATTGCCTGTTTGCCTAACTTGATTTCTAACTTTTTAGAAATCGCAATAGACTCTTTGTATCTAGCAGTCATATCTAGGAGTCTTTGTTCAGTTACTAAGTGCATCTTCTTCTCTATGTCATAAAGTTTTTATATTTTGACATAGTCTCTTTCTTTCTCTTCAATATTGAGGATAGCCTCATGATAGTCTACTTTGAGTTTGGCTATCTCTTCCGTGTTACCGGTAGTAGATGTCTCTTTAATATTTTCAATCAGATTGGACAGTCTAGCTATCTCGGTTGTGTGTGCCTTAATCTCTTTTCGAGATTGCTTATACTTGTCGAGCACAGTTTTGTGATCTTCAAGTAGTTCGCTAAAGGCATTCTCTAATTCATCGAAAGTAAAATCATCAAACAAAGGGTTAGATGATACCTTATCAAATGCCATGAGACAAACATTTGCATTTCCGCAGGGTCTGTCTTCTTCTTCTGTATCACTGGCATCACTTTCGTGCCAGATGCTTGTGTTGGCATACTTTCGACCAGATGTTGCTTTTCGGCTTGATCTTGATCTATCGTATGGACTGCTTTTCTTGGTGGTTGGACAGTCCTTCATATGCCCTGACTTCTTGCATCCAAAGTATATAGTTTCATCTTCGTTGCTTTCTTGGACATCTTTCTTCTTTCTGCTTGTGAACTTTAGATATCTCTTGAAGTTCTTCACAAGTAGGGCTCATTCATCACCACTTGACGATTCTTCATCGGAATCGTTGTATGTTGATTTTCTTGCTTGAGCTTTGAAGGCAATAGATTTCTCCTTTGGTGTTGCTTCTTCAAAATCTTGCAAGTCGAGTTCATGGATCATGAGTTTGCCCATCAGCGTTTCCAGAGTCATAGTGGTGAGATCGTTTCCTTCAATGATTGCTGTGGCTTTTGGATTCCAGTTCTTTGTTAGAGCCCGCAGCACTTTTCTGATCTTGCTGTAATCCTTACCAAAAGATAGTAAAGGATTAGTTATATCAAGGAAACGAGTAAACATCTGTGTAATTGACTCACCGGGTTTCATCTTAAAAGATTCATACTCCTGTGTCAGTCTACTAATTTTGGATTCCTTCACTTGGGAAGTCCCTTCATGGGTTACCTCAAGGAGTTTCCAAATTTCGTGAGACGTCTTACAGGTTGAAACTCTGTTGAACTCGGTTTTGTCAATTGCACAGAATAGTGTATTGATGGCACGAGCATCTAGGCTAGCTTTAGCCTTATCAGCTTCAGTGTACTTATCATGGGTCTTTTCCACCAGCTGGCCTTCAACCACTGTTGGTGCTGGCTTCTTATAACCATCAATGACTATTGACCAAAGATCAAAGTCGAGAGACTTTAGAAAGAAAGTCATTCGTGTTTTCTAGTAGGTATAATTTGTTCCATCAAATAGGGGAGGTCTATTTGTGGATTGCCCTTCACCGTTGAATATAGATTTCACGGCTGCCATATATATATTCTCTAAGGTATGTTATATAAGAATATAACCTGCTCTGATACCAATTGTAGGACCGTTGAGCACCTCTAGAGGGGGGTGAATAGAGTGCGTGTGTGCAGCGGAAAATAATCACCAAAAAAAATTAAACTATGGCAGAGATATAAGAGACAGTAAATAAAGAGAGAGAATTCAAACTCAGTGACACAGCGATATATACTGGTATTCCTCTGAGAGGACTAATCCAGTCTCGAGTACTCTTGCTCGATGTTAATCCACTATGGTACAAGCTTTAACTGAGAGCTTGCAGTCTTTTATAACACCGTGCTTGGTGACGAGCGCACGACCAGCTCCACAACACACACCGTGCTTGGTGACGAGCGCACGACCAGCTCCACAACAGAAAAAGTTGTTGAACTTGGAACGACCTCTTTACAACTCTTGAAATGCCAAAAGATTCTAAATCAACTCTGATAGTACTGGCTTTTGGCTAAGAGATGTATAGGTATGATTTGAAAGTCTTAGATCGTTTGAAAACACTTGAGTAGTAGAGAAGAGAGAATGAAGAATGAATGAATGATTTGAAATGAAAAGATCTTCTCTATTTATAGGTGTTTTCTCGAACCGAACTCGGGCAGAGTTCGGGCAGAGTTCGGATGCAAATATCTCGCAAAAGAGACGTTGCTCGCTGATTTGGAGGCAACAGAAGTTTGAATCATTTTTGGCCGAACTCGGTCAGAGTTCGGACCGAACTCGGGCCGAACTCGATTACGAGTTCTGTCAGGAGATATTTGAAAATCATTTGTAAAAACAGTTTTCAAAATATGTTTTTGGTTATTTGTAAAATCATTTGTAAAGGCTATTTCAAAATATGTTTTTGAAAATGAAATACGAAAGGTAAATAGGTAGACTTTTGGAATGTGGACAGTTTTAACCCTAAGCCAGTATTACCAAAACTAATTTTACAAAATAAATCCTAGACTCAATAAAATATAAAATACAGAATAAAATGAAAAATGAGTCTTCTGAAGATTTGATGATGTTGACGCTTTGTTTGATGCAGTACATCGTCCGTTGAATTTGATTTCATGTATCCTGAAATGATTAGCAACATTTTCTATATTTTGTGTATTGACTTAAGTATATGTTGATTATCGAAATCGGGTGTGACCATGAAATGGGCCAACAATGAGCATGTTATGTAACTGGAGCATGTGAGATAACTGGAACATGTAAGCATGTAGGGTAACTGAGACATATGAGCATGTAAGATACTATATAGAACGACAATGATAAGATGACTTAGAAACTATTCAGAAACCTAAGTTACAACCCGTAAACCAAACAAGGACCGGGGTTGTAACCCTTTTCCTGAACAGAACTTTAGTATCTAATCATTTACCGGCAAAAGTAAAGCATAAACAAAGATGTACTGAAATAAACAAATTCGGACACTGCCTAGACAAACTAGACTAGACTGGACTCCATACAATAGTCACGGCCAAGCAATGAGTACGGCTTTATACATTAGCTAACTAGGGTTGTCACAATCCTAATTACTAACAAATACAAGTTTGAGAATTCCAAGTCTGGTTACCTGCCTGCTGCCACCTATTAGTCATGCCGGAAAGTGATTACATGTGTATCCTTGTGCTCCCACGCGACGGTAAAGCTGGAATAGTGCTCATCTCGACGGATATCTCCAAACCCTTAAATTAAATGTTATAACGACCTAGACCAAAGGCAACAGGTAACTGGGAAATCCTCTCCACCCATGTTCTAATGATCAATCTAGCTATATAATCCTTACCATTTTCTTGGATTCTGGGTGTGGCATTCCGCAGAATCCATCCTAGACATGAGATATGTAAGACTGGACAAAAGCGAGAATGTGCACCATAACAAGCCACAACAAGAAAATATAATAAACTGGAAGCTGGGAGTGCGCTACGACGAGCCACTATAGGGAGTGCGCCATGACAGGCCACTATCATGTAAGCAAAGAAAGACATGTACAAGAGTGCACCACGACGGATCACTATCTAATAAGCAAAGAAGACATGTAAGAAGAGTGCGCCACGGCGGGCCACTATCATGTAAGTAAGGAAGACATGTAACAATTATCATAGCTTGTAAGAAAGAATCTATCAAAAGACATATCATGGCATGTGGGAAACAATAATTTAAGCTAAGTACATTTCATTGAAAATGATTGAACATGTGCTAGTGTCAAGTGTATATAGGGTGTACAATCATTTTCTAACTATGCAAGATCATCTAATCATGTTAAGAAATCATTACAATCGAAGAAAATATCAAAAACGGACAAAAACGGGCGGAAACGGGCAAAAACAGACAAAAATAGCCTAACCGGATTATCCGGCGGATTATTGCGGATTTTCGGCGGATTTTTCGAAGTGTCACAGCAAGTTTTGTGGTTCAAGTTCGGATTTTCCGACGGATTTCTGCGGATTTCCGACGGATTTTCCGAACCGTCACAGAAAGTTGATTTTTCAATTCAAAACTTGTTTCGACCATAAAAACTTCGTTTTAAATCGAAATTTAGATTTTCAAAAGTCAAAATTGCATAGAATTGAATTTCCTACAACATGGGAGTATTAGTTTTCATAAATCAAAACATTTGATAGATCAATACCTCAAAATACTCCCAAACAGAGGTTCTCGGGACACCGAAACGGGTTCTGATTGCCACCAAACTCAAAATCCATGATATACAAACTTGGTGAGGGCCTCATATATGTATATGTGACCAAGATACATGATGGTAACACTAGTATCACTCTTGATACCAAGTTTTCTACTAAGTCAATTTTGGATTTTAACAGAAATCAAAACCTTGCTTAAACAAATTTTAGAAACATGCATATAGACGAGAATCATAAGGAAAACATATTTAACAAAATGAGTTTAAGGCAATTCTAAGCATTTAACACCAAGAAAAATAAAATGACAACAAAAAACAATATGGTTCATGGATTTGGCAAGATATACTTGCCTAGGTTAAGCTCCAAGCCTAATCTTCTACTCCTCCTCCTAGGGGGTTAGAAACCACACCCAAGGCCTCAAGGCCAAGCTCTTGGCAAGCTCCAAGGGGGAGAGAAGGGAAGAAGAAATGAAGAGAGAGTGAAGAGAATGAAAAGAGAGAGGAGAGAGAAAGTGAAATGGTATATATAGAAGGAGGAATTAATCTTAGCCGTCGGATGGTGATCCATATGAAGATCTAAGTCAATCCTAACCATCAAAACAAAACCAAATATCCAATGGGTAATATGGTTCATCTACACTATTCATGAAAATATCTAAATACTATTCATCAAAATATCTAAAATGCTATTCACGAAAATATCGAAAATACTATTCATGAAAATATCTGAAATTGAAAATATCTAAAATATAGAAAATCTGTCTGGACGATATGCCGTCGGTATACTCCGGTATACTGGCGGTATGTCGGCCAAGAAGAAAATCTACAAGTTAGGAAAATTTTAAAGCATTACGAAAATTAAGAAAATATAAAATACACTACAAAATACGTATCCGTATATAAATACCGATACTGTGAGACGAGTCTCACAGTTAGTGTCGGGTTGTGTCGAAATCTTGGCTTGGACACGCGCGTGCACACGCTTGCGCGCGCGCTACAGTTATCCCCTGCTACTCGGGGCCTGTAGCGGACACGACACATATTATATTGACACGAGACTTGACACGTGACATGGGGCCATGACTGACACCCAGTGTGTCAAGCCCCATATGTCCCCGTGTCGTGTCGAGGAAGGAAATCATTTTTGCACGTGTCGTGCACTGTGTATTTCCAGTGTTCATTATGTGTTCCTGTATAAATTATTTTAAATGCTTTAAATAATGTTTTTAATTATTAAATAGTTCCTAAATATAATGTATATTATGTGTTAGATTCAGTTTCCATGCTAGTTTAGGTTTTGTTTAGAATTTTGGTCTCGAGCATGGGTTTTTCTGGGTTTTTACTGATGCAACTGATACTGATTTATTCAGTGTTACCCAATACTTCTTCCCTGTTTAATTATGTGTTTCTCAACTGTTGATGATTCCTACATGTTACTTTTCATATAAACTAAGCTTTTACATACGATTATAGGCTTTTGATTGTGAGAATATGATTTTGGCTAAGTGTGTGGATTCATTCTAATAGTTGAACTGATTTTGTGAACCTGAGATGTTATGGTTCCTATCATTTGAAATCTGAGATCAGAATTTCATGTTTAGTTTTGGTTTTATTTAGTTACTGACTTGGGGTTACATGAACTGAGCTTTTGATCAGGAAATTCCTGAGATTGTTTTGAACTGAAAACTGAATATAAGTTTGAAACCTGGGAATGTAGAATGTGGGACTATTAAACTGGTTTTGAGTTCAAATGTTATTTGGTTTGATATGTGTTTTTGATACACTGTTAAGTTCTAAAATCTGAGATTTCAAGCAGTAGTGTAAACTGGAAATGGTGTACTGTTTAGGACCTAACTGAATCCATGTTTTATTAAATCTGAGATTCATGAGTATATTGGGGCTTACATGTAATAACTGTTTGCTTTGACTGAAACCTGAGGATTACACAACACACACATTGTTTCATGATCTCTCACATACTGTGCGCTCACTGTTTTGGTCACATCACACACAATCACCTTCCTACCCATTTTAATTCCTGTCACATGTTGCATTACACCCATGTTTATGTGTCTTCATCCACACACACACCCACATTAGCATACACTAGGTACCACTCTCTCTTTCACATACACACAGGTTTAACACATCACTCATTTTATACACACACACACTCATACACTTGCACATTGTGTTTTCCTCTCTCTCTCTCTCTCTCTATATATATATATATATATATATGTATCCTATATGATATATCATGTGTGTGCCTTTATATATGTATGGTATATATATAGAGTATGGTGATTTTGTAAGTGGCTATAGGTTTTGTGTTCTAATGTAGATTATATATATATATATCAATGTGTGTATAGTATAGCTAAAGATAATCTTGTGTAGAATTGTGTATTGATAGGCTTGGCATGGTATTGCCTAGATTAGTCTTGATTAACCTAGAATAGTCTTATTAGACCTAGTCTAGACTTGGTTGACCTAGTTTGACTTCTAGGGTTGACCAGAGTTGACCAAGAGTTGACTTTAGCCTAGTTTGACCTAGAATCATGTAGAATTCATAGTAGAACTTCATTTTACCATTTTGGACTTATTGTGACTTGTGCTGTTCTGATTAGGAGCCAGACACCACTCATCGGACAGTACTTTTCTATTGGACACTCAGATACCAGGCGAGTACATTTTCTGATCATTTCATATCCTGTTTAGAACTATTTCCTGCAGTAGATTACTTTATTTATACTTTCACGTTGGTCACACGGATTGGTACTATATGGATCCCTTCTTGAGATGTTATCCTTAAGGAGCATCGGGTACTCTATGTTCTGTGCGTTTCACTTACATGGCGTATCACTATGCTTCGTTGGTTCTTCGATAACTTGTGACATATACTCTTATGATCACAGAGTCTTCCTGGAATCCTTATCCTATTTATGGGTCTACTATGTACTACCTTTCGGGGACTTACCACCCTTCGGGGGCTTATCACCCTTCGGGGGCCTTACATAGTATCATAACATAACCTGGCTGGATCCTTGTGTATTGATTGGGGGTACGGAAGAGTAGAAGTGGACATGTGAATAATACACCAGTAGTGTAGCATCAGAATTATTCCATAGTGTAGCATCAGAATCATCCCATGCCATTTATATGTCCATGTTGTACTCTGACTCACTAGCCACATGTTAGTTCTCTATTTATAGTAGATATTTCTATTACAGCTTTCTCTCTCTGTTTATATATTGTATTTCTTTTAGTACTTGTATCTTACTTTACTGCATGATTATATCTTCTAACCTGCTATGAACTGTTGAGATGTACTGTACTCGCTCCTGTCCTGACTGGACCTGTTGAAAATATTACAGAGGACGAGAAGGAGGCTGGTCTGGATACTTACTACGGGGCAGCCTTAGATGACACCTGCGAGCTGGACCCTCAGGAGGACCCAGCTCTAGCTGAGGATATCACCCCGATTGCCTAGACTAGATTAGTTAGGCTTATCTATCTTTTATGTAGTCTTGAGGCATGTTTTAGCTAGACTTTATTTGGAGTTTAGAGTTGTATATATTCTTTCATTCTGTATCTGAGACCATGTACTTCTGGATATTGCTGGGATTATCTTAGACTACTTTTCATCTATTTATTTCCTTGAGTTCTATTTCATATCGTGCTATCTCTTTCTTAGCTGTGATTGAGTTTTACTGCTATGTCACCCCCATTCGGGGAGTATAAACTGTTTAGAGATATATTGCTAAATGATTGTTGACCTAGGACAGCGTTCTACCGCCGATACTGCGGCGTAGGCTGGACGTACCCACGTCTCGTGCCCTTACTCTAGGGTGCGGGTCGTGACACGTTTTTAGTGGTGGCCCATGCAGGTCTAGACTAGAAGTGTAGTGGTATTCGAATTAGAGTATCACTACAGCCTGCAGTAGGATATAGGACATTAATTTTAAGGTACTCAATCACTTTAGAAAAATTTCTTTTATTGCCATCTAAATCCTTTTGTCAGCTGATCCTTTGAATTATAATTGTCTGCCTTTGTTATTTTGCTTCTTTCTCAGAAATTGATACTCTTGTTTGTCTATCTTCAGGATGGTAGAGACTAGATCGCAGCGTACCATTCATGAGGATGCTATAGAGGGGACTGCTACCTCTCAGCCAGTACAGCGAGGCCAGGGGACTACAGCTCCTGCCACCTCAGCTCGTATTGAGACCTCCGCAGCCGCAGCAGGGGCTATGCATCCACCGACTCGGAGGCAGGACCCGGTCATTCCAGAGGATCCCTTCCAGCAGCCGCCTCCAGGATACGTGGACGCAGCTCAGATGTTCGTGTATTTCCAGCAGTTCATGGACCGACAGCAGGCTTGACAGGGCAGAGGCATGGAGTTGGCCGTCACGACAGCCGCAGCTCGACCAGTGGTGCAGCAGCCGAGGACACCAGGGATCGAGCAGTTTCAGAAGATGAGCCCCAAAGACTTTCTGGGGACAGAGGGGATCCTATATGCCGATGAGTGGATCGAGCATATAGAGGAGATCTTCCGCTTGGCCAGGATTCCAGCAGATCTTCAGATCGAGGCCGCAGCTAGCCGGATGCGATGTCACGCCCCGACCCGGAATCACCCGAATCATCGTCCTCGCTGGGGCGTGATGCCGCATGAGCCTGGAGTTGCGCCCGTGCAAGGCAAGATGACAAGTTCTTAAATGGTTATCTTTTTGAGTTGATATTCACAACGAAAGAAAAACAGAGTATACGAAACAAATCTCTTTATTGATCTTCGAAATCAGATTACAAAGGCTTTCAATAGCCTAACGGAATTTGCCAGATTGGCTACAACACTCAGGTTCTCTCTTGCCCATAAAGGATTTTGCCGTTCCATACATCATGTCTTCTATATCTCGGCCGCATCAATCCTGTCGCGAGTCCGAACGTCAAGCGATCGCACGCTTCAATACGCTTTGGCATTCCAAGCCTCAACGCGTTCAAGCAACGCTTCGCCGCGGGCAATCCATTCCCTACACCCTGTATGAAGCTGGTGGGGGATCAGTACGTTCATCCTCGCATGTACTGAAGCAAAGAATCTTCTTTCCAAACCGACATTTTAATATTTATGTTGAATCATGCAACTTAGCTTATGTATGTTCTCCTTAGGGTCAATTTCATGGCATATTCGAAAGCGTAAAGCATGTTATCATAGCAAGCATGTTATCGAATTGAATAGGCAAGCAAGCATTCTCGTATTTGATTCGTGGCGCAGCTTAGCAATATCGACGCACCCACCCTTGCAACCGACGCAAGGTGAATACGCCTATCCGTTTTCCCTGTCATGTTATAAGTGCCCTCTATTCAGAATCCGTCTATGCAGGATATACGTATACCTTGCACTTCCAAATCCGTCGTCCTTAACTATATGAAGGTCACTAGATTTTTGGGCTAGAATGGACTTATATTATCGAATCGAATATGTAAGACGACAATCACTCAGTTGTGGTTGCTAACCACAATCAGAGGACCCCCGAAGTACTCGTGTAAGTGGCTTATCACATTCACTAGACAGTCGCTACCCGTCTAGTCGAAGTGCACCAACAATACCGATTATCGCAGTCCCTCCTAGGCCGAACGGTCCCAGCGCCCTGGTGATCACGTTCGAGGAAAGAAACACCCGTGCACGGGCAATAGTCTTTAAGTCCATTTGACCATGCAACGAATCTTATATTTCATACAACCAAGCAAGTTTGCTTATCTCTATTTCAATTGGCACAACGCCCCCAATGTTCTCAACGAACGCCTAAAAGCCGCGAACATTTCGAAGGCCACCATGCCGCATTATCATCTCATATTTCTTTCGTTAACTTTCTATGTTCTTATGTTTCATACTTCGTTTCAATGTTTCAATGGCATCATGCCTCAACTCAATGCTCAACAACCGAACGACCCGAAGGTCCCGAACACCTTTCGAGGCATTGTGTCATATCCGACAGTTCTGCCACATTTATGCCACAACTGTATTCTTTCGCAACGAAGCCATCTTTTATTATCCCGTGCACGTAGGCACGTTCCGACCGTATTCCGATGTTCTATGACTTAGCATTCAATGTCCGTGGCTTGCACGCTAGGGCGCTCGCCTATTGTCTTTCAATGTTCTAGCCGTTCTAACTCGTGCGCGAAGGCACGGTATGGTTCGTGCACTAAGGCACTCGCCGAGTACAGTTATTCCATGTTCTTGCGGCTTGCGCACCGAGGCGCTCGACTTTGCGATATCCAATGTTCCCTAGCGACTCATACGTTTGCCGTACGATTCATTTTAATTGTTCTATTTAGTGTTCGACACGCACTACGTTTATCTCACTATCGAGCCACGCCCGTGGCGTTGATAGACTAACTCAGTATACAATGATATATTTTGTCTTATCGAATGAAGGAGTAAAAAGAAGTCAATCCTCCCACCTTGAGTCGATACGCCTTCGTCGTTTTGCCGAGCCGATGCGGCTCGATTCCCTAACTTTGTTGTACGGCCACTCTCCTGACTTAGCCATTCGAGCACTTCGTGCTTCATTGAGTTATACGTTCGATTTGCCTTAGCGTGCCCAAGTCTCGGCTCGTCGCAAGACGACGATTTGCTTTCGCGGACCCCTTACTGAATAAGGCAAAAGATCGACCTCTAACATTTCAGCGTAAACGTATAGCCTGCACATTAAAACCAACTAAAATCATTACTTGCATCGATTTGGACTTGCGCCTTGGTCGATTCAATTTCTTAGAATCTTTGAGCCGTCTCAACGCACTTATCCTTCGAGACAACGCGACGCTTCGTATCGATTCACTCGATGCATTCTTTGGGACAAGGCAACTCTTCGCATCGACTTAGTTCGATGCATTGCTTGGGACAACTTAACACTTTGTATCGATTTGCATCGATACGTAATCGGGTCAACGCAACTCTTCGAGTCAACGACTCAGCATAATGCACCGTACGGAGCGGGGCATTACAGAATATACCACTCAAAACAAGGTTTGTCCCGAACCGAAACTAATACTAAATTTCCAAGGGTTTTATTAGATCGTTCCACGATCTCGTCTCACTATTGTTTGGATCGTACAACTTAGTTCGAAATCATACACATATTTTAGGCGTCCCACCAATATACGCATTTCAGCCAAACTCAGTTGTAAGATATCGGAACAACGCAGACATGTAACTCTTATTCTCAATTTACTTGCCATCTCGTATTCTCGATCGGACTTGGCTCTATTACTTGTTCTCACAATTTTAGCACCCATGCATATTGATACATACGCGATTCGCCAACAAAAGTTAAGGCACACGATGCGATTCAAAAATCGTACTTCTTATTTCGTACGTTTTATTGGGACTATCAATTCTACGCGTCGTGTTAAGCCGTCGCGCATCCGATCACAACGAGTCTCCGCAACGCCTTGCGTTCGGCGTTACTATCCAACGATTTTCGATGTTTTTACTTTGTATCCTATCTCGACATGATTCTCTTTTGTTGACTTGCAAAAGCATCAACATTCAGGACTACGTCCGCTAGGTGACTTACCTAGACACCGTGCTCAATTCCTTCCGACGCAAATTTAAATTGACATTGCACAAAGGCCACAATCTATCCGACACAAAAGTTTACATCAAGGCGATGGTGCTCAAGACAACGATCGCCTTGACACGAAAGACTTTACGATGCGCCTTACGTTCAATTCCTAATGCGTAGGAATTCACTAGCCAAATTCCCAACTTATCTGTCTCGCAACATCGAATGTAAGTTTCGATTCACGCAAGCTCAATTGCAAGGTGAATCCGAATTTAACGAGATAATTCATAAGTCATTTTCTTATTGTTCCCTCTCGTGCATAGCACGATTCTCACAAACGCCTATTCGAATCACCAAGTTCGTTGGTGAATTCCTAGTTCGATCGTCGACCAATATAACCATTCGAATATTCATCTGACGAATACTCAAATCTAACTATACCATTCTCAATCGAAAGTTGTTCCAATAATTTTCGATTGCCTAGACTTATCGTCAACATGCACCGTGTTATATTTGTTATCGGTGCAATCTCATATGCGATATCGAAAGGGACATCTTACGGTCTGCAACATTCAATTTGATTTGGCGGTCAAGTCTTCTAGGGTCAGCTGCCTCAAAGCTACGCTCGATAATTGTAGATCATCACCAAAGGACAGTTTACTACGAACCATGCTATATCTTATTTCGGAGCCAAATCACGTTCCGACGATTTCTACGCGACTTTCCAATTCCGGACAAAACCATTTCTATCGGCGCAACTGATGCGCAACTATCCTCCGAGTCAAGTCATGCACTACCGTCGATGATTCCGCAATTTACAAAACATCTACTCGCTTCGAGTTCGAGTCTATCTTATTTCGCGGTCGACACACAAGATGCCCTACGCATCGAGCAATCGTCGATGACTTATAGTCTCGCCTTTGATAAATCACAAAGTTCATGATCAACCAGTTCGTTTCAATCTCGTATCGTTACTTACAAAATTTCATAGCACGAGGCACACTCTATTTTGTATTCTCACGTCGCTTACGTTTTCTTACGTATCGATCTCGATACTCTGTATCCATTTCGATAACGTAAGGGTCAACTCTGAATCCGTTTCAATGTCAACTTAACTCGCATCGCATACATCCAAGTTCACAACAAACTTTTCCATACACATCGACTCGTTCTCCGATTTGCCGCATCCCGCTATACTTCGATCGCGTAACTGAGTTACCGATTATCCAACATCGAACCCTCAAGTCATACGATCTCACCCTCTAAGTTTCACGTGTTTGCAGTCGTACTCAAATGAGTTTTGCTGTAACGTAACCAACTATTTTTTAAGCACGATTACTCGCGTCAACCAACTTTCTGACCGAAATCGCACATCGTGCGATTCGATTACAATTCACATCTCCCAACATTCTTTATCGAAATCGCAAGTCGTGCGATTCGATTCGCCTAGCCAAACATTTCTATCGAGATCGCAAGTCGTACGATTCGATTCGTCTCGCCCAACATTTCAATCGGGATCGCAAGTCGTGCGGTTCGATTTCAACGTTTCGAGTTTCCTATTTCGTCGATCCGATTGTTGCCTCAAGGCATAGTCGTTTTGCTAGTTCCCGTCATTCGACCGACACATAAATTTTCAATCGACGTATCATTCAACGTTACAAGTCCCGCCTTACCGTTCTAACCGATCATCGAAGAACACTTGCATCAACATGCCGTCGTACAAATTCTCAATCGAGTCTCGGTGCTATCCCGTCCGTTGCGGACAAACCTTCCGCAATTCTCACAAAACGTCGATGTAATTCATCGCACAAATGGTATTACATATACCACTCGAAATCGAGCCATTCATTGCATCGGTGGTATGCCATATACCACCCAGAAATTAAGTTACTTCCGTCGCAACGTACTCTTTACGAACCAACGATCTCTTCCGACTCACGATTTCTGCAGTGATCGTGCTTGATTACAACCATAACTTTGATTAATTCAAATCCGATACAACTCGGCCAATGTATTCATTTGCCAACACAGCTCGGCGCGCAACCGAACCGATTTCGTTTCTCGATTTATAACTTTTATTTTCTTCTGTTGCATCTTATGCAAAATTCACTTTCGATATCCGTTGCACTTCGTGCATCGATTATTTTGATACGCGTTGTACCACGTGCAATAATTTTTTTTACTTTCAATACGCATTGCACATTGTGCAACGATTTATTTTTAATATTTACCGCACCTCGTGTATCGATTTCCTTTCAATACGCATTGCACATCGTGTAAAGATTTATTTTTTGACATTCAAAGTCAATGCTCAAATCTGTTCAACACATTCGATATTGACTTATCGCTTTTCATCGCAACGCACATTAAAAATCGATATATGAATCCGTCCGACACATTCCATATCAACTTTTATTTTCTTTTCAACGCATCATTACAATCAACGCATGGCAATTGTTGCAGCAACATTCCACGACTATCATTGTATCGATGTAACCAACATTTCTCGTATCGTTCATTATAAACAACGAATATCTCAAACCATAATTTACGACGTGTTGCATCTACGGCAACAAATTCTCGAATTCGTATCTCGCAACTTGTTGCACTTGCAGCAACAAACCTTTTCCGACTTTTCCAACTAACACCATGTAATTTCCAAACAACACGGGCAAAATTACATGATTTATATTAGACTTATTGTATGGAACATCCAGTGCGGCATCGAGTAGAGTCAAGAGTGATTTCGATTGGTGGTGGACAACTTTTAGAACTGAAATGAAGCAAACGTCCAGAGGAAATTGAGCCTAGAGCTCTGATACCAATTTGTCACGCCCCGACCTGGAATCACCCGAATCATCGTCCTCGCTGGGGAGTGATGCCGCACGAGCATGGAGTTGCGCCCGTGCAAGGCAAGATGACAAGTTCTCAAATGGTTATCTTTTTGAGTTGATATTCACAACGAAAGGAAAACAGAGTATACGAAACAAATCTCTTTATTGATCTTCGAAATCAGATTACAAAGGCTTTCGATAGCCTAACGATATTTGCCAGATTGGCTACAATACTCAGATTCTCTCTTGTCCACAAAGGATTTTGCCGTTCCATACATCATGTCTTCTATATCTCGGCCGCATCAATCCTGTCGCGAGTCCGAGCATCAAGCGATCGCACGCTTCAATACGCTTCGGCATTCCAAGCCTCAATGCGTTCAAGCAACGCTTCGCCGCGGGCAATCCATTCCCTGCACCCTGCATGAAGCTGGTGGGAGATCAGTACGTTCGTCCTCGCATGTACTGAAGCAAAGAATCTTCTTTCTAAACCGAATTTTAATATTTATGTTGAATCATGCAACTTAGCTTATGATCTTGCTATGTTCTCCTTATGGTCAATTTCATGGCATATTCGAAAGCGTAAAGCATGTTATCATAGCAAGCATGTTATAGAATTGAATAGGCAAGCAAGCATTCTCGTGTTTGATTCGTGGGGCAGCTTAGCAATATCGACGCATCCACCCTTGCAACCGACGCAAGGTGAATACGCCTATCCGTTTTTCCTGTCATGTTATAAGTGCCCTCTATTCAGAATCCATCAATACAGGATATACGTATACCTTACACTTCCAAACCCGTCGTCCTTAACTATATGAAGGTCACTAGCTTTTCGGGCTAGAATGGACTTATATTATCGAATCGAATATGTAAGACGACAATCACTCAGTTGTGGTTGCTAACCACAATCAGAGGACCCCCGAAGTACTTGTGTAAGTGGCTTATCACATTCACTAGACAGTCGCTACCCGTCTAGTCGAAGTGCACAAACAATACCGATTATCGCAGTCCCTCCTAGGCCGAACGGTTCCAGCGCCTTGGTGATCACGTTCGAGGGAAGAAACACCCGTGCACGGGCAATAGTCTTTAAGTCCATTTGACCATGCAACGAATCTTATATTTCATACAACCAAGCAAGTTTGCTTATCTCTATTTCAATTGGCACAACGCCCACAATGTTCTCAACGAACGCCTAAAAGCCGCGAACATTTCAAAGGGCACCATGCCGCATTATCATCTCATATGTTTTTCGTTAACTTTCTATGTTCTTACGTTTCATACTTCGTTTCAATATTTCAATGGCATCATGCCTCAACTCAATGCTCGTCAACCGAACGACCCGAAGGTCCCGAACACCTTTCGAGGCATTATGTCATATCCGACAGTTCTGCCACATTCATGCCACAACTGTATTCTTTCGCAATGAAGCCATCTTTTATTATCCCGTGCATGTAGACACGTTCCGACCGTATTCCGATGTTCTATGACTTAGCATTCAATGTCCGTGGCTTGCGCACTAGGGCGCTCGCCTATTGTCTTTCAATGTTCTAGCCATTCTAACTCGTGCGCGAAGGCACGGTATGGTTCGTGCACTAAGGCACTCGCCGAGTACAGTTATCCCATGTTCTTGCAGCTTGCGCACCGAGGCGCTCGCCTTTGCGATATCCAATGTTCCCTAGCGACTCGTACGTTTGCCGTACGATTCATTTCAATTGTTCTATTTAGTGTTCGACACGCACTGCGTTTATCTCGCTATCGAGCCACGCCCGTGGCGTTGATAGACTAACTCAGCATACAATGATATATTTTGACTTATCGAATGAAGGAGTAAAAAGAAGTCAATCCTTCCACCTTGAGTCGATACGCCTTCGTCGTTTCGCCGAGCCGATGCGGCTCGATTCCCTAACTTTATTGTACGGCCACTATCCTGACTTAGCCATTCGAGCACTTCGTGCTTCATTGAGTTATACGTTCGATTTGCCTTAGCGTGCCCAAGTCTCGGCCCGTCGCAAGGCGACGATTTGCTTTTGCGGACCCCTTACTGAATAAGACAAAAGATCGACCTCTAACATTTCAGCGTAAACGTATAGCCTGCACATGAAACCAACTAAAATCATTACTTGCATCAATTTGGACTTGCGCCTTGGTCGATTCAATTTCTTAGAATCTTCGAGCCGTCTCAACGTACTTATCCTTCGAGACAACGCGACGCTTCGCATCGATTCACTCGATGCATTTTTTGGGACAAGACAACTCTTCGCATCGACTTAGTTCGATGCATTGCTTGGGACAACTTAACACTTTGTATCGATTCGCATCGATACGTAATCGGGTCAATGCAACTCTTCGAGTCAATGACTCAGCATAATGCACCGTACAGAGCGGGACATTACATGCGAGATCTTGCTCGCACCTGGTATCAGTCAGACCCCAGGGTGGGGGTACCTGGGCAGACTTGGAAGCAGTTCAAGGGCTTCTTCAAGAAAAAGTTCTTCCCAGATTCAGCACTCAGAGCCTTGGAGTCGCAGTTGGAGAGCCTAGTCCAGGGGAGTCTCTCAGTGGAGGAGTACGCCGGGGAGTTCGGCCGCCTCGGCAGGTTTGTGGAGGGCTTGAGCGAGACGGCGAAGGCCCAGAGGTTCCGGAAGGGTCTAGTCAAGGAGGTCAAGTCCTTGACCAAGGGCAACCGGGATGCCACGTTCGAGGAGATCTTGACGGGAGCCTTGTTGGTAGAGGATGATCTTGAGCTTAGGCTCAAGAGGGGGAGAGACCCAGTTGGAGGCAGCAGCAGCAGCGGAGGCCAGGCCAAGAGGCCCCACTTTCAGTATCAGCAGCTGAGGCTGTTTCAGCCGCAGCCGATTCAGCAGAGGCCAGTCCATCAGCAGCAGCAGCCGAGGCAGCACCAGCAGGGTCAGAGGCAGGGTGTTACTTGTGCCTATTGTAAGAAGCCCGGGCATGTCGCCAATGAGTGCCAAAAGAGTCTGGGCCAGTGCCTAGCGTGTGGTTCAACAGACCACCAGATGAGGGAGTGCCGTATGGGACGAGCAGCTCCGGGAGGTGGAGCCAGGGCTCCAGAAGGCCAGCAAAGGGGACCAGCCCTGCAGATGCAGCAGCAGAGGTTCGTCCAGCACCAGCAACAGGCCAGGGGAGGCCAGCAGGGGCGAGGATTCGCCATGGCAGCAGAGAATGCGGAGGTCATCGGAAAGCTGATTGCAGGTTCGATTCTTCTCGACTCCAGTCCAGCTTTTGCATTATTCGATTCCGGTGCTTCGCATAGCTTCATATCAGTATCTTTTACGATTAGACGTGATATCATAGCTGAATCGTTGCCTAGGACTTACAAGATCACGACCGGGGGTGGCATTATCCTCGTGAGTGATGTTTGTAAGGGTCGGAGAGTAGTTTTGGGAGGCCGTGAGTTGGAGGTGAGCCTGCTCGTAATGCCATTGCCGAACTATGATATAGTACTAGGCATGGATTGGTTGAGCAGGCACCATGCCAGCATTGATTGCAGAGGGGGTAGAGTTCTCTTCAGAGCACCGGAGGAGCCAGAGTTCGAGTACTCCAGACGTCAGGCAGAGCAGAGCAGCGGAGTCTTCTGTGGAGTCTCGGTCGAGGAGCAGACGATTCCAAACCCCTTGATAGCAGAGTATATGGATGTTTTCCCAGAGGAGTTGTCGGGATTGCCACCAGACAGGGACATAGAGTTCTCGATAGACTTGGTTCCAGGAGCGGAACCCATCTCTCAGTATATCTATCGGGTGAACAACAGCGAGCTGGTAGAGCTGAAAAAGCAAGTGGATGAGCTATAGGACAAGGGCTTCATCCGCTCGAGTTTATCGCCATGGGGTGCACCAGTGTTGTTCGTGCCGAAGAAGGATGGGTCAGTACGCATGTGTATTGACTATAGGGCACTCAACAACCTCACGATCAAGAACAAATACCCACTGTCGCGGATCGACGATTTATTTGACCAGTTGAGCGGAGCTCGGGTATTTTCCAAGATTGATCCGAGGTCGGGATATCACCAGGTGAAGGTGAAGAGGGAGGATATCCCCAAGACCGCTTTCAGGACGCGGTACGGGCAGTTCGAGTTTTTGGTTATGCCGTTTGGGCTAACCAATGCACCAGCAGTATTTATGAACCTTATGAACAAGGTGTTCCACCAGTATCTGGATCAGTTTGTGGTGGTGTTTATTGATGACATCTTGGTATATTCCAAGACTGAGGAGGAGCACGAGGAGCATTTGAGGATCGTGCTGGAGACTCTCAGGAAGGAGCAGCTTTACGGGAAGCTCTCCAAGTGTGAGTTCTTCTTGGATCGGGTGGACTTCTTGGGGCATGTGGTGACTGGAGATGGTATCTCAGTTTACCCTAAGAAGAATGTAGCAGTTGAGGCATGGGCAGCGCCGACTTCAGTTGCAGAGATCAGGAGTTTCCTGCGGCTGGCAGGATATTATCGGAGATTTGTGCAGGATTTCTTCCGGGTTGCAGAGCCGTTGACTCGGTTGACCCGGAAGGATGCTGAGTTCGTTTGGTCAGAGAAGTGTCAGACAGCTTTTGATGAATTGAAGAAGCGGCTTACGACAGATCGGATTTTGACATTGCCTTCAGGATCAGGTGGTTTCACTATTTATAGTGATGCTTCAGGAAAGGGGCTGGGTTGCGTCTTGCAGCAGCATGGAAAGGTGATTGCCTATGCTTCCTGGCAATTACGTCCTCATGAGAAGAACTACCCTACCCACGACCTGGAGCTGGCAGCAGTAATATTTGCTCTGAAGCTGTGGAAGCATTATCTGTATGGTGAGAGGGTAAAAATCGTCACAGATCACAAGAGCTTAAAGTATGTGTTCACTCAGAAGGAGTTGAACATGAGACAATGCAGATGGCTAGAGTTGATGAAGGATTTTGACATCCTACTTCAGTATCACCCGGGGAAGGCCAACGTGGTTGCCAATGCCTTGAGTAGGTATCCGACAGCCATGTGTTTGACCATGTATCGACATTTTCTTGCCGACTTGGAGAGCCTTGGGATTGAGGTGATCGTGCCCGGAGTGCAGATACAGCTATGAGGGATACAGTTTCAGTCAGACTTGGTGGAGAGGATCAAGTCGGTACAGTTTGAGGACATTGCTCTACAGTGTCTCCAGGAGCAGGTTCGAGCAGGATTGCTGGAGGGCAAGTTTTCCCTTGCAGAGGATGGTGCCTTGAGGCACGGTTCCAGGTTATGTGTGCCTAGCGGAGACCTCAGAGAGCAGGTTATGCAGGAGGCCCACAGATCTCAGTACTCTATACACCCGGGTGCCAACAAGATGTACCGAGATCTGCGGGAGCATGTTTGGTGGTCAGGAATGAAGCGGGAGGTGGCTCGCTTCGTGGCTAGGTGTTTGGTCTGTCAGCAGGTCAAGGCAGAGAGACAGAGGCCCGGTAGATTATTGCAGCTGCTGCCCATTCCCGAGTGGAAATGGGAGCATATCACTATGGACTTCGTATCAGGATTGTCGCGCACACCAGGAAGAAAAGACGTGATTTGGGTCATCGTTGACAGGTTGACCAAATCGGTCCACTTCTTACGATTCAAGGTGGGTACGTCTACAGAGAGGCTGGCAGAGTGTATATGCGGCAGATAGTCAGGATTCACGGGGTTCCAGTCAGTATTGTCTCAGATCGGGATAGCCGTTTTACTTCCCATTTCTGGAGGAGTCTGCAGACCAGCTTGGGCACTCAGCTCAAGTTTAGTACTGCATACCACCCCCAGACGGACGGACAGTCAGAGCAGACTATTCAGACCCTTGAGGATATGCTGCGGACGTGCGTCCTGGACTTTGGAGGTTCCTGGGAGGATCATCTTCATTTGGTGGAGTTTGCCTACAATAATAGTTTCCAGGCCAGCATTGAGATGTCACCTTTCGAGGCTCTGTACGGGCGTAGGTGCCGTACACCCTTATCTTGGGATGATGTTGGTGAGCGAGCTTTACTGGGGCCAGAGATGGTTGTTGATGCAGCCGAGAAGGTGAAGCTCATCAGGGACAGACTTCGCGTGGCGCAGGACAGACATCGGCACTGGGCCGATAGCCACCGGAGGCCTTTGGAGTTTGAGGTACAGATTAGAGTAGGATTAGATTTAGGTTTATTTGTTTGTGATTTTGATCATATTTGTTTATTATTTTAATTAAGACCTTGCTTGTGATTAGGTCGAAGACCAGGTTTTCTTGAGGATATCTCCGACTCGTGGTACGATACATTTTGGTGGAGGCAGGAAGCTTAGCCCGCGCTTCATCGGCCCTTTCGTTATCAGCGGGAGAGTCGGTGACGTTGCATACAGGCTAAACTTGCCGCCTGTACTAGTGGGGGTCCACAACGTATTTCATGTATCACAGATGAGATGGTACGTGGCTGACCCTAGCCATGTGCTCGATCATTCAGAGATAGAGGTTGGGCCTTCTCTCAACTATCCAGAGCAGCCAGTGGAGATTCTGGATCGACGGAAGAAGATTCTGAAGAACCAGGTGATACCCTTGGTGCACGTCGCATGGAGGCATCATTCTCCAGGAGAGTCTACCTGGGAGCGGGAGGATGAGATGCACGAGCGCTACCCGTATCTTTTTGGACCGTAAGGTATGCTTTCTATCCTTCTCATCAGTTGTATTTCGCCTTTCAATTTCGAGGACGAAATTCTTTTAAGGAGGGTAGATTTGTCACTACCACATTTCTAGTGTGAGGGTATTTTTTCATTTTTTGGGTAATTTAAATTTATTAGAATTTATTTGAATTTATGGGAATTTTTAGGAATTATTTTGGAATTGTTTGGACTAGATTGATCTTGGCTAGTTTGGACCCTTGTAGACCAACCTAGGAGCTAACCCTAGTTAGTATGAGCTTGGTTAGGATATATGACTCTAGTCTAACCTAGCCTAATCATTGGTTTAGTCGTTAGACTCTAATTAGCAATAAGGATTAGAAAGTCATAAGTCATGACTTATGGTTTGAACCAATTAATAAAACAACTTAGCCATAGCCTATGTAACTTGGCCTAAAGCCCAAAAATTAGCAAACCCTAATCCCTAGGAAGTGATGGCCGACCACCTATCTATTGCATTGGGATCACCACCATATTTATACCCTCCTAAAATCTAGGGTTGCCTCCTTCTTAGGAAAGCTCAAGTTAGAAAAACAAGGTTTGTTCCTATTCAATAAATTCCTAAAATTCCATTCCTCTTCCCTTTCCATTCAAATCTTTTCCTTTAGGTTCTAATCTACCTATTCTTGCTGACATTAATGTTTCATTTCAGTTTGAGGTGATTTTAGTAGATTGGGACATCAAGAGGAGAGCCATTGAAAGAGGGGTTTCTTGAGAAGTTCAAGCTTAGGTAACTTTCTCTACACTCCATGAAATTTCGATTTGTCTTCATCATTAGGGAGTCCTAGGAGTCCCCTAAGTATCAGTATAGGTTTTGTGTCGGGTATCCTAGGTTTCGTGTCCGTTCTGGACACGTATCAGAGCTAGGGTTGAGTGTTTGACGAAATGCCCCAAAGGGCATTTCGATCTCGTTTGTGCATTATTTTTAAATAGGAAATTTAGTTTTAATCTTGCTTATTGATTCCTGTTCTTATGTGGTAGTGTTAGTGTCGGGTTGTGTCAAAATCTTGGCTTGGACACGCACGTACACACGCTCGCGCACGCGCTACAGTGTTCCCCAGCTACTCGGGGCCTGTAGCGGACACGACACGTATTGTATTGACATGAGACTTGACATGTGGCATGGGGCCATGACTGACACCCCATGTGTCAAGCCTCATGTGTCCCCGTGTCGTGTCGAGGAAGGAAATCGTTTGTGCACGTGTCGTGCACTGTGTGTTTTCAGTGTTCATTATGTGTTCCTGTATAAACTGTTTTAAATGCTTTAAATAATGTTTTTAATTGTTAAATAGTTCCTAAATATAATGTATATTATGTGTTAGATTCAGTTTCCGTGCTAGTTTAGGTTTTGTTTAGAATTTTGGTCTCGAGCATGGGTTTTTCTGGGTTTTCACTGATGCAACTGATACTGATTTGTTCAGTGTTACCTAATACTTTTTCCCTGTTTAATTGTGTGTTTCTCAACTGTTGATGATTCCTACATGTTACTTTTCATATAAACTAAGCTTTTACATACGATTATAGGCTTTTGATTGTGAGAATAGGATTTTGGCTAAGTGTGTGGATTCATTCTAATAGTTGAACTGATTTTGTGAACATGAGATGTTATGGTTCCTATCATTTGAAATCTGAGATCAAAATTTCATGTTTAGTTTTAGTTTGATTTAGTTACTGACTTGGGGTTACATGAACTGAGCTTTTGATCAGGAAATTCCTGAGATTGTTTTGAACTGAAAACTGAATATAAGTTTGAAACCTGGGAATGTAGAATGTGGGACTATTAAACTGGTTTTGAGTTCAAATGTTATTTGGTTTGATATGTGTTTTTGATACACTGTTAAGTTCTAAAATCTGAGATTTCAAGCAGTAGTGTAAACTGGAAATGGTGTACTGTTTAGGACCTAACTGAATCCATGTTTTATTAAATCTGAGATTCATGAGTATATTGGGGCTTACATGTATTAACTGTTTGTTTTGACTGAAACCTGAGGATTACAACACACACACATTGTTTCATGATCTCTCACACACTGTGCACTCACTGTTTTGGTCACATCACACACAATCACCTTCCTACCCATTTCAATTCCTGTCACATGTTGCATTACACCCATGTTTATGTGTCTTCATCCACACACACATCCACATTAGCATACACTAGGTACCACTCTCTCTTTCACATACACACAGGTTTAACACATCACTTATTTTATACACACACACACTCATACACTTGTACATTGTGTTTCCCTCTCTCTCTACATATATATATATATATATATATATATATATATATATATATATATATATATATATATATATATATATATATATATATATATATATGTATCCTATATGATATATCATGTGTGTGCCTTTATATATGTATGGTATATATATAGAGTATGGTGATTTTGTAAGTGGCTATAGGTTTTGTGTTCTAATGTAGATTATATATATATACCAATGTGTGTATAGTATAGCTAAAGATAATCTTGTGTAGAGTTGTGTATTGATAGGCTTGGCATGGTATTGCCTAGATTAGTCTTGATTAACCTAGAATAGTCTTATTAGACCTAGTCTAGACTTGGTTGACCTAGTTTGACTTCTAGGGTTGACCAGAGTTGACCAAGAGTTGACTTTGGCCTAGTTTGACCTAGAATCATGTAGAATGCATAGTAGGACTTCATTTTACTATTTTGGACTTGTTGTGACTTGTGCTGTTCTGATTAGGAGCCAGACACCACTCCTCGGACAGTACTTTCCTATTGGACACTCAGATACCAGGCGAGTATATTCTCTGATCATTTCATATCCTGCTTAGAACTATTTCCTGCAGTAGATTACTTTACTTGTACTGTCACGTTGGTCACACGGATTGGTACTATATGGATCCCTTCTTGAGATGTTATCCTTAGAGAGCATCGGGTACTCTATGTTCTGTGCGTTTCACTTACATGGCGTATCACTATGCTTCGTTGGTTCTTCGATCACTTGTGACATATACTCTTATGATCACAGAGTCTTCCTGGAATCCTTATCCTATTTATGGGTCTATTATGTACCACCCTTCGGGGGCTTACCACCCTTCGGGGGCTTATCACCCTTCGGGGGCCTTATATAGTATCATAACATAACCTGACTGGATCCTTGTGTATTGATTAGGGGTACGGGGGAGTAGAAGTGGACATGTGAATAATACACCAGTAGTGTAGCATCAGAATCATTCCATAGTGTAGCATCAGAATCATCCCATGTCATTTACATGTCCATGTTGTACTCTGACTCACTAGCCACATGTTAGTTCTCTATTTATAGTAGATATTTCTATTACAGCTTTCTCTCTCTGTTTACATACTGCATTTCTTTTAGTACTTGTATCTTACTTTACTGCATGATTATATCTTCTAACATGCTATAAACTGTTGAGATGTACTGTACTCGCTCATGTCCTGACTGGACCTGTTGAAAATATTACAGAGGATGAGAAGGAGGCTGGTTTGGATACTTACTACGGGGCAGCCTTAGATGACACATGCGAGCTGGACCCTCAGGAGGACCCAGCTCTAGCTGAGGATATTACCCCGATTGCTGTAGCACCCAGTTTCCCAAATGAGGGTAATTTTAAAATTTTATGTTTATAGTTATTTTAATAATGATATTTAATTCATGATATAATTTTTGGTAATTTTAAATTATTTTAAAATTATTTAAATCAATGACTTGTGGTTTTTACGTTTTGCTAGTGAAACCCTAGAGACTGTTTGACCTAGAGCCTAACCATGTGATTATGATATTATAATATTATTTTTGGCCTAAGGATATTTTTTGCATTTGACCTCTTTGAATTATTTTGATATTATTTTATTATTTATGATATTATTTTGGGGTTATTTGAGTCGGGTTCGAATTTTAACTCAATCCGACTTGAAACGGGGACCCGGGGGTAGTTTGACTCTAGTGGGACCCACACACTAGTTAGGCATAGCCCACATGATATTAATTTTAGTCCATATGATAGAAATATTTTAGTTAGAGGTTAGACTAATTATTACGGATAAGGTTAGTGTGATTAGAGACTTTAGAATGACTAATTTAACCCCAACCAATTAGCCCTTTCCTAATACTCATAGAATAGGTTAGTGGGGGCATTTTGGACCTTACCATAATAGGACAAATAGCCCCATATGGTCAGCCACTTTGGGAGAGGATAGGCTCAAGTTCATTTCATTATTCTCATCCACACTCTCTCTCTTGTTCTTCCCCAAATTCCTAGAGAGCAATCCCTAGCAATTTCTCCACCAAATCCTTCCATTTTACCACCAAATATTCTTCTTTCCTTCTCCATTCTAGCCAAGGAGGAAGCTACCCAAGTTTGGGAGGATTCGGAGCTCGTTCGTGTCCTTTTGGAATATCTACGTGTCGGTATCGTTCCGGGAAGGCATTTCTTCGATTCGATCTACCGGGAGGTATAAATCCCTTCTCCTTTTCATTTCCTCATGCATATAGGTCTATTTTGAACCCATAGGAATGACCCCCATAGTTGTATCTCCTCGTGTCCATTTGGAGGTAATAGGAGTGTCCTTTGTGTTGTGGTTGTGTCCATGTGGAAAAATCCCAAATTTGGACACACTATGTGTTGTTGTTATGTATGAATGAATTATTACATGTTTAATCTCATATTTTTGTATTGGAGATGTGTTCTATAGTGTCTCATATATATATATATATTAGTGTAGAGAGTGAGTTCTTGATATATTATATTATATACTTGTGTTCTTTTGTCTCAAACTACCTAAATCCGTCATGATTTTTAGTCACGTTTTTAATTTCAGTCCTAACTTAGAAATGTCATAACTTCTAGCTCAAAGTTCGGTTTAATCTTCCGTTTTTTTTAAAAGAAGCGTATTGAAGTTAGCTTTCCAAAAACATATATTAGTAGGCCTAATTCTTTCTGTAACTTTTTGGAGAATTATTTGAGTATCAGCTGTACGAAAGACAAACGCGTTCTCGGTGTTTTTGCGATTTCGGGAGTTTCCGAAAACGAAAATGCGATCCATTTGAAGTTTCGAAAAGCTAACACATAGATCTATAACATACTTTAATCCTAAATTTTATTTCATGCTGAGATGGTACAATATTGATTATTAGTAGGAGTTACTATTCGGCATATGCATCTTGTGCACCCTTGTGTGTAATATAATATTCTATTTGATTTTAACCCATGTTAATGTATATACATTATGTAATTAAATAGAGAATGCAAGCATGAGTAAATGATTAAATAAATGATGTATGAGGTGTAAGTATCCTATCTAATGTAAGCATGTATAAGTATGGCTTGTGATGAATATGTAGGTTCCATAGTATGTAATGTATGGTGCATATAGTGGTGCAAGAGAATAAATGAATGATGAATGAATGCAAGCATGAATGTAATATAATAATAAATGTAATGCATGATATGTTAGATAAATGAAATAATATATATATATATGATATATCCTCTTTACATTAATGTATATATATGGTTGAATGCAAGCATGTAGGAATACAATTAATGTAATGTATGTAAGCAATACATAAATGCATGAATGAAAGAATGATATACAATGCATGCATGAAAGTATATAATGAATGCTAGATATAAATGCAAGGTATATATGTAATGATAGATATGAATGCATAATGTATAAATATTATAAATGCAATATCAGATTTCATATGTAGACATAGAACCAATGCATAGCTGATATTTAGATTGAATGTTAGTTCATTTTAGGTTGTTTGAATACTGAACTGTCCATGTAAGCATATATACCTTCCTTTTTCTATTGCCAAGCCAATTTCTATTTTCAATATAGTGGAATATCTATGAATGTAATGTTAACCTTCAACCCCTTAATTCGAAATGTTAGTTAATTTCAGTATTAGACAATGCATGAGCTGTATGCATATGGGATGTTGGCTTAATAGCAGATTTCAGATAACATGGTTCATTTTATGTGGTTAGTTACACCAGTTTATGGGATAGCTCACTTTAGTTTATATGTAAATGTGGAACTAAACTAAGAATGAACTTCACCCTCTGCACAAGGACACCCCACTCTATATCAACCACCATGCCATGTAACCCTTCTTTAAATGATTGCTATAATATATATAGATTTATGTAAAGTATAGATGCATGTTAGTTATAACTTAAATAGTCTCTAATCTAATGTATATAGATGTATACTTGTAGCCATGCATGTTAAGTATAATACATGTGTAATGTAGATGGGTTAGCTTTGTGCCATGTGTAGTGTAAACTCATAACTAGTATTGATTTCTCTTTTCATGTACACCTCCATATTCACACACACACATAGCTTTACATGTTAGTTCCTTTCTCTTATATATATATAATATCGAATATGCATGATAGTGATGTATCTTGATGTGTGACTTGTGTTGGCTTGTATAGCCTTGTGATTGGTGTGTGACTGCTAGCCTAGGCTTGGTTAGGCCTAGTGAGACTTATTAGACTTGTTTGGGCTAGGACTTGACCTAGTTGACTAGTGTAGTTGACTAGAGTTGACCAAGTATTGACTTTAGTCTAGTTTGACCTAGACAGCATACAGGTGCATTATAAATTACTATTATCATCCCCTGTATATATCTTGACTTGTGTTGCTCTAACTAGGAGTCAGGTACCTCATCTCGGACAGTACATTTACTTCAGACATTCAGATACGAAGCAAGTACATTCTCTGACCGTTTCATACTTGTCTGGATTTATATTCTTGCTCTAGATTACTGTACTTGATGCTGACACGATCATTATCACGGATTAGTACTATGTGGATCTTCTTCTGAGATATTATCTCCTTGTATTCACTAAATATATATTGTGATGTGCGTTTCACTTACATTTGTATTTATTGAATATCCTTATCATTGTACACTCATTGTGCATATTGTACTCTCATTATCACATTGAGCCATTGTACAAGCCCTTGTACAAGCCATTGTACAAGCCATTGTATAAGTCATTGTACAAGCCATTGTATAAGGTAACGTAACTGAATTGGATCCTTGTGTATTGATTGGAGAGGGAGAGTAAAATTGGTTATGTGATCAATCCTATTGTATAAGAAATTGTATATGTCCATTGTACACCCACGTACAAAGGAGTCCCATTTTATTGTATAACCTAACCCGTTTATATAACCATATTGTGCTCTAAATCACATGTTACAGTTCTTACTTATCATATATAGATATTTCCTATTATCAAATCTCTGCTATTTTCATATACATTCTTCTTTCAGCGTTTCATGTACCTTACTCTATTGCATGCTTTATATTTTCTAACATGATATGAACTGCGTGAGATGTTTTGTGCTCGCTCCTGTCCTGACTGGACCTGTTGAAAATTTTACAGAGGATGATGAGGAACCCTGCACCCTTACTTGGAGTTTGCCTAGTTGACACTCGCGACCTGGACCCCTGGGAAGGTTCAGGCAGCTGCTCAGGATGATACCTTGTTTAGTGTAGATAGCTTAGACTGTCCTTTCTTTTCATGTTTAGCTGTTGTCTTATTTTCAGAGTTGTATATTTTAGAGATGTTAAGACTTTGTTATTTCTTTCTGCTGTACCTCAGTTGAGAATTTCTTATCTATTTTTCATCATGCTACATTCTACCTTAGATTGTGATTGAGTTGTACCTCTGTTTTGGCCTCCTAATGGAGAGTATTCATATTATGTTAGTTATAGTTCGTGACCTAGAACAGCGTTCTACCGCCGACACTGCGGCGTAGGCTGGGCGTTGTTACGCTCTCGTACCCTCACAGTGGGTACGGGTCGTGACAAGTTTTTAGTGGTGGCCCATGCAGGTCGAGTTTATGTAGTGGTATTCGAACTAGAGTATCACTACAGCCTGCAGTAGGATTAGGATATTTTTGGAGGTACTCAATCACATTAGAAAAAACTCTTAATCCGATTCCTTTTGTCTAAAATTGTTGCTTATTGACTTCCCTTGAATATAAACTATTCTCCTTGAATTTTTGCTTCATTCTCAGAAATTGATTCTTGTTTTGATCTGTCTTCATGAAGGTTATGAAGACACGATCTTATCGCTTCGGTTCGGAGGATAATATCGAAAGGCTGGCCACCTCTCGTCCTGTTCATCAGGGCCTCGAGACTGCAGCTTCTGTTGTGCCGACTCAGGTTGGCGTTTCTGCTATATTGGAGGTGCACCTCCGTATGTACAGAGACTTTTTCCTTTATTTCCGGTTTCTCTCAACAGCAGCGATTCATGCAGCATCAGCAGCAGAGATTTGTGCAGTATCAGCATCAGGCTGGAGAAAACTAGCAGGACGAGCTATCGTCAGGACAGTCGAGGATGCATTGATCGTTGGAGATCTTGCTGCAAGTTCCGTTCTTCTCAATTCCGTTTCCGCAATTGTCTTTTATAATTACCTTGAAATCTGATTCCATCTGTTCCTTGTTGATTGATTAATTTTGTCATGTTACTCTTTTGTTGTAGTTGTTTTTTTCTTCTGAGAAAATCATATGGGCTAGGTCGCCTAAATCATGGGATCTATAATCCTCGATAGTCGTATTAGTTGGCATAGTGAGAACATGTAGTCAGATTTTGGATGTATTCTCGGGTATGGAAATTTAAGGTTTTTGCCGTCGCATGCGGCAGTGCAAAAATTTTAAATACCATGAACCTAGAGGTATGTACCTTAGTCAAGGACTCTGTGATTATCGTAGCCTTGCTCACTAGCATGATGAAGACTCTGGACAACATGATTTTGGACAGAAGCATATGATTAACAGATTGTATCTTGAGAAGGTTTAAACATTATACCCTTTTGATTGTTATAAATGACTTAGGAGTAGGGATATTTAGTTTTGTAGAGCTTATTAATAGGTAGTTCCTTCATAGTATAATGGTATGATAACTTGTAGAGTGTCTGTACCCTAGAGGCGATAGTTAGCATTGGTGTTAGAATAGTAACCCATTGCAGATAATTCTTCTGTTATCTATAATACCAACCAGTTACATATAGGATGGTAGACAGCCCTACAACCTTGATGATTGTTGTTTCCTTACCTTCCCAATTAGGACATCCTAGATTGTTTGTGTGTTGATACCATAGTACTGTTTTGACCTAGAATGATTAGTGTACCTAGGTGAGACTTCCAACTGCTACGGTATGCCCTGACCTTGTATACTATTCTTTCAAATTGCATGATTTAGATAAAAAAAATTTAGACCTTGATTGTTGGGAAATAGGGACGTCACTCTATTAGTATCAGTTGTAGATATATATGGGTTAGTCCTTGATGTGGGGATGTGTGTCTATAAACATGTAGCTTAGGAGATTTAGGAGAGATTATAGTATCAGCCTTGATAGGATGTACTAGTCTTTTGGTGAGTATAAATGTGTTATGAGAGATAGGGGCCTATATGTCTTAGTAATGCATCGTTCCTATGGTAATAGAATGTATTAATAGATGGTTAATAGGAAGATAATAGTTTGAGCATACCTATAGCCTATGATCAGTTCCTTTTCATCCTTAGTTAAGACCACTTTAAAATAGGTCCAGTCCCTTGGATATAGGTTCCAGTCCATATTCTATTGAAGTTCCACTACCGCCGTACAGCAGAGCAGTATTGGAGGTATTCCTAGATTGATACTTTTTAGATGTTTATTTATTATTCCAGTGTTAGGAAGTGTTACCTTAGATATTGGGTAGGTTAGAGGCTCTAGAAGGAGTACTATCGATCTTAAATTTCGAGGACGAAATTTTTCTAAGGTAGGTAGAGTTGTAGCACCCAGTTTCCCAAATGAGGGTAATTTTGAAATTTCGTGTTTATAGTTATTTTAATAATGATATTTAATTCATGATATATTTTTTGGTGATTTTAAATCATTTTAAAATTATTTAAATCAATGACTTGTGGTTTTGACGTTTTGTTAGTGAAACCCTAGAGACTGTTTGACCTAGAGCCTAACCATGTGATTATGATATTTTAATATCATTTTTGGTCTAAGGATATTTTTTGCATTTGACCTATTTGAATTATTTTGATATTATTTTATTATTTATGATATTGTTTTGGGGTTATTTGAGTCGGGTTCGAATTTCAACTCAATCCGACTTGAAACGGGGACCCGGGGGTAGTTTGACTCTAGTGGGACCCACACACTAGTTAGGCATAGCCCATATGATATTAATTTTAGTCCACATGATAGAAATATTTTAGTTAGAGGTTAGACTAATTATTACGGATAAGGTTAGTGTGATTAGAGACTTTAGAATGACTAATTTAGCCCCAACTAATTAGCCCTTTCCTAATGCTCATAGAATAGGTTAGTGGGAGCATTTTGGACCTTACCATAATAGGACAAATAGCCCCATATGGCCAGCCACTTTGGGAGAGGATAGGCTCAAGTTCATTTCATTATTCTCATCCACACTCTCTCTCTTGTTCTTCCCCAAATTCCTAGAGAGCAATCCCTAGCAATTTCTCCACCAAATTCTTCCATTTCACCACCAAATCTTCTTCTTTCCTTCGCCATTCTAGCCAAGGAGGAAGCTACCCAAGTTTGGGAGGATTCGGAGCTCGTTCGTGTCCTTTTGGAATCTCTACGTGTCGGTGTCGCTCCGGGAAGGCATTTCTTCGATTCGATCTACCAGGAGGTATAAATCCCTTCTCCTTTTCATTTCCTCATGCATATAGGTCTATTTTGAACCAATAGGAATGACCCCCATGGTTGTATCTCCACTTGTGTCTATTTCGTGTCCATTTGGAGGTCATAGGAGTGTCCTTTGTGTTGTGGTTGTGTCCATATGGGAAAATCCCAAATTTGGACACACTATGTGTTGTTGTTATGTATGAATGAATTATTACATATTTAATCTCATATTTTTGTATTGGAGATGTGTTCTATAGTGTCTCATATATATATATATATTAATGTAGAGAGTGAGTTCTTGATATATTATTTTATATACTTGTGTTCTTTTGTCTCAAACTACCTAAATCCGTCATGATTTTTAGTCACGTTTTTAATTTCAGCCATAACTTAGAAATGTCATAACTTCTAGCTCAAAGTTCGGTTTAATCTTCCATTTTTTTAAAGAAGCGTATTGAAGTTAGCTTTCCAAAAGCATGTATTAATAGGCCTAATTCTTTCTGTAACTTTCTGGAGAATTATTTGAGTGTCAGCTGTACGAAAGACAAACGCGTTCTCGGTGTTTTCGCGATTTCGGGAGTTTCCGGAAACGAAAACGCGATCCGTTTGAAGTTTCGGAAAGCTAACACATAGATCTATAACATACTTTAATCCTAAATTTTAATTCATGCTGAGATGGTACAGTATTGATTATTAGTAGGAGTTACTATTCGGCATATGCATCTTGTGCACCCTTGTGTGTAATATAATGTTCTATTTGATTTTAACACTTGTTAATGTATATACATTATGTAATTAAATAGAGAATGCAAGCATGAGTAAATAGTTAAATAAATGATGTATGAGGTGTAAGTATCATATCTTATGTAAGCATGTATAAGTATGACTTGTGATGAATATGTAGGTTCCATAGTATGTAATGTATGGTGCATATAGTGGTACAAGAGAATAAATGAATGATGAATGAATGCAAGCATGAATGTAATATAATAATAGATGTAATGCATGATATATTAGATGAATGAAATAATATATATATATATATATGATATATATCCTCTTTACATTAATGTATATATATGGTTGAATGCAAGCATGTAGGAATACAATTAATGTAATGTATGTAAGCAATACATAAATGCATGAATGAAAGAATGATATACAATGCATGCATGAAAGTACATAATGAATGCTAGATATAAATGCAAGGTATATATGTAATAATATATATGAATGCATAATGTATAAATATTGTAAATGCAATATCAGATTTCAAATGTAGACATAGAACCAATACATAGCTGATATTTAGATTGAATGTTAGTTCATTTTAGGTTGTTTGAACACTGAACTGTCCATGTAAGCATATATACCTTCCTTTTTCTATTGCCAAGCCAATTTCAGTTTTCAATATAGTGGAATGTCTATGAATGTAATGTTAACCTTCAACCCCTTAATTCAAAATATTAGTTAATTTCAGTATTAGACAATGCATGAGCTATATGCATATGGGATGTTGGCTTAATGGCAGATTTCAGATAACATGGTTCATTTTATGTGGTTAGTTACACCAGTTTATGGGATAGCTCACTTTAGTTTATATGTAAATATGGAACTAAACTGAGAATGAACTTCACCCTCTGCACAAGGACACCCCACTCTATATCAACCACCATGCCATGTAACCCTTCTCTAAATGATTGCTATAATATATATATAGATTTATGTAAAGTATAGATGCATGTTAGTTATAACTTAAATAGTCTCTAATCTAATGTATATAGATGTATACTTGTAGCCATGCATGTTAAATATAATACATGTGTAATGTAGATGGGTTAGCTTTGTGCCATGTGTAGTGTAAACTCATAACTAGTGTTGATTTCTTTTTTCATGTACACCTCCATGTTCACACACACACATAGCTTTATATGTTAGTTCCTTTCTCTTATATATATATAATATCGAATATGCATGACAGTGATGTATCTTGATGTGTGACTTGTGTTGGCTTGTATAGCCTTGTGATTGGTGTGTGACTGCTAGCCTAGGCTTGGTTAGGCCTAGTGAGACTTATTAGACTTGTTTGGGCTAGGACTTGACCTATTTGACTAGTGTAGTTGACTAGAGTTGACCAAGTGTTGACTTTAGTCTAGTTTGACCTAGACAGCATGCAGGTGCATTATAGATTACTATTATCATCCCCTGTATATATTTTGACTTGTGTTGCTCTAACTAGGAGTCAGGTACCTCATCTCGGACAGTACATTTACTTCAGACATTCAGATACGAGGCGAGTACATTCTCTGACCGTTTCATACTTGTCTGGATTTACATTCTTGCTCTAGATTACTGTACTTGATGCTGACACGATCATTATCACGGATTAGTACTATGTGGATCTTCTTCTGAGATGTTATCTTCTTGTATTTACTAAATACATATTGTGATGTGCGTTTCACTTACATATTGTATTTATTGAATATCCTTATCATTGTACACTCATTGTGCATATTGTACTCTCATTATCACATTGAGCCATTGTACAAGCCATTGTACAAGCCATTGTATAAGTCATTGTACAAGCCATTGTATAAGGTAACGTAACTGAATTGGATCCTTGTGTATTGATTGGGGAGGGAGAGTAAAATTGGTTATGTGATCAATCCTATTGTATAAGAAATTATATATGTCCATTGTACACTCACGTACAAAGGAGTCCCATTTTATTGTATAACCTAACCCGTTTACATAACGATATTGTGCTCTAAATCACATGTTGCTTAATGTTCTTACTTATCATATATAGATATTTCCCTTTATCAAATCTCTGTTGTTTTCATATACATTCTTCTTTCAGCGTTTCATGTACCTTACTCTATTACATGCTTTATATTTCCTAACATGATATGAACTGCGTGAGATGTTTTGTGCTCGCTCCCGTCCTGACTGGACCTGTTAAAAATTTTACAGAGGATGATGAGGAACCCTGCACCCTTACTTGGAGTTTGCCTAGTTGACACTCGCGATCTGGACCCCTGGGGAGGTTCAGGCAGCTGCTCAGGATGATACCTTGTATAGTGTAGATAGCTTAGACTGTCCTTTCTTTTCATGTTTAGCTGTTGTCTTATTTTCAGAGTTGTATATTTTAGAGATGTTGAGACTTTGTTATTTCTTTCTGCTGTACTCAGTTGAGAATTTCTTATCTATTTTCCATTATGCTATATTCTACCTTAGATTGTGATTGAGTTGTACCTCTGTTTTGGCCTCCTTATGGAGAGTATTCATATTATGTTAGTTATAGTTCATGACCTAGAACAGCATTCTACCGCCGACACTGCGGCGTAGGCTGGGCGTTGTTACGCTCTCGTACCCTCACAGTGGGTGCGGGTCGTGACACGTTTTTAGTGGTGGCCCATGCAGGTCGAGTTTATGTAGTGGTATTCGAACTAGAGTATCACTACAGCCTGCAGTAGGATTATAATATTTTTGGAGGTACTCATTCACATTATGAAAAACTCTTAATCCGATTCCTTTTGTCTAAAATTGTTGCTTATTGACTTTCCTTGAATATAAACTGTTCTCCTTGAATTTTCGCTTCATTCTCAGAAATTGATTCTTGTTTTGATCTGTCTTCATGATGGTTATGAAGATACGATCTCATCGCTTCGGTTCGGAGGATACTATCGAAAGGCTGGCCACCTCTCGTCCTGTTCATCAGGGCCTCGAGACTGCAGCTTCTGTTGTGCCGACTCAGGTTGGCGTTTCTGCTATATTGGAGGTGCACCTTCGTCTGTACAGAGACTTTTCCCTTCATTTCTGGTTTCTCTCAGCAGCAGCGATTCATGCAGCATCAGCAGCAGAGATTTGTGCAGTATCAGCATCAGAATGGAGGAAACCAGCAGGGCGAGCTATCGTCAGGACAGTCGTGGATGCAAAGACCGTTGGAGATCTTGCTGCAAGTTCCGTTCTTCTCAATTCCATTCCCGCAATTGTCTTTTATAATTACCTTGAAATCCGATTCCATCTGTTCCTTGTTGATTGATTAATTTTGTCATGTTACTCTTTTGTTGTGTTTGTTTTTTCTTCTGAGAAAATCATATGGGCTAGGTCGCCTAAATCATGGGATCTATAATCCTCGATAGTCGTGTTAGTTGGCATAGTGAGGACATGTAGTCAGATTTTGGATGTATTCTCGGGTATAGAAATTTAAGATTTTCGTCGTCGCATGCGACAGTGCGAAAATTTTAAATACCATGAACCTAGAGGTATGTACCTTAGTCAAGGACTCTGTGAGATCGTAGCCTTGCTCACTAGCATGATGAAGACTCTGGACAACATGATTTTGGACAGACGCATATGATTAACAGATTGTATCTTGAGAAGGTTTAAACATTATACCCTTTTGATTGTTATAAATGACTTAGGAGTAGGGATATTTAGTTTTGTAGAGCTTATTCATAGGTAGTTCCATCATAGTATAATGGTATGATAACTTGTAGAGTGTCTGTACCCTAGAGGTGATAGTTAGCATTGGTGTTAGAATAGTAACCCATTGCAGATAATTCTCCTGTTATCTATAATACCAACCAGTTACATATAGGATGGTAGACAGCCCTACAACCTTGATGATTGTTGTTCCCTTACCTTCCCAATTAGGACACCCTAGATTGTTTGTGTGTTGATACCATAGTACTGTTTTGACCTAGAATGATTAGTGTACCTAGGTGAGACTTCCAACTGCTACGGTATGCCCTGACCTTGTATACTATTCTTTCAAATTGCATGATTTAGATAAAAAAAATTTAGACCTTGATTGTTGGGAAATAGGGACGTCACTCCATTAGTATCAGTTATAGATATATATGGGTTAGTCCTTGATGTGGGGATGTGTGTCTATAAATATGTAGCTTAGGAGATTTAGGAGAGATTATAGTATCAGCCTTGATAGGATGTACTAGTCTTTTGGTGAGTATAAATGTGTTATGAGAGATAGGGGCCTATATGTCTTAGTAATGCATCGTTCCTATGGTAATAGAATGTATTAATAGATGGTTAATAGGAAGATAATAGTTTGAGCATACCTATAGCCTATGATCAGTTCCTTTTCATCCTTAGTTAAGACCACTTTAAAATAGGTCCAGTCCCTTGGATATAGGTTCCAGTCCATATTCTATTGAAGTTTCACTACCGCCGTACAGCAGAGCAGTATTTGAGGTATTCCTAGATTGACACTTTTTAGATGTCCATTTATTATTCCAGTGTTAGGAAGTGTTACCTTAGATATTGGGTAGGTTAGAGGCTCTAGAAGGAGTACTATCGATCTTAAATTTCGAGGACAAAATTTTTCTAAGGTGGATAGAGTTGTAGCACCCAGTTTCCCAAATGAGGGTAATTTTGAAATTTCGTATTTATAGTTATTTTAATAATAATATTTAATTCATGAAATGATTTTTGGTGATTTTAAATTATTTTAAAATTATTTAAATCAATGACTTGTGGTTTTGACGTTTTGCTAGTGAAACCTTAGAGACTGTTTGACCTAGAGCCTAACCATGTGATTATGATATTTTAATGTCATTTTTGGCCTAAGGATATTTTTTGCATTTGACCTCTTTGAATTATTTTGATATTATTTTATTATTTATGATATTGTTTTGGGGTTATTTGAGTCGGGTTCGAATTTCAACTCAACCGACTTGAAACGGGGATCCGGGGGTAGTTTGACTCTAGTGGGACCCACACACTAGTTAGGCATAGCCCATATGATATTAATTTTAGTCCACATGATAGAAATATTTTAGTTAGAGGTTAGACTAATTATTACGGATAAGGTTAGTGTGATTAGAGACTTTAGAATGACTAATTTAGCCTCAACCAATTAGCCCTTTCCTAATACTCATAGAATAGGTTAGTAGAGGCATTTTGGACCTTACCATAATAGGACAAATAGCCCCATTTGGCCAGCCACTTTGGGAGAGGATAGGCTCAAGTTCATTTCATTATTCTCATCCACACTCTCTCTCTCTTGTTCTTCCCCAAATCCTAGAGAGCAATCCCTAGCAATTTCTCCACCAAATTCTTCCATTTCACCACCAAATCTTTTTCTTTCCTTCTCCATTCTAGCCAAGGAGGAAGCTACCCAAGTTTGGGAGGATTCAGAGCTCGTTCGTGTCCTTTTGGAATCTCTACGTGTCGGTGTCGCTCCGGGAAGGTATTTCTTCGATTCGATCTACCAGGAGGTATAAATCCCTTCTCCTTTTCATTTCCTCATGCATATAGGTCTATTTTGAACCCATAGGAATGACCCCCATGGTTGTATCTCCATTTGTGTCCATTTCGTGTCCATTTGGAGGTCATAGGAGTGTCCTTTGTGTTGTGGTTGTGTCCATGTGGGAAAATCCCAAATTTGGACACACTATGTGTTGTTGTTATGTATGAACGAATTATTACATGTTTAATCTCATATTTTTGTATTAGAGATGTGTTCTATAGTGTCTCATATATATATATATATATATATATATATATATATATATATATATATATATATTTATATATTAGTTTAGAGAGTGAGTTCTTGATATATTATGTTATATACTTGTGTTCTTTTGTCTCAAACTACCTAAATCCGTCATGATTTTTAGTCACGTTTTTAATTTCAGCCCTAACTTAGAAATGTCATAACTTCTAGCTCAAAGTTCGGTTTAATCTTCCGTTTTTTTAAAAGAAGCGTATTGAAGTTAGCTTTCCAAAAACATGCATTAATAGGCCTAATTCTTTCTGTAACTTTCTGAAAAATTATTTGAGTGTCAGCTGTACGAAAGATAAATGCGTTTTCGGTATTTTTGCGATTTCGGGAGTTTTCGGAAACGAAAACGCGATCCGTTTGAAGTTTCGGAAAGCTAACACATAGATCTATAACATACTTTAATCCTAAATTTTAATTCATGCTGAGATGGTACAGTATTGATTATTAGTAGGTGTTATTATTCGATATATGCATCTTGTGCACCCTTGTGTGTAATATAATTTTCTATTTGATTTTAACCCATGTTAATGTATATACATTATGTAATTAAATAGAAAATGCAAACATGAGTAAATGGTTAAATAAATGATGTATGAGGTGTAAGTATCCTATCTAATGTAAGCCTGTATAAGTATGGCTTGTGATGAATATGTAGTTTCCATAGTATGTAATATATGGTGCATATAGTGGTGCAAGAGAATAAATGAATGATGAATGAATGCAAGCATGAATGTAATGTAATAATAGATGTAGTGCTTGATATGTTATATGAATAAAATAATATATATATATGATATATATCCTCTTTACATTAATGTATATATATGGTTGAATGCAAGCATGTAGGAATATAATTAATGTAATATATGTAAGCAATACATAAATGCATGAATGAAAGAATGATATACAATGCATGCATGAAAGTATATAATGAATGCTAGATATAAATGCAAGGTATATATGTAATGATAGATATGAATGCATAATGTATAAATATTGTAAATGCATTATCAGATTTCATATGTAGACATAGAACCAATGCATAGTTGATATTTAGATTGAATGTTAGTTTATTTTAGGTTGTTTGAACACTGAACTGTCCATGTAAGCATATATACCTTCCTTTTTCTATTGCCAAGCCAATTTCAGTTTTCAATATAGTGGAATGTCTATGAATGTAATGTTAACCTTCAATCCCTTAATTCGAAATGTTAGTTAATTTCAGTATTAGACAATGCATGAGCTGTATGCATATGGGATGTTGGCTTAATGGCAGATTTCAGATAACATGGTTCATTTTATGTGGTTAGTTACACCAGTTTATGGGATAGCTCACTTTAGTTTATATGTAAATGTGGAACTAAATTGAGAATGAACTTCACCCTCTGCACAAGGACATCCCACTCTATATCAACCACCATGCCATGTAACCCTTCTCTAAATGATTGCTATAATATATATAGATTTATGTAAACTATAGATGCATGTTAGTTATAACTTAAATAGTCTCTAATCTAATGTATATAGATGTATACTTGTAGCCATGCATGTTAAGTATAATACATGTGTAATGTAGATGGGTTAGCTTTGTGCCATGTGTAGTGTAAACTCATAACTAGTGTTGATTTCTCTTTTCATGTACACCTCCATGTTCACACACACACATAGCTTTACATGTTAGTTCCTTTCTCTTATATATATATATATATATATATATATATATATATATATATATATATATATATATATATATATATATATATATATATATATATATAATATCGAATATGCATGATAGTGATGTATCTTGATGTGTGACTTGTGTTGGCTTGTATATCCTTGTGATTGGTGTGTGACTGCTAGCCTAGGCTTGGTTAGGCCTAGTGAGACTTATTAGACTTGTTTGGGCTAGGACTTGACCTATTTGACTAGTGTAGTTGACTAGAGTTGACCAAGTGTTAACTTTAGTCTAGTTTGACATAGACAGCATGCAGGTGCATTATAGATTACTATTATCATCTCCTGTATATATCTTGACTTGTGTTGCTCTAACTAGGAGTCAGGTACCTCATCTCGGACAGTAAATTTACTTCAGACATTCAGATACGAGGCGAGTACATTCTCTGACCATTTCATACTTGTCTGGATTTACATTCTTGCTCTAGATTACTGTACTTGATGCTGACACGATCATTATCAAGGATTAGTACTATGTGGATCTTCTTCTGAGATGTTATCTCCTTGTATTCACTAAATACATATTGTGATGTGCGTTTTACTTACATATTATATTTATTGAATATCCTTATCATTATACACTCATTGTGTATATTGTACTCTCATTATCACATTGAGCCATTGTACAAGCCATTGTACAAGCCATTGTATAAGTCATTTTTCAAGCCATTGTATAAGGTAACATAACTGAATTGGATCCTTGTGTATTGATTGGGGAGGGAGAGTAAAATTGGTTATGTGATCAATCCTATTGTATATGTCCACTATACACCCACGTACAAAGGAGTCCCATTTTATTGTATAACCTAACCCATTTACATAACCATATTGTGCTCTAAATCACATGTTACAGTTCTTACTTATCATATATAGATATTTTCCATTATCAAATCTCTGCTGTTTTTATATACATTCTTCTTTCAACGTTTCAGGTACCTAACTCTGTTGCATGCTTTATATTTCCTAACATGATATGAACTGCGTGAGATATTTTGTGCTCGCTCTCGTCCTGACTGGACCTGTTAAAAATTTTACAGAGGATGATGAGGAACCCTGCACCCTTACTTGGAGTTTGCCTAGTTGACACTCGCGACCTGGACCCCTGGGGAGGTTCAGGCAGCTGCTCAGGATGATACCTTGTATAGTGTAGATAGCTTAGACTGTCCTTTCTTTTCATGTTTAGCTGTTGTCTTATTTTCAGAGTTGTATATTTTAGAGATGTTGAGACTTTATTATTTCTTTCTGCTGTACCTCAGTTGAGAATTTCTTATCTATTTTCCATCATGCTACATTCTACCTTAGATTGTGATTGTGTTGTACCTCTGTTTTGGCCTCCTTATGGAGAGTATTCATATTATGTTAGTTATAGTTCATGACCTAGAACAGCGTTCTACCGCCGACACTGCGGCGTAGGTTGGGCGTTGTTACGCTCTCGTACCCTCACAGTGGGTGCGGGTCGTGACAATTGCCTAGACTAGATTAGTTAGGATTATCTATCTTTTATGTAGTCTTGAGGCATGTTTTAGCTAGACTTTATTTGGAGTTTAGAGTTGTATATATTCTTTCATTCTGTATCTGAGACCATGTACTTCTGGATATTGCTGGGATTATCTTAGATTACTTTTCATCTATTTATTTCCTTGAGTTCTATTTCATATCGTGCTATCTCTTCCTTAGCTGTGATTGAGTTTTACTGCTATGTCACCCCGATTCGGAGAGTATAAACTGTTTAGAGATATATTGCTAGATGATTGTTGACCTAGGACAGCGTTCTACCGCCGATACTGCGGTGTAGGCTGGACGTACCCACGTCTCGTGCCCTTACTCTAGGATGCGGGTCGTGACACTCTCTCTTTCCCTTCTCATTACTGACTCGTCTCCTCTCCCTTTTCCACCGACCACGTCGTCTCCGGCATGACTGGTGCGTAGTCATCCGGATCCGAGGCCACCGCCGGGCTCTCGTCGACGTACGCAACGCCCTCCACCCACACATCCTCTACGGCCACCGTCGAACACTTGCCAGATCTGGACGCCAATGCCGCGGCCTCAACCCCCCTCGAGCGGCGGCGACCTCATGAACGTCGATGCCACCGCCGCGACGAAGAGGATGGCCCATCGAGTGGCCGTGGTCGACGAGGTCAAGCGACTGCGCGGGAGGACGAGGGCGTCGGCGAGCGGTGAGCCACCTCGACGGTGGAGATGGAGCCATCTGACGTCGGTAAGCGGTCGAGATGACTCCGCCTGGCCGGAAGTCACTTGTGATGTTCTAGAGGGGTGATGTTCAAGAGGACCCCATGTCCGCCTGGCCGGAGAAGTCACTTGTGATCAGGGCCGGCCCTGGGGCCGTGCCAATAGTGCGGCCGCACATGGCCTCCAATTTTGGGGGGCCTCAAAAAAATATTTGGGTTAGTTTTGTAATTTTGTATTTCAAGTTATTTTATTTCTTCCTCAATTCCTACTCTACAATCCCTCCAAGACCTTCTGTTCTTAGATCCCTATTCCCTACTGACTCTAAGATTCATATTTACAATCATACAAAAAAATTAGGATTTCTTAAAGATATTGCTCTGACCGGTGTGTTAATTGATGATTAGATTTTATATATATATAAAATTTAATAATTTGGATGTGCATGCTTAGTATTTATTTAAGAAATAATGATGTTGAAGACCGGAGCTCTTGGTCTTGCATCAGGTGACTCAGGTCCATAGCCGGTCCTATGATTTATGGGACCTATGACAAAATCTAAAATTTGGGCCATTTTTCTCACATAAATTTTTTTACCATTTTTACAAGCAAAATTATCAATTAAGATATCAAAATCATCAATCAAGCTATCATATTTTTTTCCGATTGGAACGTTGGCTTTTTTTTGCTTCCAGATTGAATCTTTTTTCTTTGATATACCTAGTCTATTGTAAAATTACGAAACTTCCAAAATTGGGGGCCCATGACGGTCGTCCGCGTCCGTGCCCTGGACTGACCCTGCTCAGGTTTTGGAGGCAGACAATTTAACGGTCAGTACGTCTTCTGTCTAAAACATCTTTATTATACTATGTAATGTGCTTGAATAAGATAATTTGAGTTTTAGTTATTTTGTTTAGTAACTACCTATAGATTCAGTTATAATATATAATTGAGAACATCTCCAGAGATTTTGATAAAGACATATAATAATATATTTAAAAAATATGAATAAATAAATATAGGGCCACATTTTGAAACTCGCACAGGGCCTTCAATTATTAAGGACCGGCCTTGCTTGTGATGAGTAACCCAGGAGACGAGTCGATGTCGCGCCCGAGTCCGCGACTCCGTGTCCGTGTGATGTTCAAGAGCAGTATACACATCGATGGACTTAGGACACGAACTCTGCATGTGCAGTAGACACAACTGGAACGAGCAGTATACACGACGAAAAGGTCCTCCAGTTGGACACAGCAGTAGACACAACTGTAATTTCTATAAAATAAATTACCAAACACATTTTTCAACTTTTGTATTTTAAAATTATTTTTTAGATGAAAGTAACCAAACACAAATTCAAAATTTTTATACTCAGAAAACAACTTTATAACTTACTTTCAGAAAACTGTTTTCAGGAAAAAATTTCAGAAAGTATATCCAAACGGACCCTTAATTTCCAAGAGGAGGAAAATAGGACAGAAAGTGGTTCCTCCCACTAACCTAAGGATTCATTTTTCCACACTAAGGATTCACTTTCCCTTTCAATTTTTTTGGTTTTTCCAAACAACGGAAAGAAAATTGATTGGAATTGCAATTTTCCAATGGAAAAAAAAATATCATACAATCAATTTCCTTTCCTTTCCTTTCCGCGAACCAAACGAGGCCTAAATAAAAATTGGACTCTCAGAGCCTCACCAAACTTCTTCCTCTTGCTCTTTAAACACAATTATTTGTGGTTACGAACCCTAAGAGATTTGAAAGCTTTAGAAATCATGACAACGAAGAACTGTCGGGATCTGACAGTCCTAACTGTTGTCCGTTATCGATATTCGCCGAATCAATCGTCCTCACTGGGACGTGATGTCGTACGAGCAAGATGATTAAATCGTTTATGGTTATCTCAAATTAGAACTTTCGCAGCGGAATAAACTAAGTCATATTGAAGTTAAAGCTGAGTATACGAAACAATCTATTTTATTGATAAAACAACGAAATACAAGCCATCAATAGCCCCAGTGAATATGCTAGATTGGCTTACAACACTCATGATCTCTCTTGCTCACAAAGGATCTCAATATTCCATACGTAATGTCTTCTATATCCAGGTAGCATCATCGGTCGAACATTTTTATGTTGCAAGTCCGAGCCCTGACGCCTCAACACGCCCAAGTCGCTTCAGTACCTGGGGGGTTGGGGTATTAGTACACATTTCATACTGGTGAATGGAGAAACTGACTCGTCGACACTAAGTAATTATGTGAAGCATACAGTTTACTTGGTGATCATTCTATCTTTGTCTTATTATCAGTTTCATGACATATTGAAAAAATGTAAAGCATGTACTCATGGTAAACATGTTATACTTGATTTGTGTAAGTAAACATGCAATATATATATATATATATATATATATATATATATATATATATATATATATATATATATATATATATATATATATATATATATATGAGGAGGGATCAACATCCCCTCACTTTTGTATCCCCTAAGCATCCTCTCTTTCACATTCGTTGATCTTGTTTAAGTCGTCTAATCTTAACCGTTGATTTTTTAATGGTTAAAATTATATGACTTAAACAAGATCCAATGGGTGTTAATATGGAGATGCTTAGGAGATGCAAAAGTGAGGGGATGTTGATCCCTCATATATACCCTAGGTGGGTAGTGTGGAAGCATGTGGCCGTTGTGGGCGGAATTCGAATCCCAGTAGGATCGATTCTGCAATTAATTACCATTTTCACACACACACACACACACACACACACACATATATTGTGTCGTATCACAACGACTCCTTACCAAGCCGGTGCACTCACCCTTGCATCGATGCAAGTTGAATACTTACAATCCTTCCTTGTCATGTTAAAGGTAACATTCCAACGCCTATCTATATGAAAGTCATTTGTTTACTGACACCATGTAGGACTTTTCAATGGCATTACGACGTGTCATATCAGTCCAAATTACGATCCCAACTGTAGGTCCTGCAATGCCTCGTACCAATGCACGACTCACTTTCACCTAGGTCGAACGGTCCCGACACCCTAGCGATGTCGTCTCAAAAAAGTCATACGTTGTGTACAAGTTGCCCATGATCATACAATATGCGTGAACAATTTTATGAAAACTATGACACAAGCATGATGATGGATCTAAATAATAGAATTCACAAGTCAACTTGAATTCCATATTTCCACTCAATGTTCTTCGGCGCTTATACCCAACTCAATGCTCCAATGAACGACCCGTAGGTCCCGAACATTCCAAGGCAACATGCCACATCCAATTGTTTCGTGATTTCGAATCATAACTGTTCACTTTACTGACGAAGCCTACCATTTACATATCAACAATTTCGTGGTATTTGTGTCACAACTACTTGTTTCGCTAACAAAGCATACCTTTCGATGTTACGACAGTTCTGTGGCATTGTGCCACAACCGATCACCTCACATACAAAGTCATATGATTTCGAACCATAACTGTTCACTTCACTGACGAAGCCTATTATTTACATATCAATAGTCCCGTAGATGCATCTGATGTTAGGAGGTTGCTAGAACTAGCTACTACCATACCGGTGGGCCTAAAGGAACACGGATTGAGGTTGTAAACAAGTACATTATTTTTTGTCATAGCTGAATAGAAGAAAACTATTCCAATCTCGACTGACTCCGAAAATTAGAGATAACAGCTTTCTTGATGTTATGAAACCCCGAAACAGAAAATAAAGAAAAGTAGTTATGAGGGGTTGGGATTTTGTAAGACTAGCCCAAAAATTAGAGATAAAAGCTTTCTTGATGTTATGAAACCTCGAAACATAGGAAAAAAAAACCTAGTTATGAGGGGTTGGGATTTTGTAAGACTAACCCAAAAATTAAAGATAAGAGCTTTCTTGATGTTATGAAACCCCGAAACATGAAGGAAAAAATATAGAATGAACCTTTTGTATTGGCTCAACACTAACACATGTTTACTAACACAGGTTCTCCTTATAGGACAATACAAGCACAAAATAAGAAAACTGATTACAACAGCTAGCTGGCCTAACTAATTCCTAACTTATAGCAGTGACTGATATTCTATTTACAACAATGTTCTAAATTTCGGCCTAGGCTGCCGCCTGCCGCACCGAAACCCCTTCTGTTCGACCTAGCTAGGCGTCTGTTCGGCCCTATTCGGCACCTAGGTGGACTTATTCGGCTGTGTGCGGCCATGTGCGACTATCCGATTTTTGAATTTTTTTTTTTGAATTTTTTATGCTTAGTTCTATTGTAGATATGTTGTTTGGGTTTTAAGTTTGGGTTTGGATTTTAGAACATTGACATTTCGAATTTCAAAAATTTTAAGTTTGATTTTTTCTTTTTTATGAATTGTATTATGGATTTAGAAGTTACAACATGCTTGGATTTCAAATTTGTATTGTAGATTTTAGATTTTAGATTTTAGATTTCAACTTTTAAAAAAATCATGTTCGGCTGCTTAGGCGACCTAGGCACTAGGCGGCCCTCCGCCGTACCGATTTTGTCTAGCAAAATTTAGAACACTTATTTACAGGTTATATTCACAGCTAACAAATCTCCTGATATTTAGTAATATAACCACCAAATCTTTCCTTTTCAACACTCCCCCTCAAGCTGGTTTGAAGATATCCTCTATAGCTAGCTTGCCAATTAATCTGTCAAACTGTTCTGTAGGAAGTCCCTTTGTAAGAGCATCTGTAATAACTTGCTCGGTAGTAGGAATGTATGACATATAGATCAAACCGTTTTTGAGCTTTTCCTTGATGAAGTGTTTGTCCACCTCAACGTGCTTTGTTCTGTCATGAAGTACTGTATTATGGGTGATCGAGATAGCAACTTTATTGTCACAGTACACTTTCATAGGCAAAGGATTAAAGGCCTTGGCCTTCAACTCTTCCAATAGTCTCTTAATCCACAAAACCTCACAAATTCCATGAGCAATTGATCTAAACTCGGTCTCTTTGCTGCTTCTTGCTACCACATTCTGCTTTTGACAACGCCAGATGACACAGTTGCCTCCAACAAACGTGCAATAACATTCCTAAGCCAATATGCATCAGTATAGGTTTCAACTTGCAAATGCCCATGGTTTTTGAACAGTTGACCTCTTTCAGGGGTCCCCTATAGGTATCTAAGAATTTTATAAAATGCATCAAAGTGTTTCTGTCCAGGTGCAGCACGAGACGACATACGATGATAACAAGTCGTAAGAACCGCGTCCGACCAACTGGGAGTACGTGCATGAAACATAAGAGCACGTATTGTTTCCAAAAGGTGATGATTCTTTCGTTCGGCCACGCCATTCTGTTGTGGTTTGTAAGTTTGGTGAATGATGCTATGTTTAGCCAGATAAGAATTGAATACACGAGACAAATACTCATGACCATTGTCACTCCGATTAATAAAAGTTCTAAATTGGGTTTTGATTTTGGCATAAAAATTGCACCAAATATCAAATAATTCGGAGCGATTGTTCATCAAGTAGACATAGGTGACTCATGAGTACTCATCAACAAAAGACACAAAATATATGAACCCCATAACCGATTCAACAGGACATGGACCCCATATATTAGAGTGGACTAATTCAAACAAGGCTGAAACAAATTTATCCAAACTCACTGGATAAGATGCACGATGATATTTGGATAGACTACACGACCCATAATGAAAAGGGACGCGAAGATCTAGTGATGGACAATTTCTACAGAGCTTTGGTAGAAGATGACCAAGCCAACAATGCAACTAATAGATCTTGGCACATACTGGGGCAAACAACAGAAAAATTCAACTCAACTAGGTATAAGCCTCCAGCCACATCACATGTCCCTACCAATAGTCTTTTCCGTCTTCAGATCCTGAAAAACACAAACATCAGAAAAAAAAAAGTTACTGAGCAGTGTAAATCTCGAATTATTCGACTAATGGATAATAAACTGAACTGGTTTTCAGGTATATCTAGAATTGAAGTGAGTGGCATGGTGGGAGAAAGACATGCACTCCCTCTTCCACGAACTTTCAGAGAGCTGTCATTCGCAACAGTAATATCTGACACACGATCCACTGATTCATATTTACGCAACATACCGGTATCACCTATCATGTGATCGGACGCACCCGAGTCGATCACCTACTGCTTCGACTTGACAACACAAGCTTGCTGAATATCCGGCTGTGGATTCAGATGTAGAAGCTTCACTACGACGCTGATTTTGGAGTTCAGCGAATTCTGCATAGGTATCTGCCGTCATCTAGCTTGTCATTGTCAGGAACATCTGATGCAATGTTGGCGACATGTGCTTTGGGACACTGCCACTGAAAGTGTCCGTGTTGACTACAGCTGAAACATGTCCCTTGTCATCCTCTATCATGGCCACCATCATCGCGACTACCGTTTTGGCTAGCATTCCGGCCACCACGTCGAACACCACGGAATCCACCACGTGCAGTATCCAAGGCCGATCGATCAACAGGTGCATCACTGGTATCAGTCCAAATTACTTTTGTTGTCCGTAGGACACGAAAGTGGACTTCCAATAGAGATGAGGCTTCGGCCCCACCAATAACTTGAGACTTCGCAAAGTCTACATCAGGACGAAGGGAGGCATGGTACGTCATGACATAGAGTTGTTGGCGTTGTGTTCTAGTCTCAATGATATCTGTTGTCAAGGGCAACACAGGATCCACCTCATCAGTGAGTGTAATAAAGACACGAAAGTAATCCATATGGGACTTGTCTCTCTTATCAGGTCGGTAGATGCCAACGATCGAGTCATAGATACGAGACAGATTGCGTTTACCATCAAACGCAGTCGCAAGGACTTCCCATAACTCTTTCACCGAATCCGTGTTCTAAACCATGTCCTCAACGGATGGTTCTATCGAATTCATCAACTGTATAAACAGTTGACTATTATTAGTCTCCCACTGCTCAAATGTGGGATCAGTCTCCTTCGAAGGGTTGTTAGTCAAATGCTTAGACAACCGTATTTTTTGAAGCGTCTTTCCAAACTCCTTGCGTCACGTAGAGTAGTTGTCCAGACCATTCAGCCTCCGATCGACCAGTCGAATAGAAGATATCGTTGTACCATTAATCGACGTTCCCACCTGTGTTCTCGTTACTGGTGCTATCAGTACTGCTATAGCCGCAGTGCTCGACATTTTCAGGTTCTTGATTTGACTGTCAATGATCGTTCCGACCAGATATTAACATCATCCTCGCCAATACGCAATTAACATCGCCAGATCTGTCGTACACAATGTTGACAGAGATTCGAATGTGGATCACATAAGTCGAGATTCACATAACCCAGGTTTCTCTCTGTTGGATCCTAATGTGGATACCTGGTCAGGAATAGAGATTCATGCAAACTAGCAAATTTGCTCCATGATATCTCTTGATGTTGTTGTCGAGGTTCCGAGGTTCATGTAAACAATGATTCCTTACTCTCTGAATATCTCAAGTCCGGCATTTTTTTGGAAAGATAGGGTTAGGTTGGAGACATGGGGGATGGCGCGCGCGCGCGGGGGGGGGGGGGGGGGGGGGGGGGGGGTGGATTTGTTGGGGGTGCTGCCGCTCTCGATTGGGGTGGGAGGGGAATATTTTTCATATAAGTATAGCTCTGCATGTAAGATGGAATAATTGGATTGATCATTGATAAGAGAGAGATTACATATATAGAGAGAGTCAACCTCTCTCTATTATTCTACCCGATGTGGGACTAAAGTCCAATACAATAATACTTAACAACTAGGATATGAGTAAACTTTCAATGTTATTCGTAACACTTTATAAACATCATGTTATCCTGCTATATAGTAAATCGTTGTAAACTTTTGTTTCCTACATTTCCTTGTATATTGCATGTAGAGGGTGAGTTAAATTGTTATTTGCTAGGAATTTGTTCATTATGGTCAGAGAATCTGAAATAACCTAATGTCTGATTGTTGACTAATCCTCTTGTGGGTTGGGGTCTTCTCCTCCCATTCGTCATGTGACTAAAGATGAACTTTCCTCTGTGAAGCCAAATTCTTCGACACTGCTTAATTTGGTAAGGTTTCCAAAAGTTAGTTTTGGCACATAAACTGTTGGAAAGATGATCATTTTCTAACCGAGCCATTTATGAAATGTATCATATCCGTACTGTTGGAGAAGCTCTTACCTGATGAAACATCTACATCTGTATTCCCCAATTAGCGACGTACGCCCAATGTTCTCCTATTAGGTTAGATTTTGTTGATGTTGTTGACCTAACTTCGCGGTAAGGAAGAGATTTCGTTCTTGAGGTTCGGATTCCTCCATATAAAGAGTGCCAGTGAAATGGATTGAGCAGCATTTCAGTTTCGTAACAGTATCAGTATATGTGATCCATTAAACATTTTCTGTAGAAATTTCAGGAGAGTTGCCCCGTCAAGAACCTGCAGATCAGATGTAATAGTTTGTTGTGTTTGTAATGCCAGGGACAGAGAAGCCTTCTTGTTGGCTATTAAAACATGCCCTGCTTATGTAAGCATAGTATCCTGAGTATTTCCCAGTGAATTTGTTGCTAGCTTAGAAGTAAAAGATTAAAAGCATATGTCAGAGTAGAGATTGAAGCAATCTCCTGTTCTGAAGGCTTCAAAAGCCTGACCATGCCTCAAAGCTTCTTCTGATACTTTGCTGGCGATGTTGCCGCTTGACCGTGATGTGAACACTCCTTTGTTTCGCGGCACTTCCACTGCTCGTGTTTCGTCTTCCTACAATGTATATTTGAAGGACAGTTTTTGAGCACGTGCAAGTTGTGCGATCGTCTTGCACATGACCTCAAAAATCGAAATATCACAAATTTTTTAACCTATGTATATATTACTAATGTGAATTCTCTAATTTTATATATGTCTCATTCTTCTAGAAACTGCAGTAATGTCCTTAGAATGTAAAAAAAAAGGCTTTTTCTAAGGGCACCACACCATTTACTTGGGGCTATCCCAAAATTTTTTGAAAAAATTATAAGTTTGCCATCAAAAATTTTTACTTGGGGCTAACCAATTTATTTCCAGCAATCAGTCCTAGGACTGCCAGCAGGTTGGCAGTCCTAACATATGTTGTTAGTCCCGGGGGCTTGATCGAAGATGAAAACTAATGCAATCGAGATCTGAGATGTCACACAAAACTTTGTGATGATCAAACTCAAGATCTACGAATAAAACTAAAAAGCCAAATTACAATATGAAGGAAAAAAATAGCAAAGAGAAGATCTCTTGTTCTTCCTTGCAAACGTGTTGCAATTGGGACAGAACAAGTTACAATAATCTAGAGAGATGAGAAGAAGAACAATGCTGGGGTGTCAAAACACCGTTGCTCAAAGCAAGATTCGTCCCACACGATCTGCTTCCAGGAACCAGCAAGTTTGAAGAACTTGTGGAACGCTCGATGTCACCTCTGTTCTGACTCCTCGGATGGACTTGCAATGGCGGCAGCAACTCCCTCTCTTTCTCTCTTTTCTGACTTGTATTTTTCGTCGTACCCACAAAGGAGGCCAGAAGAGAGTATATATAGAGAGAGGGTGGAAACCCTAGCCGCCTCTTCAGTTATGGAAAGATTGAATCAAATCACAAAAAGATAGCAACGAATTAATTCTAATCCCACAAAGATAGGAACTGAATTAATTCAAATCCCACAAATATAGTAACGAAATTAATTCAAATCCCACAAAGATAGGATCTGAATTAATCGCATTGATTCACCATTTCCATAACCGATTTGAAATCTGCACAGTCAGCGTAGCCCTCCATGCGGCAGCAGCAGCAGCAGCCTGGCCGCATGAACCGCTTGGGCCGCATGGACCGCATGTGCCGCGTGAGCCGCATGGACCGCATGGACCGCATGAGCCGCATGAGCCGCATGGACCGCATGGACCGCATGACCGCATGAACCGCATGGCCGCATGAGCCGCATGAGGCCGCATATGAGCCGCATGCCGCATAAGACCGCATGGCCGCATATGAGCCGCATAAAGACCGCATGACTGCTGACGTGCTAAGTGCAAAGTGCGTCAACAAAACGCCACATTACGCCTCATGAGCCCATGAGCCCGAGTCCGAGTCCGAGTCCAAGCCCGAGTCCGAGTCCGAGTCCGAGTCGCTAAGCCCCTTTGGGGCTTAGCTCCAAGTGGAATTAATCCAAGAGAATGACAAAAGCATTAATGCTTAATCCTTGGAGCCTTATTCTTACCTCCTAGTAAAATCACCCACATGGTTCCCTCCTTAGGGTCACCACCCCATGTGCATCTCTCAACAACACACCCAAGTATATATGTTGAGATAACTCATGGTGCTTTTCCAATGTGGGACTAAAATTTTACAAGGCATGTTGAGAGCAAGCTCTCTCCATGTAAGTAAAGCACCAACAATCCCCCACATATCACAACATATATATGTGTCCAGGGTTGAGCGTTCCCCACAGTAACTGTCCATTTTGCATTAGGATAGATGTTGCTGACGACTTGAATCTTCCCGCATGGGTTAAATAACAATGTGATACAAGAATGGACTACGCCTTGAATTCTGCACCACTATTGTAATTCTTTTCACTCACAAAGTGTAGTTACGTGTGCTTCTGGCTGCACATTAAAGGCCCTGTGCCAGCCTGGTTTCAGTGTATAATTTTGGGCGTCTACAAGTTTACCCTCAAGAGACGGCCTGATATCTCTTTTCATACACTATAGGTGAGTTCTTTATTAAAGAGATATGGTATGAAGCCTTGCGCTTCCTTGCGGTGCTACGCCGCTATGACATGGCCTGAAGCCGAGGCATTACCCCTACCTGGGAACCTCATCGTAGTGTCATACTACTGTAGCATGAGGTCACAAGCCTCTTTGTAGTGCCAAACTACCCAGCATGAAGCCTAAGGCTTCCTTGCGGTGTTACGCCGCAACGACATGTGTCACGCCCCAGAACCAGAATACTGGAGAGCGGGGGCGGACATAGCCAGCTACGTATGATGAAATAGAATCCATCTCACCATACGGTCACGGCTGTCTAGATATGTGAGGGTTCATCTACAAGCCATCAGTCTCTTAAGGTCATAAAATAGCCTATTGTCTCAATCTCAACCAACTAATAATAATTACAAGATGTCAGATCTCCAAATATACAATTGTAAGGCGTCCCAAACATTACATATCCAGATGATCATGAAGCTAGTCGTTACAAAATGTGAGGACTAGCAAGAGTTCAGTCATACATGATCAACCCCCGGGGCTTGTCAATCATGTTACAGCCCGTAGGCAGACGGTAAGTAAGTACAATCGAGCTAACACTTGCTCGTCGGCTAAACGCCTCAAAAGAATAATTTACAATATTACAGTGGGAGAACAAAAAGAAACCCACTCGATGCCCTAGTTACGCCTGGTGACCACCATCGGGCTGGAAAGCAGGGAGATCCTTTGGTGCTGCTCCGGTATCTGGCCATACAAAACCAGCTGGGTCAGACCCCAGAAAGAGCAAGTGCCACAAAGGAGGCTTCACTTAGGACTAAAACCAGCAAATTATTAGCATTCAACATGTAAGAAAACAATAAGTAACACAGATTGGGGTTCGCGCACTACCAATGCACTTATCCCAATTAGAGAAAATAATTAAGAGAAACATCATGTTAAATAAAATATAGCTGAACAATATATATGAAAAGAAGACAATGATGAGAGTGACAATGAAAGGTACAATCAGGATAGTACAATCTGGAGTGACAATAGTGTTCAAGCATTATAGTGACAATCTGGAGTGACAATCATTCAATCATGCTGGTACAATCTTGTAATCGATCACTTCTAGACAATACTAAACTGGACTAGACTCCATCCAATCAATCACGGCCAATCATTGCCTACGGCTTTCTACATTAACTAACTAGGGTTATCACAATCCTAGTTACTAGCAAGATGCAATGAGAATTCCAAGTCCGGTTACCTATTTGTTACTACCTGAATGCTCCCAGCAAGAAAAGGAAAAGATAGCATGATATAGCAGACACACTGTAGTAAGATACATGTGTCCTAAGGTACCACGCTCGACGGCGGGCTGGAAGTGCGCTCATCTCGACGGATAGCAACAAATCCCATGTATATATATATATAAGGCCGGGACCAAAGGGGCAACAGGTAACTGGGAAATTCTCCATGAACTAATTGATCAATCTAGTCATTAACCTAGCCAGATTCAGTATGAATCCCTGACCGTGGGAACCAGGGAGTCACGTCCTAGACATGATACAAGACAATACGAGTGGATTGCACAAGCAAGCAGGAACACCCACGGTGTCAAGACAAGTCAAGCTAAGTTATCAAGTCATGTCAAGTCAGGAGTGCGCCGCCACGGGCCACTATCAAGTTATCAAGATAATTCATGTCAGGGTACTTGTCAGGAGTGCGCCACGACGGGCCACTTATCAAGTTATGCTAGTTCCTGGTCATACCGTGCCATGTACAATAGTCATTCCAACATATTAAGTAAAATCAAGTTCATGACAAAAGGCATAAGGATATAAAATGGACGTAAAATACCTGATAAAATACTAATATAAAATAGGACTATAGAAGAGCCAAGATCAAGAAATAACAAATTCATCAAAAACCGTGCCAGGTCGTGTTGGGTCAAGCAATCGTGTCATGTGAAACAAGATCTCAAAACTCCAATCCCTAGAAAAGAAGTCAAGCCTAGAGGATTAAAACAAAATCAATATGGACAATGGATTGCGCAGGGGTTAGAGTGCGCAAGGGATGAACTGCGCGAGAGTTGGATCGCGCAGGGGCTGGACTGCGCTGGGTCAAGCGCGCAGGGAAATGGATTGCGCTAGGTCAGATTGTGCAGAAGATGAACTGCGCAAGAGCTGAGCCGCGCTGAGTCGGGTTGCGCAGGGATCGGATTGCGCACACACTGGTTTGCGCACAAACCGGATTGCGCAGAGAATGGATTGCGCCAGGGCGAGCTGCGCTGGCTGGATTGTGCCAAAACGAGCTGCGCGAGGCTAGATTGCGCCAACACTAAAGAGTGCTGGGCTAACTGGTTTGCGCCAGCGCTAAAGAGCGCTGGACTGGATTGCGCCAGGCGCTAAAGAGCGCTGGACTGGATTGCGCTCGGGAACAGGGGTCTTCTTCCCCAAACCGAGAGAAAAGCCATGGAACTCAGAAATTCCAAGGACCACAACTAGGTCAAAACAAGTCCAAATCCAACTTTGTAAGGGTCTAAATTGTGTAAAATTCAATTCTCTTCCACATAGAACAATCAAAACATGAAAATAAACAAGTTTCATAGATCAAATCTACCAAAATCCGAAATACTTCAAACCTAGATCTACAAAATTCCAAGCTCCAAATGGAGAAAATCCAAGTACTAATGTTGCTCAAAATGAGCTAATAAAACTAATAGACAAATAAAAATGTAGCCCTCAAGTGATAGCAAGATGCACTTGCCTAGGTTGGTGGTGGTGGTGGAGAGGAAGAAGCTTGAGGAAGAAGATGAAGAAAATAATAAGGAGAGAGAGAGAAGTTGATATTTATAATAGGGTGGGGTTCTCCATGTTAAACCAAAATAGACCAAACCAAAATAAACCAAGGTGAACCAAGTCAAAGCCAATAAACTCTCTCTCTAGCAATTTAAACCAAATGAACCATGAAATAAACCCAGCCTCACTAATCCAAAATAAACCAATGAACCATTAAAACCAATTGAACTATCAATGCTAATTAAAACCAAGCCAATGCAAGATAAACCAAGATAACTAATCATGACTAAAATAAAATATGGGTCCAAAATACGCATACGTACTCTAAATATGTATTACGAATTTGGGACATTACAACATGGCTTGCAATGCCGAGGCTTTACCCCTACCTGGGTACCTCATTGTGGTGTCGTGCCACTGTAACATGGGGCCATCCTCCCCTTTGTAGTGCTGTCTACAACTCTTTAATTACGTCATACAGCATTAGGCTACCTGCCTATTTGCGGTGCTACGCCGCTGTGACTTGGCTTGCAAAGCCGAGGCATTACCCCTACCTGGGAACCTCATGGTGGAGTCACCCCACTATAGCATGGAGATTCACTCCTTGTAGTGCTGCTCTACCGTGCTTCCTGTAAAGCACACCAGACATTCACTCTGTCTGAGAACTCATTAAGGCGTTTAAGCCAACCTTCTACAGGATCTATTTTTCCGTAGAAAAATACATAGTAGACAACAGTGGTTATGGGTCCGTATCCCTTCCATGTTCCAGAGAACAAGTACCCACTGTTACCTGATAGTTTCCCAGTCAGTGATCCTCCTTTGAACCAAAAGTTAGATGCCTAGTAGATTTCTCTTTGAACTAATAGCATAAAACTTTATGGTAGGATTACAAAGACACACTATCAGAATGCCTTCAAGCCCATTTTACAAGCTGTGTCATCGACCAACTGGCGCTTGAGGCCCTTTGTGAACGGATCTGCCAGGTTCTCCTGACTCCGAACATCAACCACTGCAATTACACCTCTTTTGATAAGATCGTGTACTGCCCTGTGCTTCAACCGCACAGTCCTCTTCTTCCCGTTGAAGAGGTCATTTGATGCCACCGCCACAGTCGCCTGGTTGTCACAGTATATCGGTATCGCCGGTATCTGAGCTCCAACCACTGGAAGATCATACATGAGCTCCCGAAGCCATTCTGCTTCATCTGCTACAGTTTCAAGTGCATAGAATTCAGATTCTATGGAGGAACGAGAGAGTATAGTCTGCTTCTTCGACTTCCACGATATAGCAGCTCCACCCAAGGAAAAGACATATCCATCTGTGGATCTCTCGCTTTCCACCTCTGAACACCAGCTAGCATCACTGAAGCCTTCCACTACTGTCGGATACCCGTTGTAGTGCAGTGCATATGTCTGAGTCTTCTTGAGATATCTCATTACTCGCTTCACAGCTTTCCAGTGCTCAACCCCTGGGTTGCTTGTGAACCGACTCAGCATTCCCACGGCGAAAGCTATGTCAGGCCTTGTGGCAGTAGTTGCGTACATCAAACTTCCGATAACGCTAGAATACTCCAGCTGCCTGACGCTTTTCCTCGAGTTTGGCTTCAGCTTCTGATCACACCTGTATGGCGTATCGATCCCTGGAAGATCCTTATACCCATAGCGTGTGAGCATCTTCTCAATATAGTGAGATTGTGACAGCGCTACTCCAGTGTCTGTCCGGATGATCTTAATGCCCAAGATGACATCTGCATCCTCCAAGTCCTTCATACTGAACTTGGTTGAGAGGAACTTCTTTGTCTCTGTGACACAGCCTATATCCGTACCTAGGATTAGCATGTCGTCCACGTACAGACAAACGGTGACTCCTTTTCTATCAGCGAACTTTGTGTAAACACATTTGTCCGTCTCGCTGACTCTGTAGCCGTTTGACCTAATAACTTTGTCAAACTTCTCATGCCACATCTTGGGAGCTTGCTTCAAACCATATAATGATTTCACCAACTTGCAGACTTTGTCTTCAAGACCTTTGACGACAAATCCATCTGGCTGTTGCATGTAAATCTCTTCGGTCAGCTCCCCATTCAGGAACGCTGTCTTTACATCCATCTGATGTATCACCAACTTATGTATAGCTGCTAGAGCGATTAACATCCTGATGGTGGTCATCCGAGCTACTGGAGCGTACGTGTCGAAGTAGTCTATCCCCTGTTTCTGAGAAAATCCCTTGGCGACCAGCCTGGCCTTGAACTTGTCAATAGTTCCATCTGCCTTCATCTTCTTCTTGAAGATCCATTTACATCCAATAGGCTTTTCTCCTTCAGGTAGATCTACCAACACCCATGTGTTATTGGAGGTGATAGAGTCAAACTCATCATTCACTGCCTCCTTCCAGAAGATAGCATCTCTGGTCTTCATCGTCTCATCATAGGTAAGCGGATCTGCTTCCACATGATAGGTGACAAAGTCATCTCCGAAATCTTTCGGTCTCCTCGCTCGCTTAGCTGACGGCTCGGCGAGTTCTGGTACAAGAGTTGTTTCATCAACAACAGCTTCTTCTTGGACTACTGGCTCGTATGAGATTTCAGTCTCATTAGTACCTACATCATTTTCTGGAATGTCCGAAAGAATAATGTTTTTGTCTTTTGCGAACTTGTCTTCAAAGTATTCAGCATCGCGAGATTCGATAATATGATTTGATTCAATATCAAGAAATCTCCGAGCATCACTCTTCTCGGCATACCCCAAGAAGATAGCCTTCGTAGTCCTTGTCCCCAGCTTCTGAATCTTCAGATCTGGAAGCTTCACATACGCCAGACACCCCCACACTCGAATGACATTCAAGTTGGGTCTGACTTTGAACCAGAGTTCATGAGGAGTTACGTCCGAAGTTGCATATGGCACTCTATTCAGAATGAAAGTGGCCGTTAATGCAGCTTCTCCCCAGTAGCATTTTGGAAGACCTGCAGTGAGCAGCATGGAATTCATCATTTCTGTTAATGTCCGGTTCTTCCTCTCTGCTACTCCGTTGGATTGAGGAGAATATGGAGCAGTAGTCTCGCATATGATTCCATGTTCTTTGCAGAACGATGCGAATTCATGAGACCTGTACTCCCCACCTCGATCACTTCTCAGCCTCTTGAGTTGTTGTCCAGTCTGCCGTTCAGCCTTGGCCCTGAATTCTCTGAACTTCTCGAAAGCTTCGTCTTTGGACTTGAGCAAGTAGACGAACGCGTATTTTGAGAAGTCGTCGATGAAGGTTATGAAATACTTCATCCCGGCCTTCGTGGAGAAATGTTTGAAGTCACAGATATCGGAGTGCACCAACTCCAGAAGATCTGTGCTTCTATTGACCCGATGAAAGGGTTTCCTTGTGATCTTCGTCTGAGCACACACCTCACACTTCTCCACCTTACCCCCACATTTGGAGATAAGTCCTAGACTAGACATTTTGTTAATTCTCTTACAATGAACATGTCCTAGTCTATTATTCCACAACTCAAGAGAATAATCAGAAAATACAACTGCATTAATGTCTTCAAACTGGTTAACTAGCTGAATTTTAAACATGCCTTCGGTTTGATAAGCCTTTCCGAAGTATGTTCCTTTCTTGGACATCACCATCTGACCAGCATTGATGTCCATCCTCAAGCCTGCGTTGCAGAGCAGGCTTCCAGAGATCAGGTTCTTGGCAATCGCCGGAACATACTTCATACCTTGAAGCGTCAGAGTGTTCCCAGAAGTGAGTTTCAGTTCCACGGTCCCGATCCCCAGAACTTCAGCTTGGGCCTGGTTTGCCATGACAACCTTCTCAGATATCGGCTGGTACGTGACGAACCATTCCTTGCCTGAACAGACATGGCAAGTCGCACCAGTGTCTATCCATCAGTCAGAGTCAACCCCCACAGTTGTGACCTGTCCGATCATAGCAACAATGTTAGAAACCAATGAAACCTTATTAGGCTCACCTTTCTCTGATTGTTTAGGCTTAGATCTGCATTCACTCTTGTAGTGGCCTTTCTTGCCACAATTGTAACAAGTCACGTGGGACTTAGTCTTCTGCTACTTGAATGAAGGGCCCTTCACTTTCAGATTAGTGAAGTCCTTCTTCTTGGGATGAGAAGCCGCCTGCTTTTCCTTGGGATCCCTCGTTTGCACCAGATTGGCTTTAGCCAACTGTTTGGACAGAGTGTCCACCTTCTGTTGAGAACGCATCTCGTCCTCAACATGGATCTCTTGAAGTAGATCTCCCAAGCTAATGTCCAGCTTCTTTCTGTGCATCCTTGCATAGAAGGTACTCCATCCAGCAGGAAGTTTTGAGACGATCCCTCCGACGACAAACTTGTCGGGAAGGGGCATCTCTTCGTCTTCCAGTTTCTGACGCAGCTTCAGAAATTCTTTTACCTGTGGTAACATGGACTTTTCGTCCTTAAAGAGCAATTTGTGATATTTTTCAACCACAAACATTTTGCTCCTGTTCTTATCTTCTTCATACAGATTTTCCACAGACTCCCATATGTCTCTGGCAAGTTCCTTCTTCGAGTAGGATTCTGCCAGGGAGTCCTCCATAGCATTCAGGATGATAAGCCTGCAGATGCTATTTTCCCTTCTCCATTTGGCCTGGAGTTTGGTAGCCGTGTTGATGGCGGCAGTAGATCCAGTGTCTGGAACAGAGGGTTCTTCCTCCAACAGAACATGATCAACATCTTTCAGTTGAAGAGTTAGGTACACCTTTCTCTTCCAGACTTGATAGTGCTCTCCATCGAACTTTTCCAACTTACAGAAGTCCGATTGGAGGAGCGAAGCATTAGTGTTTTCCATCTACACGGATCTTGCTTTGAGATTGTTAGTCCCGGGGGCTTGATCGAAGATGAAAACTAATGCAATCGAGATCTGAGATGTCACACAAAACTTTGTGATGATCAAACTCAAGATCTACGAATAAAACTAAAAAGCCAAATTAAAATATGAAGGAGAAAAATAGCAAAGAGAAGATCTCTTGTTCTTCCTTGCAAACGTGTTGCAATTGGGACAGAACAAGTTACAATAATCTAGAGAGATGAGAAGAAGAACAATACTGGGGTGTCAAAACACCGTTGCTCAAAGCAAGATTCGCCCCACACGATCTGCTTCCAGGAACCAGCAAGTTTGAAGAACTTGTGGAACGCTCGATGTCACCTCTGTTCTGACTCCTCGGATGGACTTGCAATGGCGGCAGCAACTCCCTCTCTTTCTCTCTTTTCTGACTTGTATTTTTTGTCGTACCCACAAAGGAGGCCAGAAGAGAGTATATATAGAGAGAGGGTGGAAACCCTAGCCGTCTCTTCAGTTATGGAAAGATTGAATCAAATCACAAAAAGATAGCAACGAATTAATTCTAATCCCACAAAGATAGGAACTGAATTAATTCAAATCCCACAAATATAGTAACGAAATTAATTCAAATCCCACAAAGATAGGATCTGAATTAATCGCATTGATTCACCATTTCCATAACCGATTTGAAATCTGCACAGTCAGCGTAGCCCTCCATGCGGCAGCAGCAGCAGCAGCCTGGCCACATGGACCGCTTGGGCCGCATGTGCCGCGTGAGCCGCATGAGCCGCATGGACCGCATGAGCCGCATGAGCCGCATGGACCACATGGACCGCATGACCGCATGAACCGCATGGCCGCATGAGCCGCATGAGGCCGCATATGAGCCGCATGTCGCATAAGACCGCATGGCCGCATATGAGCCGCATAAAGACCGCATGACTGTTGACGTGCTAAGTGCAAAGTGCGCCAACAAAATGCCACATTACGCCTCATGAGCCCATGAGCCCGAGTCCGAGTCCGAGTCCGAGTCCGAGTCGCTAAGCCCCTTTGGGGCTTAGCTCCAAGTGGAATTAATCCAAGAGAATGACAAAAGCATTAATGCTTAATCCTTGGAGCCTTATTCTTACCTCCTAGTAAAATCACCCACATGGTTCCCTCCTTAGGGTCACCACCCCATGTGCATCTCTCAACAACACACCCAAGTATATATGTTGAGATAACTCATGGTGCTTTTCCAATGTGGGACTAAAATTTTACAAGGCATGTTGAGAGCAAGCTCTCTCCATGTAAGTAAAGCACCAACATATGTTAGGACTGCCAGCGGGTTGACAGTCCTAACATATGTTAGGACTGTCAATTTAGTGGCAGTCCTAGGACTGCCAGCAAGTTGGCAGTCCTAACATATGTTTGGACTTCCAACTTGTTGGCAGTCCTTGGAGATACTGCTGCACCAGAACCCAATTCTCGCCGAAGGTCTGGATGCCGGCGGCCCTACCGCTTCCCGACGAGCACACCGGGGAGAAGACGACGTTTGCGTCGTAGATCCCGTCGCCGCCGTCGGGTGGGCAGTGGAAGTGCATCATCTCGTTCCCGTCGACCGCGCAGCGAGAGTCGGAGTCGGCGAGGGAGCGGACGGCCGAACGGTAGTCGTCGAAGCGGGAGACGGTGCGGTGACCGGTGGATGGGGACGGTGAGGGACTAGAGGAGGAAGCGGAGGAGAGGAAGGAGGCGGCGGCTGGAGGCGGAGGCTGGAGGCGGAGGAGAGGAGGGAGGCGGCTGCTGGAGGCGGAGGAGGAGGAAGGAGGCGGCGGCTGGAGGAAGGAGGAAAGAGGAGGAAAAAATCCTAAGTTTGGGATAGCCCCAAGCAATTTTCGAGACGTCCCCAGTAAAAGTTCCTCAAACTTGGGCTGTCCCCTAGTAAAATGACGCCCCCAGTAAAATGCGCGGTGCCCTTAGAAAAAGCCAAATAAAAAGGCTAAATTGTAATCTGATACCCTCAACTATCACTATTTTTCAACTTGATATCCTCAACTTTTATAGGTACCAACTTAATATCCTATCTCAACTTATATTTCTAACTTGATATCCAATTTTTCTTTTATTCGTAAACTACCCTCCCCTACCGACTGCTACTTCCCCCACCCACCATGGTGGCCACTCCCCCCCCCCCTCCGTCGACCACCCCCTTGCCCGCCTCCGGTCCCGACGACCCATCCTACCCCGCCCCCAAGTCCGCGCTCCCACTTGCATGCACCCCCGTACGCTGCCCCGAGCGCCGTCGCGCGTTGTCCAGCGCGTCCCCGCACACTGCCTCGTGCGCCCCCGCTCCTGCTGTCAAGCTTGCCGCGCCCCCGGATGTGTGCGCCCGTCCGCTGCCACCCGCAACCGAAGAGAGGGGGGAGGGCGGTTGGGGAGAAGAGAAGGGACAATTTTGTTCCATGTTTTTTTTAGGGTATCAAGTTGATACATATAAAAGTTGAGGGTATCAAGTTGAAAAACAGTGATAGTTGAGGGCATCAAGTTGCAATTTAGCCTAAAAAAAATCTCTTCCTTCTATAGAGGTTAAAAAGGTCATTTTATTATTATTTGTACATAACTCAACTCTTGGAATGTCATAAACCGCCATTAGTACATCGTTGCAGCTCTTCGGAATCTTGCTGCATATGAGTATTAGATAAAGGGATACAATATACACCCATGTATCCGTATAAAATATCGATACTGGAACGTGTCTTATTCATGTCCTTGCAAAATAGATCATCAACCATGAACCACTGATCAATCAGCAAAATTCCATTGGGAAGAAATAATGACAAACATGATGTAATAAATGTTTCCATAGACGGTGTTGCAACCATTTTTCGTAACTGAAGGAGTTGACAAGCAAATATTTGTTGCACCAATTTCATCATCTTATGCTACTAGAAGGCTTCATATGTATTCACGAGCTCTCGCCACATTCAAACCCCACAAACTTAGCTTGACCATAGATACAAACAGACGAGCCCAAGGCAAATCTTTGCATAAATACAAAAGATACATTGGTAATTAGCAAGCATCTTTTCCAGGAAGCATTCTAGCAAGGCACATTCTTCCGAAGCATGCAACAAAAAAAACTAGAATAACTATTAATACAACACTAATACTAAAATTGTAATGTACCTTGAAAAGAACAATGATTAAACAGACCGGAAAATTGATGTTGGGATTACCAACCAAACAAATGACGAACTCATTAACAAACAGTCATCACAAAATTTTCCCTACTTTTACTTTCCTTACCAACGGACGATCCTTTCTTTAGTTTCTTCTTCTGCTTGTACTCTTAATATATGCTTATAGACTTCAGGGTCCTATTCAGCTCAGCTCTCAATCTCTCATTCTCTTCAATATCTCTAAGCACTTTGAAATGATTTTCCAATTTATTCTTGACCTCATCCTCATGAACCTTGCGCCCAGTTTCCCATATTCTTTCAGGTCTCGAGGCAACATCAAAAGGCTTCTCCCCTTTCCTCTTCCGATTTTGTGTAGAAGACGGTTTGCTGATCGGCATCGAGAGTTCTTGCTCGATAGATAAATCTCTAAAGGCTTGTACAGGGGAAGTTGTGGAGAGATGAGACTGATTCTGAGACGGGTTCATGGTCCCCATGCTTGAAATGGACGAAGCCATCGACGAGATGGTGGGATTGTAATGCCTCGAAAGCAGATTAAGCTCCCAAAGGACTGAAGCAAGAGCACCACTTAAGTTTGGGTCTGAAGCATCCGGCTGGTATTTCTGGAAGAGGTTGATGAGAAGGATACGAGTGAATTTGAAGATATTTACATAGGAATCCAAAGAGAACAAACTTACCACAACTAAACCGGAAAGAGAACCACCACCAGCATCGTTCTCCAACAAGCATCGGCACTTCGAGTTCTTTTGAAGAAGATGCTTTAGAGTCACCAATGCTGCAATAAAGATAAAGCAAAAAGGTAGATGTATAAGTGCTTCCATGTATGAAATACATAGGTTATTAATTGGAAAAAAAAAATACAAAATATGTGGGTCTCTTGTAGCAACTAGCAAACCTGGTCAGTACACATTCGCAAATCACCGGGCAGATTATAATTCTAATCTTGCCTTTGCCATGTACTTCGGCAAAAACCTTATCGAAGATGGGCCTCATATTAATAGGTGGTTACAAAATTACAGTCCAATACACCTATGGAACATTCCTCAATAGGGTGGTGCAATCTCTGATGAAAAAAGCTACAAGGTTATGAGGAATGATGAAACATAGTTCTAGTGCCATCGGTAGCATCCAAGAACAATTTTGCACGTGAAAGCACATGCATAAGATGAACTTATGGCAAACACATGGAACTTGATTCCTAGTATGCACGTTAACTACCACCGTCCCTGCCTTGCACATAACAAGGCATGTGAAGAACTCTCAAGTGAGGAATACTTGCTTCCTAGTAAGCATGCCAACAGACAGAATCCCGACATAGTAAATGCAGCCTAGGCCCACACTGAAGCTCCATCTAGGCACCTCCTCCCCTCCCCCAACACCCCTCCCCAACCCCACCCCACTCCCTCCACCTTCCACAACATTTGACCCAATATTAATGATATTAACACTTGAAATAACTAGGCACCAACATATCCCCATTTGACCTCCTATCTTATTACTAAAACTTTCCATTGCTAATCCAGTTACAACGGGATACAATCAATTCCCTACTTGGGAAGGTACCAATCATTTTTTCTTAATTTAAAAAAATAAAAATAAAACTAAAAGTATCAAAATGATGACCAAGTCAAGACAGCTACAAAACAAAATGGTGAAGAGCCTTGGTGAATACCTGCAATAGCCTCTGTGGAACCAAAGCTCAAAGCAAATGTGGCTAGACGTTTTATGAACGCAGCTGCCCTCTGCATATCATGCTGTTTTCCTTCCCACAGCATTGTTTTTAAAGCCTCAGATAGCACATTTCCGTGGTCTCTGCTTGTCAAAGTAAGCATAAGACTAACTCAGTAAGCATGCCTAATAAGATTGTTTGAATCACATAAAAAAGAAAAACAGTATAATAAAGCAATTCGCAGATCATAATAGTTATTCAGCAGTTAACGAGTTTCAGCTCTAATTAATGAATTACAAAGTATTTGTTCAATTTAATATGACACATAAACAGTTGAAACCAACTGGTAACAACATATATTTACAGAAATAGAGAAAATGAAAACACAAAAAAGAAAATTCTATTGCATTTACTACAGAGTAGCTACTAAATTCGAGGCTTGAATACACACCTGCCAGGTCGGTACTCGAGCATTAGGTTATAAAGCTGAACAAAAAACTCCTGTAGATCTACATTCAATGCGTCCAGATTGTTCCTCATCACTCTAAATGCCACTATACAGCATTGGAAACGTTCTGATACAGACAAGCAATTTTGAGGAGGACCATCGTGATTCTCACTGTATCCTGCAAGCCTCTTGAGGCAAGTCATTAGGTCACCCATAAAGTCCAAATCAATCAGATGCGAGAATTTTCCCAATCCATTCAAACATGGGGCAAGTAAAGGATGTGTTCCGAATCCACCAGACATGGGAAGAGAAGTGGGTTTCAACCTGAATGCAGTAAAACAAATATTAGACCATTGTACCAGATGACACAATATTTCACTGGAAAAAATAAATCTGATATAGTTCAATAGAAATACAAAAGGGAACAGATTAATCGTGAAAATAAACATAAATATACATATTTACTGGAAAGTATAAGAGTTAGCAAACTGCATAAGATTGCATATACGGGTGGATGACAAAAAAGAAGGAAGTACCAACGGTTGGGAAAACCAACGGTTGAGGCCTTGGTAGGGGAAAGGGAAGTCTTGGGTTCAAAACCAGGAAGGAGTACAATAACTTGCCAATTGTTCTAAAAAACACAAATAAGTAAGCAAGCATAGGTTTTGAGCTTCTAGCTTCAGAAGCGCTTTTGCAGTATAGTTCACTGCACGACTTGCTCCAAAGAAAATGAAATGAAAACATGTACTACAGAAGAGACGTGGTGGAATAACAAGTATATCATAGAGGCAAAGTTTTACACACTTCCTTGACAGCAGCTGGCAATTTTCCTTGTAATCACTTGTAGCAGTCCTTAGTAATCATGATTAATGTTCCCTGGAAAAGAAACATCACAATGTAGCCCAAGGGAAAAGTGACCAACCATCCGCACCCCCCTACCCCGGCCTTAGACTTCATTACCTAAAGTTTTGCCTCTCCCCTATCCCTTCCTTTTTCTTATGCCAACTGATATAATTGGGTTAATCCAAAATAAATCATAAAGGTCTTCTATGGAGGATAATCTGATACAGGAGCTTACATGACTCCCTAGTTTATGGAAAGGAAAATTGTTTGCCATATAAGACCTATACAACCGCATCTTTTGTGGTATAGACTCAGTATACGGACTAGACTCCTCCAAAAAATTCCACAACTTGTGTTAAAGAGGTAAACTTGACAATTAATAATTTTTGAACACATGACTCACACACTGACTTGCATAGTTATTATGATCAATTTTTATTATGAAATAAAAAATTAAGTATGATTTCATACTCCTAGGAGAAGATTAATTAACCTCCTTTCCAAGTCCTGCCAATCATTGTGTTAGATGTATGCAAGAGATTGCAGAGGACATTTCGCTCGTATAGAGTAAAAGAACATCAACATCATTTAGTATATAAAGCACACCTTGAGACTGAAAGTTCCATGCTACGCTTCAAAATACGGAAGTACGTCTCAAAAACTGCAGAGAGTGTATCAGACTGCATTCTTCTTCGCTCACTTGTGTCTGGAGCAAAAGAAACCGCCTTGAAATCTGCACTGACCTACAAAAGATAATTGAAATATTGGGTCCAGCACAACTTAATAAAAGAATGATGTGAAGTCAACTACGGAAAAGCACCTCTTCTCTCGTCTTTGCCAACAATTCCTGCCTGCTTTTCTTTGCATCACTACCTTTCAATTGATTTGACTCCTCATGCTTCTTCCAATTCCTTTTCTTCTTGAATCTATCTTTCTCAATTTCTTTAGGTTCAGACTTTCCAAGATCCTCGTCAAATGTCAAGGACAAGAAGACCTAGTAAAACACCAAACCAAAATTTAGCCTACAAGATACAAATGAAACACAAAGGGCCAACACCAGAAGAAAAAATAACATCTAGAAATGAGAGAGAAGTAGCGATATCAATACATACATTTAAACTATCAGGATGAAGTTGGCAATCATGATATTTCACTTGATCTGCAATCAACCTAACAGCTTCTAGAGTCGCTTCACCGCCATGTTTTCCCTCATTGGCAAAAAGTGACTTAATAGCTTCACAACAGAGTTTCCTATAAGAAACAATGCAAAGTTTTAAGTGATACCCCACAATAGTTTCACAAAACCCTAACAATAAACTTTTGTGTCTGCTACATGCAGGTCTGGAACGAAGCACAGGACGACAACTACAGAGGGATATCATGCTACTGGAAACATTAGTAGGTTCAAATCCATCAGCCTAGTTGAGATTTGACGAGTAGGAGAAAGACTCATCTTGATCCACGCCTGTACTATAAATACTTGTCTTCAGCTGTGCCAACAAAACTGTGCCAAAGTAAATGCACAGATACATTGTCTACACCCTCATCCTCGTATAATTAAATCAGCATCTGCAGAGGGTGTCATTTTTAAGCTTCTATTACATCACCATCCAATCCCCATGTCCAGGTCTCTCATTATCAGTTATATAGGTGCAATTGTCTACCATTAGAATGAAATGTACAGCATATAATTAAATCAGCATCTGCAGAGGGTGTCATTTTTAAGCTTCTGTTACATCACTATCCAATCCCCATGCCCATGCCCATGTCTCTCATTATCAGTTATGTAGGTGCAGTTATCTACCATTATAATGAAATGTACAGAAATACATTCTTATGGGAACCTGAAGAAGTCTAAAATGAAAATTACAAATTGGAGATACATAAGAACCTTACGATGTCGTCCGAGGAGCTAATATTCTTGACAACACCAGCTAATAAGCTCGGTCGGAAATTGAAGGTGGTACTGCATCTAACAAGTTACACAAGCAACGAACAGCGACACGATGGTAAAGAGGCTGTTTTTCTAGAGCCATCAACCTTAAGAGGTAATCCTGATACATAATTGACAACAAAAGGAGTCACTAGCAGCTCAAGAAAGTAAAGCTTAATTTAAAAAAAGGTATACAATGATAACACGATTGGAGTTAGAAGCAAAGCCTATTCCGTAAAAGATACATCTCAGTCACACAATTCTTGTGGCAAGCTGCACCACTCTTCCCATAAGAGGAAAAAGCCATTTGCTAAGGTTTTATATAACGACACAAACATGGGAATCTGTTAGAAATACAATGGCAGCTAAAATAAATTATCCTTCACCTAAGCACAATCTGTAGAATATGTCAGTATACAACAACAACAAAAAATTGCCACCAGATGGTGGAAAGTTGTGCAGAAGGAGGTCATGGCTTCAAACTGGATGAGCCACCTAGGAGGCACAAAAACTCCAAAAATATGGGCTGTGTAGTGTCAGACATGTAGCGGGCACAACCGGGATACTCCAAGGACACACCAAAATAGATGACATGTCCGTGTCACCGTGTACTTACCATGTTGTGTCCTATCCGTTCCATGCAACATAACCAGCCACACTACAAGTGGGGTTCAAATAAAACAAATCATTTATCCCAAATTTTTCTACAACTTAGTATTGAAGAAAGCACCCCTAGTCACAATACTCTCGTAGCTAGCAACACATCATCAGTATCATCCAAGCATTCTCCCATCAGAATGGGGCCGGCCATAGAGCATAAAAGGTTCCATAAAAAAATTGAAAAAGTTTCTGTGACCGGTTGTCTACCCGATGTCGATCCACTATGCAGATGTCAAATTCCTAGCCAATGTAGCTTTGAACATTAGATGGCCATGCCAAAAAAAACCTAGAAAGCCAATGGCAGGTTTGTAAACCTACTTTTTGGTTATACAGTTTAAGCTCATGCAACCAAGAAGCATCTTCCAAGTTTTCCTAGACTATAGAGAGTCAAGGACCATTGGGTAAAATGGTAGATTTGCACCATCTCTTGACACAACAAGCCAAACAGTGAAAGAAATAGCATTCCCAAACCTAGAAACACATTACATATAACTAGTATATTTGCACGTGTGTTGCACTATACTACTTGGAAAGAGCAAATAATAATAGTATAGATTATTATTTTATTTTATTATATTATTAGGAAGACTAAAATACATCCACCTTAATTATTCTAAACTTATTATTATATTAGTATAATTATCATTATATACATTATTTTATACATGCATGTAAGACTATTTAGGAAGATCAAAAGACAACTCTCGTAACTACCTAGATAACCCTATTAACTTTAACTAATCTTATTAATTAGTAAATATACACAAGGGTATTTTTGGAATGAAAACTTCCACGGTGAAGCCTAACTTTTGGCATTATATAGTAGTATAGATTAATACTTCCTTTTAGACCATTCTGCAAGAACACAGCCATGACATGTCATGATATGGACAGAATGAATGGAGAAGCCACAGGACTAACTGAGAAGGCATTGACAGAAGAACAGACAGACAGATAACCCGATAAGCAAGGTTGTATAAAAATATTAATGCATGTAATATACACTAATGTACGAATACATAGATAAAATGAGATACCTTGTATGAGTGTAGGAGTGTAGACTCATAGAACCGTGTCTGCCCAACAGCTTTTGAGACTGTCATCTCAAGCTCTTTTTCGGTCGGTAACCGGATACGATATCTGTAGTAGAAACCATAGAAAGATTAGTACTCAACAAGCAACTAAGGAAACTTGTGTAAAAGAAAAAAAGGGAGTACAGATAAGGGAAGATAATACCCAGGTATGATATCTTTGAAAACAGCCAACAATGACATCAGGCCAAGTTTCACGATATTATGGTCTTCATCGTAACAAATTTGCAACAACTCCTTCAAGGATTTAATACTTGACTCAGGATTTTCTATCAAAGCCATCCCAATTCCTGCTAGTCTAATCTTCTTTCTAGCAAATAATTCTTCAGCTGAAAGGTCTTCCTCCACCTTAGCCTAGAAAAGACAAAACAGTAAAAAAAAAAAACGAATGTTACCTTCAATAAGCAAATAGTCAACATTAGAGCATACTATAACTAGCCTGCAGAGAAGCACATTGCTAACTCATGGACTTATAATTCATAAACTGTGAAGGGCACAACAAAGCCATGACACCACTCTTGCCAAATTAATGGATGAATTTCTAATTTCTTGCTTTAGGTCTGCAGTAGAGCTACAGGTACTAAGAAACCAAATGAATGCATGTTGACGCACACTCGTGCCTAGTAGTATAGACTGTATAGTTACCCAGTCTAAACAAAACATGAAATTTTGCATCAAATTTGTATCATCTACTTGAAGTTTAAATATTCACTTCTGTCAATCAATAGGATAAAGAATCCACGACACAAGAAATTGCACATCAAGAATGTCGACAACAAGATCCCTATCAGGTAACAATAAGGTATGAATACGTCCCATGGATACTCGGGAGAACCATATCTGTGTCTATATTTGTATCAGACACAAAACTTCCCCCAATGGCGGAGCTTGGGTTATATTTTTGGAGGGGCATGGCCTAATTTTTTTTGGGGGGTGGCATGGCCTAATGTTCAAGTGTGCATGAATTGATGGGGCCAAATATTGATATTTATTCATAATTACTTTATTGTAAAAAAAAAAAATTGTGGGGGTCATGGGCCCCCTTAGTCTTTGAGAAGCTCCGCCACTGACTTCCTCGACACTCATGTCGGATATGGCTTGCCTAATTTTTTCGGGGGGTGGCATGGCCTAATGTTCAAGTGTGCATGAATTGATGGGGCCAAATATTGATATTTATTAATAATTACTTTTTTGTAAAAAAAAATTGTGTGGTCATGGGCCCCCCTTAGTCTTTGAGAAGCTCCGCCACTGACTTCCTCGACACTCATGTCGGATATGGCTTGCCCATCTCTAGGCTCCAAAAGAACATGGTTCATCTAGTAAAAAGTGATTTGGCACACACACACACACACACACATATATTTACGCAGAAAGAGTAAAAATTTATTGCAGTATACAACTTCACAACTCTAGGCTTCAGGAGGCTGGTTATAGAGTTATGCCCCAATTGGCCATAATCTCTCTATTACTAGTAGTATCCTTAGCATTTACTATAACCTTAGACATTATAATCATTACATCCTCCCGAATTCTTTTACCCGGCAAAACTTTATGACTATCTTCCTGATGAAAGATTCTTCTGTTCCTCTCTTTCCATACATGCCACACTGTAGCTGCTAGTACTAATCATAAGAATGGAGATCTTGCTTGCTTTTCTTCTTGCTAGGCCATATGTCCTTTAATTTCTTCTTCCAATAAGCAGTGCCTCTTGTATTGCAACTTGAGGTTTAGTGTATAAAGCTTCCAAATGTAATCTATGTAGGAACATTGAAAAGAAGAGGTGGTTCCTTGTCTCCCTGTCAGATTTGCATATCGCACATTCGGCATCCACATGTATGCCCAATTTAACATCCAATCCTTGCTCATGAGTCAGTCCAGTAGAGCTCTATAAAGACAAACACTCATCTTCAAGCAATTTCCTGTGAACCAGATTACTGGAGCCCAGTCTACTTTGGGATACTGTTGTCTTTCATTTCCCAAGGCAGATTTCAGGGAAAACTCCCCAGAAATAGTGTCAGTCCAATACCAAAATCTTCCTGCCTCTCCTGAAATATTTGTATGATCTGAATCATCGTGTCTTGTAGATTCAAGTTTATCCCTCCCAAGGTAGTCGAAGGCGCAAGGCGCACTTGAGGCGTAAAGGGTCCATATCGTCTGAGACGCAAGGTGCACTCGAGGCGCAAAGGGTCCATATCGCCCAAGGCGCACTTAAGGAACGCGTCCGAGCGAAGGAATGAACAAAAATATAAAATACATAAATAAATAAATAAATTAGTAATGTAAGAAATAAAATCAAATAATATATTAAAACAAACAAAAACATGTTAAAAACAAAGTGAACAAACATAGTAGTAGTAGCAGTCAACAGAAGTTACAAAACTAACAAGAGTTTGTATTCTCCCTACTACAAATTTAGTAAATTTTAGTTTTTTCAGTTCAACTGTAAACAACTTTGGCAACCGTGGAAATTGCTACATTCCTCCCATTTGTATGAGATAAGGGCCATCACTCTGCAATTTTTTAATAAATTTAAGAAAAATAAGGCAGGCATGCCTTTCTTGGTTGCGTCTTGCTGAAAGGCGCACCTTGGGTGAGCCCGAAGAAAGGTGCCTCGTCTAGTGAGGTGCGAGGATCAGCTGTTGCGCCTTTCTGCGAGGCGCGCCTTTGACTACCATCCCTCCTCAATGATATGGCTAACTCTGTGATTCTCACCTAGGATATTGAAAGTCTGCCATCCAACCTTACCATTATCCTATCTTGAGGCAGCCATATCGCAGAATTTTCAAAAAATGACATTTTTTTAATCCTATCCGAATCAATCTTCAAATCTATGCAGGTATGAACTATCTGTGGAACTTCTAGATCAACCACTACAACCTAATTTGCTGATTAATAACAAAATTTGTAATCATTAATCACATAGATGTTAGATCCAAATTACCAGCATTGAAGAACCACTGCAACTTAACTTGCCAATACTTGACAACATATTCAACAAAAAACTTGACCCACACTTAATTTTAAGGCTTCACAAGTGTATCAGAAATTCAATTCAATAACTTCAAGAAACAAAGTACCTCCATTCATCAATTCGGGACAAAGTTAAGCAATTAATAGATGATATAAAAGGAAACATAAGACTCAGATACTAGCAGAGCGATTACAATTCTTTGACCTCCTTTTGATATAGCATTACCATAAATAAGCTCCTCATAAGTGAGATTTATGTGAGAAACGGTGCTTGAAAGAGCTCTAACACATCAGCATCACATTAAATATGCACCAGAAAAAACATTAAAATATACATATTATAAATACCACATAAATACTAACTTCTCCTTTTCTCATTTTAGGTAGGCTGACCACAATGTAGCATGTTGCTGACAAAGGATGATAAAATGCCACTTAAAAATCCTAAACAAAGGGGAAAACCAATCGCCTTCACTTCAATGTCAACACGGAGAATATCAAACATTGGACCATCAGAGAAAAGTGAGAGGTTGTCTTACATAAGTAGCTAAATGAGTAAATGAGCATGTACCAGGACTTCTGAGTGAAGACTTCCTTCTGCAGTATCCTCTTTAACTTCCTCCTTCGCCTGCTTTTTGGCCTCTTTTCTACTTTTCTTTAGCTGTAGCCTTCGTTCAGGTTTTGTCAGCCTCACCAAACTTTTATCTTCATCATTATCTTTTACCTCGGAAGCAGCATCTTTATTGGGCATCTCTATGGAACTCGATTTTCTGGCTGCAGTTCATGTTACTTGCAACTTAGCAAAACATAAAGGAATAGTAAATTATCAGGAAAGCAAACACAATGCTAAATAAATAGAATGGATGAATGGAACTAATCTTACTCAAATTTGTGATAGTACTTCCACGACAAGAAGGTAGCATACATAGTTAAAAACACAGTTTACAGGCAAAGTTTAGCTTATGTAATCCATAACGTGGACTACAAACTATGTTGCATGGACATGATATGCCAAATAGAAACAGGGACATGAACATGGTACTGATTTTGACATGTCCTCTGTATTGGAAGTATATTGTTATGTTCGATACATGTCCAACATATCGTGACACAAACATGGCACTGTTAGGATTGTCCATGCATCGTGGATTACAAAGGAAAAAAAAAAGCCAACTGAGACTTCAACAGAACTCTTCGACATAACAAAGATAAAGTCTGAAAATTAACAAGTAACATCCAAGCAGATGTATTCTCCTAATAATGTAGGAAATGAGTAATTGTGATACTCTCAAATTATAAAAATATGAATCAAATTTGTGAGTTATTGTAAGTATGAAATCAGTACTAGGTCGTTACCAGTTCTGTACTGCAACTTCCCGTCTAATGTTTTGATGGGAAGCGCATCAACACGATCTACCTGGAGACTGTCATCCTCCTTTGGTTTCTTCAAAGCTGCTTTCCTGTTCCGCTTCTCATAGAGAGCCTCCAGCTCATCTTCCTTGTGATCAGCAACTCGGTTAACATGCCTTTAACATGAAATTCAATAAAATGAAACTCAAAGTCAAGCCAACACCAAAAGCAAACATAACAAAAAATACAAGAAAGTCTTCATTGGGAGAAGTATCTTGTGTGCTACCCTAAATGAAACCAAATTTGGAGAGAACCTTTCTCGAAAATATTTGGGGTCGGCTAAACAAAAACACATGATAAGATGAACTTCAAACTAAAGGCAAAAGATGAAATAATAAATAAAATGATAATTTCAAACGATCTACAACAAAACCCGCTGACTAATATTAGTTCATAACTTTCAAATCAACCTCTACACTAATTTACACCAAAATACCCTTAACGTTGGCTATTATTCACTTAGCTACTGTGAACTTCGATTGTGTTCAAATTGCTACCTTGAACTTTGTAATCATTAACAGGTTGCTACCTTTTGTTAAGTTTCCAAAAAGCCCTTCATGTGAATATCACATGTTCTATCCCGGACATTTTTACCCTTAATAACATATTATCTTATCACATGTTCCTCCATTAAATAAAGTTAAAATTCATCTCCTCTTCCACAGAATCCTAATTTACTCCATAAAATAAAGTTAAATTTGTATTTGATTTAATGTTCCTTCTTTGTTATTAACCTAATCCCTAAACCTAATATTTTCCCCAATTGTGTTATTACATCAGAATCAAATTGAAAGACAGACCCTACCTACACTATGTGTACCGGAAAGAAATCATAGACAACAATTTAAAAACCCTAGGTCAGGGTGTAAATGAGATAAGGAAATCCTAATTCAAAGCCAAGTATCATGGATTTTAATGAAATCATGATAAAAATCATTGAATCAAATAAATTCCTAACAAAAAAAAGAAGCAAATGCAAGTCAAACCGTAATTAACATAAAATCATGATAAAATCCTCAAATCCCTAATTCGCAAAAAATCAAATTCAGAACCCTAGAAATCAACATTGTTCCCTATGATATTTGGGGAGCAAATGCTAGTTGAAACACTAATCTTCCACTCAAGGCAGCAGATGTCAATCCAAACCCTAATTTTTGCAGGAAATAAAGAATTCTCTCACATCTCTACAGTTTTCTTTTTTGGGGTAAATGATGAGCCTTATAGTTCATTATATGGGATATAAAGTGGGGGGAGGAGAGGCAAATTTGTATTTTAGCCAAGTCCGTTGACAGCATTAGTTACATGAACAATTAATCAAAGTTCAAGGTAGCAATTTGAGCATAATCAAAGTTCACGGTAGCTAAGTGAACAACAGCTTAGGCCCAGGGATTTTTAGTATGAATTAGCCTAACATCCATATGAACACCAAAACCACTCCACACTGTGTATGGTGACCAAATTTGGAATTTCTGCATGAAGTATGTGTATTTAATACTAAATTTACACTAATTGCACTGATATTTAACTATAAGAATGAAATTCTTTCACTTCTCTACAATCATTTCATGTTACTGAACACTAAACCCATGCATATAATATTAGCTTCAAACAGAAACCCTTCAAATTCTCAAATTCAACACAGAGTTTGGCCAACTTTGTGAAAAAGTTCAGAGCTTTCCGGAGATGTTCTTAGGGTTAACAAAATTCTATACTTGTCGATCGATTTGGTGTCGATTTTGGAGAGGAACCCAGCGAACTTCTTGTTCTCCTTCACGAAGTCGAAGTCCTCGTCGGAGACCTCGATCTCGTCGTCGGCAATATCCGGAGGGAGCTCCGGCGGAAGGATCACCTTCTTCTTCTTCCCCATTCGAACAATCGAGACTCGATCGAGAAAAATTGGTGAAGAAATTTTAGGGTTTCGTGAGCAATTGAAGAGAGGAGGAATTAGGGTTTCGGTTAAGGAGTAAAACCCTACACTAGTGGATCGTGGATAGAAAATGTGTAGTAATGGACCCGATTACCCGACCCGAGTCCGTCCGAAAATTTTGGATTTGGATGATTGGATCCAGTTCTTGCAGGTTTGGGTTTAGAGATGTCATCCCTACCCATTACTTATCCTATGGACATATCCTATGGATAGGGGTGGCGATTTTGCCCTCATACCCTCTACCCTAGCCGGGTACCCTGCACCCTCAGGTGCCCACGGGTACCCTCTACCCTTCGAGGGCAAGCCCTACCCTTACCCTCTTGGAATTAGGGTAGGGTAAGGGTTTTATTCTGATACCCTAGTGTAATTACCCGGGTACCCGCCCTACCCGCCCTACCCTCTGCCCTGTAACCCTACCCTGAACCCTACCCTACCCTGAATCACTACCCTACCTACTACCCGTTAACCCTAACCCTTTAAAACCCTCGACCCTACCCTTCTCCCCACCCTGAACTGAACGGCTAGTGCAATTACCCTAGTGCAATTACCCGGATAACTTGTAGTTTTTTGTAATTAGTACTTAGGATTAGGAGAACTACATGGTGCTTGATCCTAAGGAGTCAGGTCTAGCCCCCTCCTTGGGTATGTAGGCAGCCCAGGTTCTACTATATAACTGGGTTCAACGCCTTTAGTAAAAAAATATATTCTCCCTATTATTTCTTGTTAAGTTGTTATGATTTTTGAATGCTGTCAAAATCTGAAAAAAAATGAAATGGAAAGAAAAAATATTCCCCCCTGTTTAGTAGCAAAAAAATTGATTTTCAAAGTTAAAAAAATAAAATGGCAAGGGTAATACCCTTACCCTCCCTACCCTGACCCTCAGCTACCCTGTGAGGGTAAAGGGTAAGGACGGGTAATGGGTATTGGTTTTTTGGAAGAGGGCTACCCTACCCTACCCTCATGACTCCCCTAGGGTATCAAAAAAAGGTCAATACCCTACCCTACCCTGCCCTCTTCCTGCCCTTACCCTACCCTACCCTACCCATCGCCAGCCCTACCTATGGACAATAACAAGGGCGTAGCTTGAAATCGATCCAAATTGATTACGTTTATAATGTGTTGTGGTTCTTATATGACATGTGGCACAAGCCAATGTCTTTTTTAGGTGGCAAGACTATATTCACAAAGATAATGAAGTAGAAAAGTCTTCTCCAATGCAAAAGTATTGAGATGCTTTAGGGTCCGTTTGGATATGTTTTCTGAATTTTTTTTCCTGAAAACAGTTTTCTGAAAGTAAGTTATAAAACTGTTTTCTGAGTATAAAGATTCTGAATTTGTGTTTGGTTAGTTTCATTTAGAAAATGGTTTTTTGAAACAAAAAAATAAAAATCTGTTTGGTTAAATACTTTTAGTAAATATTTTTTTTAATATATCCTGTGTCATATTATATCCTGTGTCATAAATTCTGTGTCCAAAGATGAAAAACTAGTGTCCAGTCCCAAATTTTGTCTGTCATCTGTGTCCACCCTGACACATTTCTTGTCTTGCCTCTGTGTCCGATACAACCACCCGAGGCGGACGGCCACCGAAGTGGGCGGCCACCATGGCGACGAGCAAGGGGACAGGAGAGTACATGCTACAGCCGACAACGAGGTGGGTGACCACGGCGGGGGCGTCGAGCGAGGTCTTGGCCAGCAGCACCTCCACGGAGCCGAAGAGCCCCTCCTGCATCTCCTGCGCGGCACAGGCGTGCTTGGCGCCGGGGTCGTGCTGGAAGACAAAGGACAGACCGTAGGTCTTGTCGTCGACGAGCTCGAGGCGGGAGGAGAGCGAGGCGGCGGAGCGCGAGGCGAAAAGAGCCGAGCGCTGGCGCGAGACCGGAGTGGTTTGGGCTTTCGTCTTCATCTTCTTGGTTCCTCCCGCTCAGAGAGAGCTTGGGAGAGAAAGACAAACTAAACTCTGGAGAGAGAAAGAAAGTTGGGGGAGGAGACTGTGGAGGGGTGTGGGGTGTGGGCCCCCTGCTAGTGTGATAAATCACACTTTGGAAAGAGCTTTGCTCACTTTTCCCAAAACGAAGTTATAACTTTTTTTTTAAAAATTTTTTTTTTGAAAGCAAACTCTGAATGCAAGCTGCCAAACAAACTTTCCTCCATATTCTCTGTTTAAACTCATAATGCTGAGTTAGAAACGAGAACCAAACAGGCCCTTACTTTTTTAAGACTTCTCCTCTTATTCTTGTTTCTAAATATTTTTTATTTATAATTGATGACATTGAGGTGAAGACATTATCAAGTGCATTGTCTAGAATTAGACAACCAACTTCACAATGTCTCATCTATAACTTTTGTCACGTAAGCTTCATAATTTACTTGACAATTGCATTGTAGAATATATGTGGCAACAACTTTTTCCAAAGTCAATATATGGGAGATGCTCTTAGGGTCTAAAAAGTGATATCGGGTCCATATTTGGGTTTTAGATTCGGTCTCTAACTCATCTTGATCGATACAAATTGAACTTTTATGCATCTAGAGAGTATATTTTGCTAGTGAGGAGCAAGCTTGTTGTCCATGTTCCAAATATCCATATTTATATGTACATTTTGACTTGTATCCTAAATTTATGTATTTTATTGTATCGTGTACTGATACTATATCATGTACCATGTACTGCATGTACTTGTACCCGATACAGGACTAATATATCATATTTACTTGATTTCTTGAGTGTCTCGAGAGTCGTATGGACAGATCACCCATAGCATAATCGATTGGTCTACACTGAGTAACTGGACTTATGTAACTAAATTGGTTTCATGTCTTTTTATAAGATAATATAACTAGTGACCACCATAGACCCCTAGAGACTCTTGGCATTACCATGGACTTGTATTAGGACTCACACGTAGACTGGTGTACCATGAATTTCCCAAAATTGGAAACCTTCTGAGCATGCAATATATCAATGGTATATCGACGGTATACCGCCCGCATGCTGGTGAGCCATTCAACAGTTGCTAACCTGACTGTCTCTTTTCCCCTTGGGTACTTGTGCTTCTGGTATAGTGCTTTGATTGGGTAGGGGTTGGATTACTGACTTGTCAGCCATCCAATCTCTCTCTCTCTCTCTCCCTCCTTATAAACTCGATCTTCTTTTCACTCCCTCTTTATCCTCACACCACTATTCTTCTTCTTCTTCTTGCTTTCTCGAGTTTATGAGTTGTTGGAGTAGGGTATTGCTGATCTTGAGATCAAGGTAGTGTTGGATATATTTGCCTTTATCTTCAAATTTATGTAAACAAAAATAAATAAAATTAAATTTACCGGCCTCCGGGTAAGTCTCGCACGAAGCACTGCCCTAAGAGTTGATTCGGGTCTATGCAGACTTTGTCTGAATGCTCCCAGTGGTAAAACCCTCGCTCTACCGGTATCCCGTCGTCGCATACGACTCGGAAAGATTGATCCGAACTTAGCTTTGCCCAGAAGATAGAAACAATTAGAATGAAAGTAGATAATGAAAATGTAATAAATTTTGTAGGAGTGTAATGCCCCGCTCCGTACGGCGTATTACGCTGAGACGTTGACTCAAAGAGTCATGTTGACCGAATAAAAAGTATCGATACGAATCGATACGAGAGTTACGTTGTCCCGAGCAATGCATCGAACAAAGTCGATGCGAAGAGTTGTATTGTCCCAAAGAATGCATCAAGTTGAATCGATGCGAAGCACTGCATTGCCTCAAAGGATAAGTACGTTGAGTCAGCTCGAAGATTCTAAGAAATCGAATCGACCCAAGGCGCAAGTCCGAATCGATGCAAGTATTAATTTTAGTTGGCTTCATGTGCAGGCTATCCGTTTATGCTGAAATGTTAGAGGTCGATATTTTGCCTCATTCGTAACGGGTCTGTAAAACCCAAATCACCGCCTCGCAACGGACTGGGACTTGGGCATGGTAGGTCGAAATCGGTCGAGTAGTTTAATAAAACAAGAAGTGCTCGAATGGCTAAGTCAAAAGATTTGGCCGTGCAACAAAGATATGAAATCGAGCCGCATCGGCTCGACAAACAACAAGGCGTATCGGTTTAAGGTGGGAGGATTGACTCTTCTTTTTACTCCTTCATGCCTAAGTAAGAATGTGTAACACCCTGTTTCTAAAAATTGGGGATTTTTGAAAAATTATTATTTTTATTACTTATTAGTGGTATTTTAGTCATGGTATGATTTTCTGGTGATTTTAGTTAAGTTAAACCAATTCTAAAGTCATGCTAAGTCATGACTTATGACTTTGTGACTTTGTTAGTAAACCTTAGTGTAAACCCTAGTTTCTCTAACCTAGAAGTTGCCATAACCATGAGAACTTGACCATAGGCTTAGAATATCATTTTAGTGATTTTTAGCCTAAGGGGTATTTTGGTAATTTTCTAGGAATTAAGTAGGATTAGTGAGATTTTACTATTCATGGACTTTTGATTAGTGACTTGATAATCCCTAACCTAGTTACCCTAATCTAGAGGTTAGTTCCTAACCTAGAATGACTAGGGATTAGATATTTCATGATAGTCAAAGCTATACAAATATCTAGATATTTATTTATAGGATATTTTCCTTGTTTTACTCAAAAGATCAACCCCTTGCCACCAAAGTCCTTGCCTTCTCCATGAAGCAAGCCCAAGGACACCCCCCTAGTCTTGGCCGGCCATAGGGTACCCCTACCACTACACACCATCCTATATTAACCCATGGTATCATTCATGAACAATTTTACATGAAATTAAACCTAGAAAAATCCCTTTTCTTCAAACACCCATAACTTGATCAATATTGACCCAAATCACCTCTAGTTTCTTGCATTGGACTCCCCTACACTAGAGGATACTAGTTAGGGCCTGCTATCAAGGAATTTGAAGGGCTTTTGGGCATCACCAAGTGGAAGAACACCCCCCCTACTTGGGTGTTTTCTTGATTTTTCACCAAATAGGTAAATGTCTCTAAACCATATTAATATTGTAATTTTTCTTCATAAATGCATGCATATAGGTGTATACTAGCTGTGGGTAAAGTTTGGAGGAATCTAGGAATTGTTTGGTGTCGTATCGGACACGTATCCTACATATATAAACCCTAAAATTGCTCACTGTTTGCACACTGTCACAGTATAAAACACACACTGTTTTGTAGAACTTTTTGAACCAAAACCTAGCCTAGCTAACCCTAAACCTAACCCTAAAACACTGAGCACAAATTGGGTTGTGTCGTGTCCAAAATCTGGACACGAAGCTCTCAGTTTCAACACCGTCTGGACACTGCACAGTGCACAAAATGTGCCCTGCTACCACAGTGTCCAAACACACTCTACACGCCACTTGGACACGTCAAAATTGACACACGACACGGGGCATTGACTGACAGGTCATCCCCAAAGTTTGGGATGACCTCGTGTCGTGTCGGACACGGAATCGTCCCCGCAAGGGTCGCGCACTGCACTGCACAGAGCACATTTCAAGCGTGTCGTGTCGCACGGACACGCCACGTGGACACCTCGTAGTGACACCATCGTGTAGCCCTTCATGTGGCGTACACGTGGACACGAGCACGTGGTGCGTCGTGTCCTGTGTCACGAGCACGAGGCACGTGACTCACCGCACGACGCTGTCTGAAACAGTGTGTAACAGTCGAGTTTCCTCGACTGATACGTGTCTCGTGTCGACTCTGTGAGACACGTGGACACCGTGCAGACACACTGACACATACCCCTAGACCTACCCTACCTACTGATATGAGCACGAGACACAGTATCGTGTGTGTCGTGTCCTAGGGCTAGCTGCACGCGTGCACGACGCTGTGCACGCGTGGGTGTATCAGGAATTTACCCGAGTCGTGTTTTCTTGTGTTTGGACACGATAAATCGTGTCGTGGTGTCGTGTCAGTATCCTAGGACACTAGTATATGTGCAGGGTGTCAGTTACCAACCCTTAGATGCGAGCCTTAGCTCGTTGGGTTGCGTGTATTTCGTTTTTCCCCATATCGAGTGCACAGTGCAACAGTTTACTGTTTTGGGATAATTTTCCAGTTTTGAAAATCGAATTTCAATTCGATTTTGTGTGTGTTTAATCCATTGTACTAGTGTATATTAGTACGTATATATATAGTATATATGTATAAGTGTGTGTAGGTGAGGTTTGAGTGAAATTGGTTGTGTGTAGGTGTAGTTGTGTGTGTGTATACATTTATGTACATATGTATGTATGTATGTGGTGTGTGTGTGTGTGTTCTGTGGGGGTTTCCTGTCTCAGGAAACCTGAGATACCCCCCCTGTCTACTGTTCCTCTCTCTCCCTCACTGTCCCACTCTCTCTCATTCTCTCTCTCTCCCTTTGTCTCTCTCTCTCTTTCCTCTCTCTATATATATGATTATATATATATATAGGTTTTGTGTATATATATATATATGATATATATATTGTATTAGATATATACATAGTGTTATTTTATATATATATGTGGGGTTGGGTATTATATATAGTGTATTCCCATATTGGTATATAGTTAGGCCTATATATATATATATAGATATATATGTATAACTTACTAGCTATAGGGCTATATGAAAACCCTATGACTAGCAATGGCCTATGGCCAAGAGCATTGGCCCATGGCTTGGGGCTAACCCTAATGGCCCAAAACCAACATGTTGACTCTTGATTACTAAGGGTTGACCAAAGTCAACCTTAGGTCAAAAGTGACCTAGTTCACCTAGAAATGACTAGTAATGACCTAAAATAACTAGTTTGACTAGTTTGACTAAAACCCTAACTAGTTTGACTAATATTGACTTAACTTTGACTAGTTTGACCAGAGTTGACCAAGAGTTGACTTTTGACCAGATTGACCTAGAATCATGTAGTTTGCATAGTAGACTTCATATTTACTATTTAGAATACATTGTGACTTGTATTGCTCTGATTAGGAGCCAGACACCTCTCCTCAGACAGTATATCCTCTTCAGACATTCAGTTATCAGGCGAGTACATTCTCTGACCGTTTCATATTTGCCAGGATTTATATTCTTGCTCTAGATTACTTTACTTGATGCTGACACGATTGGTATCACGGATTGGTACTATATGGATCTTTTCATGAGATGTTATCCCCCTCGGGAGCATCAGATACAGCATGTTGTGCTTTTCACTATCATCATGTATCTCTATGCTTTCATAGATTCACGAATCGCTTGTGACTCATGTACTCTCATGCTCACAGAGCCTCTCATGAATCTCCCATTTATGGGCTTATCACGAATCTTAACATAACCTGAATGGATCCTTGTGTATTGATTGGGGATGGGGGAGTGGAAATAGTCATGTGAATAATATCCAAAGTAGTGTAGTCATGAATCACTCTTAGCTGTAGCCATGAATCTCCTATGCCATTTCACATGTCTATATTTTACTCTGACTCACTAGACACTGCTAGTTCTATATTATAGTAGATATTTCATTACAGTTATCTCTTTTGCTACATGTATCTTCCTTCAGCAGTTCCTGTATTTTACTCTATTGCATGCTTTATATCTCCTATCATACTATGCACTGCGTGAGATGTATTGTGCTCGTTCCCGTCCTGATTGGACCTGTTGAAAATATTACAGAGGATGAGGAGGAGGCCCTGGTGTCTACCTATTATGGAGCAGGACTAGATGACACTTATGTTGTGGACCCTCAGCAGGATCCACCTGCAGCTGAGGAGGATGTTCCAGTAGTCTAGACCAGTTTAGTCTAGACAGTCTTTCTATTTGTCTTTTGTCTCGCATCTGAGTTGTATTTTGAGATGTTGAGTTATGTATAGACTCTTAGACTTATTGTATTATGAGTTGACATTCTGATGTTATGTTATCCTAGACACTTGGACTTATTTCATCTATTCTACTGTTCTCTTTGAGTTACTGTCTATCTATCTATCTTTCATTCTTCTACCTAGATGTGATTGAGATTATTTTCTGTTTGTCACCTCCATTCGGAGAGTATAAACTGTACAGGTACTTTATATTGTTAGATGATTGACCTAGGACAGCGTTCTACCGCCGACACTGCGGCGTAGGCTGGACGTACCCACTTCTCGTGCCCTTACTCTAGGGTGCGGGTCGTGACAGAATGTATCATTGTATGCTAAGTTAACCTATCGACCCCACGGGCGTGGTCCGATCGGAAGATAAATCACAGTGTATGTCGAACACTAGTTAGAACAATTGAAATAAAACGTGCATCAAATGCACGAGTCGCTATAGAATATTGGATATCGCAAAAGCGAGCACCTCGGTGTACAAGCCACAAGAACATGAGATAAATGTATTCGGCGAGTGCCTTCGTGCACGAGCCATTCTGTGCCTTCGCGCATGAGTTAGAAAGGCTAGCACATTGAAAGATTATGAAGACGAGCGCCCTAGCATGCAAACCATGAACATTGAACACTAAGGCCAAGAACATGGATATACGGCTTCGATGCGTGCATCAAGTGCACGACACGAAGGAAAAGATGATAAATGTGTCAAAACGTGCGTACGTGCACGAGATCATAAAAGATGGCTTCGTTGCGAAAGAGTACAGTTGTGGCATGAATGTGACGAAACTGTCATATATGACATGATGCCTCAAAAATATTTAGGACCTTCGGATTGTTCGGTTGACGAACATTGAGTTGAGGCATGATGCCATTGAACATTGAAACAAAGTATGAAATGTGAGAACATAGAAAGTTAATGGAAAAAATACGAGATGATAAAGTCTGAGTCTCAGACTCAAGATTATGTTTGGTTGTTTGAATAATAGTGCGTTGCATGGTCGAATGGACTTGAGAAAATTGAGATAATCTCCCGTGCACGGGAATGTTCCCTCCGAACGGGTGCGTCGGAGCACCGGAACCGTTCGACCTAGGAGGGATATAATCTTTGAGAGGCGCACATCAGTAAGACGATTAGAGACTGTTTAGCAAGATGTAAAAAGCCGCAAATGATGGTATACAATGGAAGGTCTCCGTAATTTGGATAGCAACCCACTACGAGTGGCGCCGGGCTACCCAATTTGAGAAAGAAAAGAAAAAAAAGAAAAAAATAAGAAATAAAAGAAAAAGAGAAATACCTTTAGTCCATTCTGGCGCGGATACGCCAATGACCTTCATATAGTTAAGGAACGATGGATCGAAAGTGCAAGGTAAACACATATCCTGCACAGATAGATCCTAGGTCGAAAGTACAGGGTACATGTATATCATGTACACATAGATCCTGCATAGAGAGCACTTATAATATGACAGGGAAGGAATGGGGCGTATTCACCTTGCGTTGGTGCAAGGACGAGTGTGTCTATGCTGGTAAGAAATTGCACCACGAAACAAATACAAGATTGTTTGTCTGCTTGCATACTCAATTTGAATAACATGTTTGACATGATAACATGCTTGCCATGATAACATGCTTTACCACTTTCAAATATGCCATGAAATTGACCCTAAGAAGAATATAGCAAGATCATAAGCTAAGTTGTATGATTGAACATAAATACTAAAATGTCGGTTTAGAAAGTTAGTCTTTTCATCAGTACGTGCAGGGAATTGATTGCTCGCGATGAAGCTTCGCTTAGTCGCGCAGAGGTATGGAATGTCGTAGCGTTTGAAGCGTGCAATCGCATTGACGCTCGAACTTGCAACATGATTGATGCGGCCGAGATATAGAAGACATGATGTATGGAACGGTGAAATCCTTTATGGGCAAGAGAGAACCTGAGTGTTGTAGCCAATCTGGCAAAATCAGTCGGGCTATTAAAAGCCTTTATAATCTCAGTTCATTATCAATAAAAAGAATTATTTCGTATACTCTGTTTTCTTTCGTTTGTTAATATCAAATTTAAGATAACCATTTTGAGAACTTGTCATCTTGCCTTGCACGAGCGCAACTCCAGGCTCGTACGGCATCACGCCCCCTGCAAGGACGATGATTCGGGTGATTCCGAGTCGGGGCGTGACAAGGAGGAATAGACATATTTTTTAGAGAGTGAAAACCTTTTTATCCTTTTCAACAACATAAAGGAGAGATGTATATAAAGGAATCATGTCATAAACCAATATATCAATAGTCTTTCAATAGGATTCAATAGGAATAAAGGTGTGATAATGGGTACTAATGTGACCGTTTTAGGGGATTAAAGGAATGATTTATGATAGAATTTTAATGTGAATAAAGGGGATAATAATATTGAGAAAAATTAGTTTTTTCACCAATTATTACAACAACCCCCCCCCAAAAAAACCAAGTTTCGAAACCAAAGATAACAATATTCAAAAAGAGTAAAAATGAAAAATTTATGGGCAATGATATACTATGCATAGATGAGATGGACTACAGCCTTGAATCTCACTAAGTGAATATTGTCTTTATCTGAAGAAGTGTTTGATGGACTACACCTTGAATCAGACTTCTTGAGCCAGGTTCAGAAAATAGCACACATAGTACGCTAGAGGTTCTTGGGTCTATCGGGTGGCGCGTTTGATTGGCCATGCGCACTTTTTTATATTCATGAGAGTTGTCTAGGATAGCCCTGTGCTATAGTCGCGGCCTTCACGACCTCTCATATAGGTAAGTCCTCAAAGGGTTGGTGATTGGAGTCAACCCTGTATAACTATGCTTGGACCTATTAAGAGTTTTAGAACTTATCCTAACCAAATCACACCGGAACACTATCACCATAGGGATAAGGAATCATTGTACACATGTACAGCTACTTGGGTATTATTTTAATAAGATTTTAATCTCGGGTTAGTGTTTCAAAAAGTCGCCTTAGTCCAGCTTGTTTATACCCATTGAACCGGCTTCTTGGGATCTCCAGTCAGACTCAGTTGGATTGTCACTCCTGGTGAATTACTTACAGGCTTAACTTGTAATGACCATGGTTCGTATTACGTATTTTGGTATACGTGTACGTATTTGACTCGTATTGTATGACTCCCTACTTGATTTATTTTGGCATTTCATTGCTTGGTTATCCTTGGCTTGGTTCGGCTTGTTTGGGTTGGCTTGGTTCGGCTTGGGTTGCTTATTGGTTAATCATGAACCAAGGAGAAAACCCTACCTACCACCACCCTCTTCATTTATATCCCACCAAACATTTTTCTCTCCTCATTAACTCTTCTTCTTCCCTACCATTACTTCTCCACCAACCTGAGAGTGGAAGGTTTAGGCAAGTGCACCTTGCTTCACGGAGGAAGTCTATTTTTATTGTTCCATTGTCTTTCTCATGTGTTTCTAACCCACTTTAGTACTTAGCATTTTTCATTTCCATAGTTAATTTCTTGTAAATCTAGCCTTGTGGTATTTTCTGTTTTCATGAGTTTTGATCTATCAAACTTGCATATTTTTGCTATTTGATGGTTCCATGATGTAGAAAATTTTCATTTTGCCCAAATTTGACCTACGAAAATTTGCTGGCCGCATGAGCATTTTTAGCTCTGAGCCGCATGAGCATTAAGTAATTGGCCTGGCCGCATATGGCAAGTGAGCCGCATATGGCCAGTAGCTTGGCCGCATGCACACTTATTTAATTAATATTTGTGGCCTTTTTCCCTTTTTTAATTATTAATTTTGCATGTATTAGTATTTAATGGCATGCATTAGCATTGGCTTGCATGCAATATTTAGTTGGCCGCATAAGCATTCATATGCTTAATCGCATGCAAGCATCAATATTGCTTAGCCGCATAAGCAAAAGGTTGCTAGCCGCATAAGCAAATATTAGTAGCCGCATGGCTACTATTCAATTGTAGCCGCATGGGATAGCATGCATTGGCATGCATTAGTAGTTAAAAAGCTTGCATTTGCATGCATTGTATTTAAACTGCATGCATAGCATTAGCTAATTAGTTGCAGGCATGGATTAAATGATTGCATTAGCAAAAAGGTTGCATGCATGCATTAAAGTTGGCCATACAACTTTATTTCGTTGCATTATTAATATCCATGGCCGCATTAATGGCATGGCATTAGCGAGCATTAATTGCAAGCATAGCAAGCAGGTGCTTGCTTGCATTAAATTGCAGGGTATTAGGCTATTGCCTTTGCTGAGCCGCATAAGGCTTATTTGCCTTTGCTGAGCCGCATAAGGTTTATTTGCCTTTGCTGAGCCGCATAAGGCTATTGCCTTGCTGGCCGCATAAGGCCAATTGTATTATGGCCGCATGGCCTATTATGCAAGCAGTAGCTTGCATGCTAATTAATATGTTGGCCACATATGCTATTTTACAGGGCAGTAGCTAATTTAGTTGGCCGCATGGCCACTGTTCATTTATGGCCGCATGGCCACTATTTAATATTTGTGGCCGCATGGCCTTAGTATTAATTGTAGCCGCATGCACAATTAATATTTAATTCCTAAAAGTATGCTGGTGCCATATTGATTTTATGTATGTTCCCTGACACGAAGGTGACCCGTCGTGGTGCACTTTTGACAATGACATAACTTGATAATGGTCCGACGTGGAGTACTCCTGACAGTGAACATGACATGATATATATTTTGAAGGCTGTTGCGACGGCTAGCATGTCATGACAAGATTGAATGGCCTGGACACCGTAGATGATTGTATTTGTACATTGAACCGGTAATATTTGCATCATGTCTAGGACAGGGATCCCTGAGTACCACGGTCAGGGGTACCTACTGTAAATGGCTAAGGCTAATAACTAGAATAATTCAGTAGTCATGAGAGATTTTCCCAGTTACAGGCGATCCCGTTATCCCGGCCACCATTGTGGACTTGCAGCTAGCCGACGAGTAGGGCACAAGTCTAGATTCACTGATATATGGAAAAGAGCGAGGCACCGCTTAATGAACCCAAGTCGTCTGGATAACCTGGATTACCTGCAGGGCTTGTGGCTGGAGGAACATCTCGCTGCATGTTGCTAGTAACTAAGGCTTGTGATAACCCTAGTTAGCTAATGTAGCAAGCCGTAGTCACTGATTGGCCGGGAGTGATTGTGTGGTATAGTTTCAGTGCTCGATTATTGCAGGCTTGATCGCATGATTGTCACTCTTAATAATAAAGATCAGGGGCTAAGTTCTGTTCAGGCGAAGGGTTACAATCCCGGTCCTTATTTGGTTTAAGGGTTGTAACCTGGCTCCCGGAGCAGTTCTAAGTCTTCTCTTTGTTTATTGTCTTATTGCACCCCACGTCATGCTTGTAATGTTTTACCTTACCAACAAGATTTGGAGACGAAGTTCTATTCAAGTGAAGCGTTACAACCCCGGTCCTTGTTTGGTTTAAGGGTTGTGACCTGGCTACTTGAATGGTTCCCTCGTACTCCATTATGACTGTTGTTATTCTTTTATTATCAAGCTCTTTTGTAATTATTTTTAATATTTATTTCTGATGTGCTGGTTTTAGTTCTTAAGTGGAGCCTCCTTTGTGGCACTTGCTCTTTCTGGGATCTGACCCAGCTGGTTTTGTATGGCCAGATTTCGGAGCAGCTCCAGAGGATCTACCGACCTTTCAGTCCGATGGTGACCACTAGGCATAACCAGGGCAACGAGTGGGTTTATTTTTGGCTCTCCCACTTTATTGTAAAATTCTCATTTTGAGGCGTTTAGCCGACGAGCACCTGTTAGCTCGTATTGCATACCTTATTACTGTCTGCATACGGGCTGTAACATGATTGACAGATCCTAGGGTTGATCATGTATGACTAAACTCTTGCTAGTCATCACATTTTGTAACGACTAGCTTCATGATCAGCTGAATATGTAATGTTTGGGATGCCTCACTATTGTATATTTGGTGATCTTACATCTTGTAACTTTACTTACTTGTTTGAGATTGAGACATTTAGGCTTGTTATTGACCATAGGAGACTGATGGATTGTAGTTAAACCCTCATATATCTAGATAGCCGTGACCGTATAGTGAGGTGGATTCCATTTCATTATACGTAGCTGGCTATGTATGCCTCCGCTCTCTAGTATTCTGGTTCTGGGGTATTACATGGTTTAAGTGGTGGCCCATGCAGGTCTTGTAAATCAAGATATGTGAGGGTTTACCGAATAGATGTCTCAATCAGCACTCGTCCTTGATCTCTGCCCGTATCTTCTAATCCCTGAGATTCTCGACCTGATCACATGCTTGTATCATTGATCTGTCTTGGTCCTTCCTTATTGTTTCCTATGTCGTCTTCTTCAGCGGTATTATTCCTGGACCTGTCGATCAGCAAGGCAAAGCAACTCCCGTGGACCAGCAGCAACCAGAAGATCAGGCCCAGCACTCAGGAGCAGCCTCCCGGGTCATGCCTTCCGGAGATCCAGAACCCCCGGTACAGCCAGCCCAGCCCGCAAGACAGGATGATGGAGCCTTGGTTGGACTTATCAGGGAGTTGCTTGCATCGCAGGATCGTCGAGGAGATGCCTTGCATCAGGCAGTGGCAAATGCTCTGGACAGAGGTGGACATCATAGAAACAGTGCAGCAAACAGTTTCAAGCGCCTGAACCCTCCATTCTTCGATGGCAGCGAAGATGCTATCGCTGCTGATGCATGGTTTCAGGATACAGAGGTGATATTGGGGGCAGCGAAGACCCCAAAAGATGAGAAGGTGGCCGTAGTACGCCTGCAATTATTAGATTTGGCCCGCAGCTGGTGGACGGCGTAGGTCGTTGGACTAGCGACGCCTATTGCTTGGACAGTATTCCGTGAGAGGTTCCGGACCAAGTACTTCGATGTTGTAGCTCGGTACGATCTACAGACCAAGTTCACCAATTTGAAGCAGATGGGCAGGACGATCGATGGGTATGCGGCCGAGTTTTCCAGGCCTAGTCGGTTTGCTTCCACCTTGGTGGCGACCGAGTTCGATAGAGCCCAACGATTTCAGCAGGGACTCCACCTAGAGATTTTGCTGGCGGTGGAGCAGTTTGAGCATCAGACTTTTGATACGGTATTTAGGGCAGCTAGGAGGCATGAGTATACCTCCCAGAGGATTGTGAACAGGACCGGAGGTCGAAAGCGATCTCACGGCCAGATGAATCAGTCGTCGGCCCCAGCCCCGGCAGCTAGGGCTTTGACCATTGGAGCTCCGAGAAGGACAGCTTTAGTTACGTCGGTTCAACAATCAACCCTGACGTATCCTCAGAAGCAGAAGCAGTCTTCCCCCATGGGCTGCTCTTATTATGGGAAGCCTGGACATGTTATTTCAGAGTGTCGTAAGGCTCGAAGATTGTGTTTGCTTTGTGGAGCGCTGGACCACAAGGTAGGGTCCTGCCCGTTCAGGACTGACTTATCACCAGCCATGACCAGTTCATCAGTTAGGGGACTAGCCCCAGTACCAGTCCAGCAGCAGTTTCCATCCCCGAGGCCATTGTCGACGCAGACCCAGGCTTTTCATCAGCAAAGGCCTCAACAGTATGCCCAGGCGCAAGTTCAGAATAGGCAGCGAGGATTCCAGCAGAGAGGGCCGACACCCAGAGGGTATGGTCAAGTGTTGGCTTTAACCATGGGAGAAGAAGGAGTGGCACCAGGTGAGGTAGTGGCAGGTACTATTCTCGTCAACACTTTTTCGACTTCAGTGTTATTTGACTCTGGTGCATCACATTCATTTATGTCTGTACGATTTGCGACACGGATAGGACTGGAGCCCGAGTTATTATCAGTAAGACTCAATATATTTACTGGTAATGGTCTTGTGGGAGTAGATAGAGTATTTTCCTCGTGTCGGATCGTGGTTAGCGGTAGAGAGTTTTTCGCTAGGCTGATAGAATTCCCGATGGCCGATTATGATGTGGTTTTAGGGATGGATTAGTTGAGAGACCAGTATGCTAGGATAGACTGCCATATTGGCAGAGTTATTTTTAGCATTCCAGGCGAGCCAGAATTTTTCTTTTCTCGAGGCGAAGTTGAACCTTCTCCTCCATTATTGCGGATGGCCGTAGCAGCAGTGCAGTTACCCCGGATAGTCGAAAAATTTACAGATGTTTTCCCAGAAGAGCTTCCAGGGATGCCGCCAGAGCGAGAGATCGAGTTTACTATCGACTTGATCCCCGGGACAGCACCAGTGTCAGAGAGAGTCTACAGGATGGCACCGTCAGAATTGGAGATATTTTATAAAATGATTGAAGAATTCCGGACCAAGGGATTCATTCGTGCAAGTGGATCGCCTTGGGGAGCCCCGATGCTTCTTGTGAAAAAGAAGGATGGTACGTCCAGATTATGTGTTGACTATCGTACCTTGAACTCAGTAACAATCAAGAACAGATATCCTCTCCCAAGGATAGATGACTTGTTTGATCAACTCAAAGGAGCGGCAGTATTCTTGAAGATTGATTTGCGGTCAGGATACCACCAGATCAGAGTCAGAGAGCAGGACATCCCGAAGACAGCTTTCAAATCTAGATATGGGCATTGGGAGTTCCTTGTTATGCCCTTTGGAGCGACCAATGCGCCGGTGGTATTCATGGACCTCATGAATCGTATCTTCATGCCTTATTTGGATCAGTTCGTGATCGTGTTCATAGACGATATCCTGGTCTACAGCAAGAGTGAAGCAGAGCATGAGCAGCATCTCAGAGTTGTCCTCCAGATTCTCCGAGAGCACCAGTTGTATGCCAAGTTCAGTAAATGCGAGTTCTGGTTCGATCGCATTTCATACTTGGGTCATATCATCACCAGAGGGGGAGTAGAAGTGGATCTCCAGAAGATTGTGGCTATCGAAACATGGCCAGTGCCCAGTACAGTTGCAGAAGTTCACAGTTTTCTTAGATTGGCCAGCTACTACCGGAGGTTTATTTTGGACTTTGCTCGGATTTCAGCACCATTGACACAGTTGACCCGCAATGAGGTACAGTTTGCTTGGACAGCAGAATGTCAGAATTCTTTTGAGAAGCTGAAGCGAGGCTTGATGACGGCACCCGTTCTTACACTTCCAGATGGGGCCGGAGGATTTTCAGTGTACTGTGACGCTTCAGGCAGAGGTTTATGATGTGTTTTGATGCAGCATGGGAAGGTAATAGCTTATGCGTCACGACAACTTCGTGATCATGAGAGGAATTACTCGACCCACGACTTGGAACTGGCAGCAGTAGTGTTTGCACTCAAGCTTTGGAGACACTACTTGTATGGAGATAGGGTGGAGATTTTTACCGACCACAAGAGCCTGAAGTATGTTTTCACTCAGAAGGACCTTAACATGCGTCAGAGAAGATGGCTGGAGCTGCTTATGGATTATGATGTCAACCTGCAGTATCATCCTGGGAAGGCTAACGTTGTTGCAGATGCATTGAGCAGGAGAGCCGGAATTTATTTTCTAACAGCGTAACCAGAATTGTTAGCAGATCTTCAGAAGATGGGTATAGAAGTTGTCCTTCCTACCAATATGGCATTGATGGCCAGCATGCAAGTTCAGTCCAGTATAGTTGAGAGGATCAAGATAGCTCAGTCCTCTGATTCTAAGCTTCAGCGGCTTAGGATAGAATGTGAAGCAGGGCGACGACCAAAATTATGCATTCATGAAGATGGTACACTTCGACATGGTAAGCGTCTTTGTGTACCCAGTGGGGATATCAGACAGGAGGTGATGGCAGAAGCTCACAGTTCTCAGTATTCGATTCATCTCGATGGCACGAAGATGTACCGTGATATCCGTCAGCACTTTTGGTGGAATGGCATGAAGAGGGAGATAGCTCGGTTTATCTCTCGGTATTTGGTTAGCCAACAAGTCAAGACTGAACATCAGAGGCCAGCTGGACTTCTTCAACCCTTGCCGATTCCAGAATGAAAGTGGGGGCATATAACCATGGATTTCGTGACTGGATTACCTAGATCCTCAGCTGGTCGAGATGCTATATGGGTTATAGTTGACAGGCTCACGAAGGTGGCTCACTTTCTTTCGTTCAGAGTTGGTCAGTCGACAGATCAGCTAGCAGAGATGTATCTACAGCATATTGTCAGATTCCACGAAGTACCAGTCAGTATCACCTCGGACAGAGATTCGATATTCACGTCACACTTTTGTCATAGTCTGCAAGAGAGTTTGGAAACTCACCTCCAGTTCAGCTCAGCTTATCACCCACAAACAGATGGTCAGTCGGAACGCACGATCCAGACTCTTGAGGATATGTTGAGATCTTGTACACTCGACTTTGGTGGTTCGTGGGAAGATCACCTGCACCTGGTGGAGTTCTCGTACAACAACAGTTTCCAAGCTAGTATCCAGATGGCACCGTTCGAGGTACTGTATGGGAGGAAGTGCAGATCCCCACTAGCATGGGACGATATTGGAGAGAGGCAGATGCTTGGTCCAGAGGTGATCACTCAGACAGTCGAGGTGGTCAGGAGAGTCAGAGATCATCTTCACGTCGTACAAGATCGTCAGCACCATTGGGCCGATTCTCATCGACGAACCTTTGAATTTTCTGTCGGCGACCATGTATTCATGAGGATCTTGCTAACGGTGGCATCATTCATTTCGGCGTACAGAAAAAGCTTAGTCCTAGGTATATAGGGCCGTTCGATATTCTGGAGCGAGTAGGAGATGTGTTCTATCGTCTCGCTCTTCCGCCGTCTCTGAGTGAGGTGCATGACGTGTTTCATGTATCCCAACTACGACGGTATATCCCGAACCCGAGTCATATCCTAGATCAATCGGAATTGGTTGTTTGTACCAACCTTTCGTATGAGGAGAGGCCCGTATCCATATTGGACCAAAGAGAGAAGATACTCAAGAACAAGACTATCAAGTTAGTCCGTGTTGCTTGGGGTCATCACTCTTTGGGTGAGTCAACGTGGGAGCGAGAGGATGATATCCGATCGTGGTATCCCGACCAGTTTGACTCGTGAGGTATAATATCTTTCATATGACTCATGCCTTCGATTCCTTGCTTGCATAAATAATTGCTTGATTGCTTGACTAGTATAGCTTGCCTGTGATTAGTATAACTTGTCCTTGCACCTCTAGCCTCTTGATTAAATTTCGAGGACAGAATTCTTTTAAGGTGGGTAGAGTTGTAATGACCATGGTTCGTATTACGTATTTTGGTATACGTGTACGTATTTGACTCGTATTGCATGACTCCCTGTTTGATTTATTTTGGCATTTCATTGCTTGGTTATCCTTGGCTTGGTTCGGCTTGGGTTGCTTATTGGTTCATCATGAACCAAGAAGAAAACCCCACCTACCACCACCCTCTTCATTTATATTCTCTCCTCATTAACTCTTCTTCTTCCCTACCATTACTTCTCCACCAACCTGAGAGTGGAAGGTTTAGGCAAGTGCACCTTTCTTCACGGAGGAAGTCTATTTTTATTGTTCCATTGTCTTTCTCATGTGTTTCTAACCCACTTTAGTACTTAGCATTTTTCATTTCCATAGTTAATTTCTTGTAAATCTAGCCTTGTGGTATTTTCTGTTTTTATGAGTTTTGATCTATCAAACTTGCATATTTTTGCTATTTGATGGTTTCATGATGTAGAGAATTTTTATTTTGCCCAAATTTGACCTACGAAAATTTGCTGGCCGTATTTTATACTCTATTATAAATTGTTGAGTCGGGAATGAGAACTACCAAGGATGTGTGATCCGACCATAGACAGTGTTTATTTTTTGCAGTAGACATCGTAGACAGTGCTTACTTTTCTGCAGTAGACATCGTAGACAGTGCTTACTTTTCTGCAGTAGACATCGTAGACAGTGCTTACTTTTCTGCAGTAGACATCGTAGACAGTGCTTACTTTTCTGCAGTAGACATCGTAGACAGTGCTTACTTTTCTGCAGTAGACATCGTAGACAGTGCTTATTTTCTGCAAGTAGACATTGTAGACAGTGCTTATTTTCTGCAAGTAGACATTGTAGGCAGTGCTTTTTTTCTGCAAATAGATATTGTAGACCGTACGGTGTAGTGGCCCAGACTGATCACATATCAAAGGTACTTCTAACGGTGGAAAAGTATATTGGTCTATTTATTACTATTGATTTTTCTTACGGCTTTACTGTTATTTTCAAAACTCATGATTGATGCCTAACCTTTGTCTTATAGTCATTTTCTTTATTTGAAATTGCATTCGGTGAATTGTGCTCGTTCCATTCCTGACTGGAAACCAACATTTTCAGGTTAGCCGTGGATTTACTTAGCTTGGGAGTGACGGGAGTACCTGCAGACAAAAGCCTAAAGACTAGCTAGATAGTTGAGTTGTAGTCATTCATTCAAATGTACAAGTTTATATTCTTCTACAAATGTAAAATTTGTAATCATTGTAAGTTAAATTAATTGTGTGAATGAGCATTATTTGTGATTTGATCTTCATGGGCCACCACAAAAACTTGTCACGACCACCACAAAAATTTCTAGCAATTAGTTGGAAGATTATAAATTTTTAGCGACAAAAGATTTGATGGAGTAGTGTGACCAAAGGTGGGTAGAAGTCCTCTAGTATTCGGAATTATGAAACGGCTAGAGAAGGTTATAAAATATTTGAGGAAATTAAATTGAGGAGATTAAAATAATAGTAGACTTAGAATTTTAAGGAAATAGTTATGAATTAGAATTTCGAGGACGAAATTATTTTTAAGGTGGGTAGATTTGTAGCTCCCCTTCCCGGAAATTTTAAAATATTTTTATTTATTTATTTGATTTAAACCGTGATTTTAGAATTTTTATAAATAATTATTTAGTTATTACGGTAGATGATTTTAGCCATAGTCGAGATTTGGAGTACAAGGCGACTAAGAATCGTGGCACGGATAGCGCAGCGGCGTGCCTTGATTAGTGTATTAGCCTTGGTAGGGAAAACCAGGCCAAGTTACGACTTAACCACGATAAATAGCTTTATTATTATTATTATTATTATTATTATTATTATTATTTTCATGTTATTGTGGTTACTATTATATAATATTATTTTACTGTTATTGGTCATATTTCCTTCGTCAAAAAGATGTTATTAATAAATATATACTCATATTTATGAGATTGGCCCTAATCTAGGAATAAATATTACTGGTATTTTAATTAGATTGCATGGATATTATTATACTAGTATTCATACGAAATATAGATTGATATATACATATAGGAAAATATATAGGGATATATATATTTGTGTAAAATATATATATATAATATGCAGAGAATATATATATGAGTATATAAATAAATATTAAATAGGTATATGAGTGTGTATATATAAATATACATGTATATATATATATATCCATATACATGTGTGTATATATTAATGTATAATTAAATATAGGAGTATATATATATATATATATATATATATATATATATATATATATATATATATATATATATATATATATGTATATATATATATATGTTATATATCCAGCCATCCCAAAACCTTCCCCAAACAACCCCATACTGATTTTTCCCCCATGCTCGAACCAAGAGCAGACTCCCCCACAAGCTGAGCTAAAACCCAAACAAAGAGAAGCATTAACAGTCCAGGCCCAGCCATAACAGGCCGAGCCGAGCCACCCAACTCTCCTGAACGAGAACCCATTCATAACCGAGCTCAACAGTTCGGTTTTTCCCCCCCAGGTTTCTCATGTGCGCGTGTGTATATATATATCGTACGCTAGAAAACGCGAAACCCTAACTCCCCAACAAATGCGCCTCCACCCTGGACTACTGGGTGACCCACCTCGACACTGCGCCGCCGCGCAGGGCACGTCGGAGGCCGACCACGGCCGGCCAGGCGCCGGGGGGGGGGGGGGTGCGCGCGTGCAGGCGCAAAACAGAGGAAGAGCAGCAGTAGCAGCAGGGCTTCGAGCCAGTTTCGTGGCGACGGTTCTTCTTCGTCATTGGGCGGTTGTCCGATCCACCAAAATAGGTTCGACCACAACCTTACTCTCTACAACCCCCTTTAAGTAGTTCGTGATGATTCGCGATGTACGCGAAGAAATCGAATCCCAAAATCGGGGAAAAACCTGATTTTTAGAAGTTAGTAATAGCACTAAAACCCTAAGTTCGCGGTCGATTCTCGACTAGGATAACGCGAACCATAGGAAACCGCTTGAACAGATTTGTTGACAACATATACGAGATGGAAATCCTGTTTATAGATTTATTTTTCATCAATTATATTGCTGTTAAATTAACTTCAAAGTTCGAGAAAAATCTGTTTTAAAAACATTGAAATCGCTCCACACGACGTGCGTCACGCCAATCCGGACGACGTGGTCGGGTACCGAAAGGATCGAAAGCTGCGTAACGGCTTCGTGGTCGTGTGGGCTTTGACGGAATTCAAATTGGTCGCGTGTGCGCGACAAATTTGATGCGTATCCGTCGAAATTTTTCGTATCGTGCACTTTGCAAACTTCTCAATTACTTTGTGCACGCTCGTCAGATCGAGACGAAACTTGCGCCAACAGGACCGTATCATTTTTCTGGTCCTGCATGCCAAGTTTGGTCCGATTCTGAGACTGTTGATAAAATCGTCGTTTTGCGGGCCCCAGGGTCCCACTCAACGGGCGATTTTGTGCATGGCCCGTCGGAATCCAACTTAGGACATACGGTTGGGTTCGTATCGGAAAACTGGATCCGTAGACATGTAGTTTGACGACTTTAGAGACCGTTGACTCTGGCACGCTTTTCGGTACAAAGCGGGTCCAACGGCGGACATCGTTTTTGTTCGAAATTACCGTTTTGCCCCTGTATCCAGAATTGGACTTAAGGACAGACAATTCTAGCTAATTTGACTATTCTGAGATCATTGGTATTGTTTATTTCAGCTTCCGGGGACTGTTGTACGGGTTTTGGCTATAGTGGCACATTGAGTAGTTAAGATTGTCGGTTTCACCAGCAAAGGACCACAGGCGAGTACAGTTTATCGTATGCATTTCGATATTGATCTTTACTATATTTCATTGATTGGTCATTAGTTATGTGATATTTTTATACTCTATTATAAATTGTTGAGTCGGGAATGAGAAGTACCAAGGATGTGTGATCCGACCATAGACAGTGTTTATTTTCTGCAGTAGACATCGTAGACAGTACTTACTTTTCTGCAGTAGACATCGTAGACAGTGCTTACTTTTCTGCAGTAGACATCGTAGACAGTGCTTACTTTTCTGCAGTAGACATCGTAGACAGTGCTTACTTTTCTGCAGTAGACATCGTAGACAGTGCTTATTTTCTGCAAGTAGACATTGTAGACAGTGCTTATTTTCTGCAAGTAGACATTGTAGACAGTGCTTATTTTCTGTAAGTAGACATTGTAGACCGTGCGGTGTAGTGGCCCAGACTGATCACATATCAAAGGTACTTCTAACGGTGGAAAAGTATATTGGTCTATTTATTACTATTGATTTTTCTTACGGCTTTACTGTTATTTTCAAAACTCATGATTGATGCCTAACCTTTGTCTTATAGTCATTTTCTTTATTTGAAATTGCATTCGGTGAATTGTGCTCGTTCCATTCCTGACTGGAAACCAACATTTTCAGGTTAGCCGTGGATTTACTTAGCTTGGGAGTGATGGGAGTACCTACAGACAAAAGCCTAAAGACTAGCTAGATAGTTGAGTTGTAGTCATTCATTCAAATACACAAGTTTATATTCTTCTACAAATGTAAAATTTGTAATCATTGTAAGTTAAATTAATTGTGTGAATGAGCATTATTTGTGATTTGATGTCGTGACAGCGTTCTACCGTCGACACTGCGGCGTAGGCTGGCTTGGACACGTCTCGTATCCGTTTAAAAAAAAAACGGGTGCGGGTCGTGACACCGCATGAGCATTTTTAGCTCTGAGCCGCATGAGCTTTAAGTAATTGGCCTGGCCGCATATGGCAAGTGAGCCGCATATGGCCAGTAGCTTGGCCGCATGCATACTTATTTAATTAATATTTGTGGTCTTTTTCCCTTTTTTTATTATTAATTTTGCATGCATTAGTATTTAATGGCATGCATTAGCATTGGCTTGCATGCAATATTTAGTTGGCCGCATAAGCATTCATATGCTTAACCGCATGCAAGCATCAATATTGCTTAGCCGCATAAGCAAAGGTTGCTAGCCGCATAAGCAAATATTAGTAGCCGCATGGCTACTATTCAATTGTAGCCGCATGGGATAGCATGCATTAGCATGCATTAGTAGTTAAAAAGCTTGCATTTGCATGCATTGTATTTAAACTGCATGCATAGCATTAGCTAATTAGTTGCAGGCATGGATTAAATGATTGCATTAGCAAAAAGGTTACATGCATGCATTAAAGTTGGCCATACAACTTTATTTCGTTGCATTATTAATATCTATGGCCGCATTAATGGCATGGCATTAGCGAGCATTAATTGCAAGCATAGCAAGCAGGTGCTTGCTTGCATTAAATTGCAGGGCATTAGGCTATTGCCTTTGCTGAGCCGCATAAGGCTTATTTGCCTTTGCTGAGCCGCATAAGGCTATTGCCTTACTGGCCGCATAAGGCCAATTGCATTATGGCCGCATGGCCTATTATACAAGCAGTAGCTTGCATGCTAATTAATATGTTGGCCGCATATGCTATTTTGCAGGACAGTAGCTAATTTAGTTGGCCGCATGGCCACTGTTCATTTGTGGCCGCATGGCCACTATTTAATATTTGTGGCCGCATGGCCTTAGCATTAATTGTAGCCGCATGCACAATTAATATTTAATTTCTAAAAGTATGCTGGTGCCATATTAATTTTATGTATGTTTTTTGACACGAAGGTGACCCGTCGTAGTGCACTTTTGACAATGACATGACTTGATAATAGCCCGACGTGGTGCACTCCTGACAGTGAACATGACATGATGTAGCTCCCCTTCCCGGAAATCTTGAATTATTTTTTTATTATTATTATTTATTTGATTTAAATTGTGATTTTTAGAATTTTATAAATATTTATTTAGTTAATTATTACGGTAGATGATTTAGCCATGGTTGAGTTTTGAAGTACTAGACGACTAGGATTTGTGGCACGGGAGATGTAGCAGTGTGCTTTGACTATTGTACTAGCCATGCCCGGGGATACCTAGCCACAGGAGTGTCCTAACTAGGAAAATCAGGCCAAGTTATAGCATGACCATTATAAGTAAGTTTAATTAATTATTATTAGATTTATTGACTTCGTAGCGACCCGGTTGTGCCGAACCAGCCCGGACTGGACCCGTACCATGCCCAAGCCCATGTAGTCATGCGGGACGTCCAATGACATTCGTGTCGATGTATTTTGGTATGATGGTGTCATATTCTGTTTTAATGATACAATGAATATTTTCTAAATATCCTTAATTAAATATTATAAATATTATTATTAGTTTATATTCAATGATATTTGTATAAAATAGGTCCTTGTACGTTTTTGGGATATTTAGACTGTGCATGATGGTATCCATTATTGGTTTATTAAATTTTGTTATTATTATTCTTATTCTTATTATTATTATTATCTTTATTGTGGTTATTAAATATAAATTATTTATTATTAGTTATTATCATCAAGATATATGGTTATATATAAATATATGATAAATATTGTATATGTGAATGAGAATGTATGAATAAATAAATGTGTATTTGTATGTACATATAGATAAATATATTATATAGGTGTATTCGTTTGTATATATAAATACATTGTATAAATATATGTGAGTATGATTAAATATATATATTAAATAAATGTGTGCGTGTATATATATAAATATATATGTGTGTGATATTGAATATATATAAATAAATACTATATATTACATATGTGTAGGAATATATAAATAAATAAGTATTTTATAGAAATATATATATGTTTATACGTGTGAGTATTTATATATATATATATATATATATATATATATATATATATATATATATATATATATATATATACATATACTAATGTTATAAATAGAAATAGAATAATAGAATTTTTGAGCAAACAGTTGCTCGGGCTCAGCCCTGGGCTCAAACCGAGCCCAGGCATACCCAAACCAGCAACCAGCCAGGGCTCGGCCCAAGGCCAGCAACCCGAGCGGGCACCCCTGCTGATTCCTAAATGCAACCCGCGGAAACCCGAGCTCCATATTCGTATATAGCAGAGAGAGAATCGAGCACGCAAACCAAAACCCTAAATGCCGCGCCACTACCCTCCAGCCTGGGCGAACCTCCGACGGCCGCGCACCGCCGCGAGGCACCGCCGGCGGCCGGGATCACCCGCGCGCGCGTGAAGACAGAGACAAAACAACAGCGAACACCCCAAGGTACCTATGTTTCGATCCCCATATCTTTCACTGTAGTCGATTATTTTTGAAAATATAAAATCCTATGAACAGACTACTTAACCCTCTCTCAACCCCTTCTATTTCAATCGTTTGGTTTTTCCTAGATAAATCGTATTAATTCCTGAAAGTTCAGGAAAAACCTGTTCGAAAAACAGGGTATATACTGTCCAATCACCCAAGTTTGGCGATCGATCCTGATCGATCCAATACAATTTTTGAAAAACTATTTGAAGACAATTATAGACAACCTGTAGGACTTCACGACCCTTTTTGTGGATTCGAAAATCATCGACTATGCGTCGAGAATTCGAATCCCAAAGTTTCCCAAAAACCTGTTTTAAAAACTAGAAAATTGATCCACACGACATGCGTTCCGCCATTCCGGGCAGCGTGGTCGCAAACCGAAGGCATCGAAAGGTGCGTAATGGCTTCTTGGTCGTGTGGGCTTTGGCGGAATTCAAATTGGTCGCGTGTGCGCGACGAATTTGATGCGTATCCGTCGAAATTCACCGTATCGTGCACTTTGCAAATTCTCTAATTACTTTGTGCACGCTCGTCAGATCGAAACGAAAGTTGTGCCAACAGGACCGTATCATTTTTCTGGTCCTGCATGCCAAGTTTGGTCCGATTCTGAGATAGTTGAGAAAATCACCGTTTCGCGGGCCCCACGGTCCGACTCAACGGGCAATTTTGTGCACGGCCCGTCGGAATCCAACTTTGGACATACGGTTGGGTTCGTATCGGAAAACCGGATCCGTAAACATATAGTTTGACGACTTTAGAGACCATTGACTCTGGCACGCTTTTTGGTGCAAAGCGGGTCCAACGGCGGATACCATTTTTGCCCGAAATTACCGTTTTACCCCTGTGTCCAGAATTGGACTTAAGGACAGGCAATCCTAGCTAATTTGACTATTCTGAGAATGTTGGCAATGTTTGTTTCAGCTTTCGAAGACTGTTATGATGACTTGGACTTTATGGCTCACCAGTTGATTATATTTTGTGGGATCTTCGTGCAACCTCCAGGCAAGTATACCTTGCCTTTCTACACAGCTTTATTTACATGCACTGTCTTTATTTATTATCCAGTTTTCTTATATTATTGATATGTATCTTTCATATCATGTTCATATATTGGTACCATTGATTTGTAGACCGTGTTCACAGTTAGCCTTGTGTCTTATTGGTCGTGCATTGATTGAGTCGTGCTTTCGTGTCTTGAACCTTGAAGCTAACCTGCGAGTCCACAATAGGGACGAGGGTTAGTAGTTATTGGTCCACACCTACGAGTCCACACTAGGGACGAGGGTGATGCTAGCCTGCGAGTCCACACTAGGGACGAGGGTTAGTAGTAGATGCTAGCCTCCGAGTCCACACTAGGGACGAGGGTTAGTAGTATAGGGTTTACGCCTGCGAGTCCATACTAGGAACGAGGGTTAGTAGTAGATGCTAGCCTGCAAGTCCACACTAGGAACGAGGGTTAGCAGTATAGGGTTACGCCTGCGAGTCCACACTAGGGACGAGGGTGATGCTAATCTGCGAGTCCACACCAGGGACGAGGATTAGTAGTTGTTCAAACCTACGAGTCCACACTAGGGACGAGGGTCTGAGTATTCGTTTCGGTTATCCGTTGACATCTTGACATGAGTTCTCTAGTCCTTGTTCAGCAGTTCATTTTCGTGTAGACAGTGTATAGATTCGTGCTTATTCATTACTCAGTTTTACTTGTTTATCCTATATTTTTCTCTATGCATAATAAACTGTTAGAAAGGCTCGTTTTTATGTATCTTGCTAGTCCTCTGAGGACCTGATGATCTCTTCAGGTTTAGCGACTGCATGGAGTTAGTTAGCAGAGCAGGATGGTAGAGGACTGCAATGTATGATACAGGTATTTGGTTGTGATATTATTTATTATCCTTTCGTGCTTTATATTCTATACCATGATATACTCTGCTTATTTATAAGCTCATATCATTCTTAGAGTCTAATCGAACAATATGCTAATGGGCTGCAGACCATGACCCATACTTGTTCATTCTTGTTTATATGATTCATGTGGATTGAGATATAGTTTAGATTAGACATGATACCCATGACCTTGACAGCTTATACATACTCGAGTCGGGCTGGAGTCCGCTCGATACGTAGCTGACTTGCTCACGAGTTCGCGTCCGAAAACCGGGTGCGGGTCGTGACACATGATATATATTTTGAAGGCTGTTGCGACGACTAGCATGTCATGACAAGATTGAATGGCCTGGACACCGTAGATAATTGTGTTTGTACAATTAAACCGGTAATGTTTGTATCATGTCTAGGACAGGGATCCCTGAGTACCACGGTCAGGGGTACCTACTGTAAATGGCTAAGGCTAATAACTAGAATAATTCAGTAGTCATGAGAGATTTTTCCAGCTACAGGCGATCCCGTTATCCCGGCCACCATTGTGGACTTGCAGCCTGCCAACGAGTAGGGCACAAGTCTAGATTTACTGATATATAGAAAAGAACGAGGCACCACTTAATGAACCCAAGTCGCCTGGATAACCTGGATTAGCTGTAGGACTTGTGGCTGGAGGAACATCTCGCTGCATGTTGCTAGTAACTAAGGCTTGTGATAACCCTAGTTAGCTAATGTAGCAAGCCGTAGTCACTGATTGGCCGGGAGCGATTGTGTGGTATAGTTTCAGTGCTCGATTATTGCAGGCTTGATCGTATGATTGTCACTCTTAACAATAAAGATCAGGGGCTAAGTTCTGTTCAGGCGAAGGGTTACAACCCCGATCCTTGTTTGGTTTAAGGGTTGTAACTGGCTCCCGGAGCAGTTCTAAGTCCTCTCTTCGTTTATTGTCTTATTGTACCCCACGTCATGCTTGTAATGTTTTACCTTACCAATAAGATTTGGAGACGGAGTTCTATTCAGGTAAAGGGTTACAACCCCGGTCCTTGTTTGGTTTAAGGGTTGTGACCTGGCTACTTGAATGGTTCCTTCGTACTCTATTATGACTGTTGTTATTCTTTTATTATCAAGCTCTTTTGTAATTACTTTTAATATTTATTTTTGGTGTGCTGGTTTTAGTTCTTAAGTGGAGCCTCCTTTATGGCACTTGCTCTTTCTGGGATCTGATCCAGCTGGTTTTGTATGGCCAGATTTCGGAGCAGCTCCAGAGGATCTACCGATCTTCCTGTCCGATGGTGACCACCAGGCGTAACCAGGGCAACGAGTAGGTTTATTTTTGGCTCTCCAACTTTATTGTAAAATTCTCATTTTTAGGCGTTTAGCCGACGAGCACCTGTTAGCTCGTATTACATACCTTATTACTGTCTGCCTACGGACTGTAACATGATTGACAGATCCTAGGGTTGATCATGTATGACTAAACTCTTGCTAGTTATCACATTTTGTAACGACTAGCTTCATAATCAGCTAAATATGTAATGTTTGGGATGCCTCACTATTGTATATTTGGTGATCTTACATCTTGTAACTTTACTTGCTTATTTGAGATTGAGACATTTAGGCTTGATTGACCATAGGAGACTGATGGATTGTAGTTAAACCCTCATATATCTAGACAGTCGTGACCGTATAGTGAGGTGGATTCCATTTCATTATACGTAGCTGGCTATGTATGCCCTCGCTCTCCGATATTCTAGTTCTGGGGCGTTACATAACCTCATCCCCCTCAATGATTCTAGGATTAATTTTCTAGAAAAAATCTTCGTCAAGAGTAAACAGACTCTTCGTCAAGAGATCTATAAAGTTCTTTTTATGACTTTATAGTCAAGAACCACTTTCTTTTTGTTGTTTTAATGCCTTGAAACGCAGCTGCAGGTACCTGTTCATCTTAGAATTCATAATATCATACTTTTGGCATAAATTTTAAAATAAATTTTAGGTACAAAAATATGTAGATCATGTATGTGCATAATAAGATGCTTGATCTATTCATTTTCAATATATCGTGAAGTCATAGCACAAGTAAAATTGGCCTTGATCTATTTGATATATACATAGTAAAATATATGAGTCGTTCAACTTCAGCACAAACTATGTTTAAATATACCATTTCAAATTTTTTGATACTCTTAGCTATGATAGTTTGTCACATGGACCTATTAACTTATGAGTATCCAAGTTGTTCCACAGATGAATCTTACAATAGATCTTAGTGATCTTTTGTGTTTTTATATCCAAAGAAATTGTCATATAGTGACTCAGAAAATACTTAAATACTATGAAACCAATTGTAGTCCATTTTTTTAGGATTTTTTTTTGTTTGACTAAACCAGATGTTTGGATTACTCCTAAATCATACTCTGTGTCATCAAAATCAAAATGTGTGATTCCACTAATTGCTAATATAAGCCTTAGGATAGTGAGTCAAAACTCATCTGACTTTATCACCTCTTAAAGTAATACACAATAACTTTCAGCCATGGCTCTAAAGATTTATCTTTACTAGCTACATTTGCAAATATAATAGTCTAAAGTAGTAGAATAATAGTTTAAGTGAATTTGCTAATCAACCATAAAAATCTTTAGTTTTTCAAGTGTTGATTAACTTGGGTTAGCTGTAGGGGCCGGTTCCCAGCTACCGGAGCTCCACAGGAGGACGATTAAGTACCGTGTCGCTTATGGCTATTTACGTCCGGTTGACAGAAGGACCATTTCGACTTGTACCCAAAATAATCTCAACTTTTAAAACTTTGATTTAAAGGAATTTGTAATTTCACTAACTACTTTCTTGTGACTAAATTGTTTTAATGAGTCAAAATAATTATAGCATCACATAATATAAGCTAAGAAAAAGTTTGTCTACATATTGTGACAGAACAATATAGTAATTTCTTTCTTGCTAGAAATTCTAATATTGTGATAATATAGTTATTTAAGGTTCAAACATGTAAACCGATCAAGGAAAGAATATTATCCATTATCACCATATTCTACATACAGAAACCAAGAATGATGGCTCACATACTTCATATATTTGTCCAAATAAACTTAATAGTCAAAATGAATAGAATATGCGAATTGTAAATTTGAAAAATTACTTTTCCACGTGATCGGAGCAATTTTGTACTCTTTGATTTCGACTTAGTAATAGCACTTCAGAATAAATATCATTTTGTACATTGATTTGAGATAGTCCTATAATCACACCAACATCCAATTTTGTCCAAGAATTTGGAAAAAAAATTATAAACATGTTTAGAATAATAAAGCGAAGAACTTTGTATTACTTACCTTATACCGTAGCATGTTTGTTCCTTTTCTAACATGTCATAACTTTTGACTTTAAGAAATAAAAATTACAAAGATCATGTCCGAAAAGGATAAAAATCTCTAACAATTCGATCTTCAAGAAAATAAATATTAATTTGCATATTAAATAAAACATTATATATATATATATATATATATATATATATATATATATATATATATATATATATATATATATATATATATAATTTGAACCGATGCACAACTTGTTCATTCTGACACACCAATATATATTGTTTAAAATAATTCAACAATATTTTTATGGTAAATATGAAAACAAAAATTATAATGATGCTATCATTATGTCCAACTCTGACATATATTTTAGTTACATAATACAGTGAAAGAAAACATTTAACAATACTAAATAGCAGCATGTATCATTTCTCATAAATTAAATATTACATATAAAATAATCACATAACAATAATTTTATACTTAGATGACTTTGCAAAATTTTATTCTAGATGCCAAAATCTATAATTAATATTGAACGATATAGAATTTTGTCATTAATGTGTAGTAATACCAAGTTTTGTAACATGACTTGAACAAATTCTATGTCATTATCCATGACATCGGACTACTTAACATGTTATTTATAATATTAAATTAAAAGGATTCCTCTCGATGCATCATGAATAGAACACATGAAATTAAAAATATGTGTTATGGTCTTTGCACTATCCCAATGATATACAAAAATAACAAAACACAAAACTAAAGCAACATGGATTTCTCACTCTAGGTGCCTTATTATATGTTACACCATAAAAATTAAAGGTGTTAAAGTAGGTGCTAAACAATAATTTACTATATATGTTAGCATAATTATTAGCAACCAAAATTATGTATATATAAGAACAATAATCTAAATAGAATTGTTAAACAATGTACACAACTAAATCAAATGCGACAAAATGTATATATCTCTATATACTTTTGTAATGCCTGTAGTTCGTATTACGTATTTTTGGAATACGTGTACGTATTTTATCTTGTATTGCATGATTCCTTGCTTAGCTTTTCTTCATGGCTTGGCTTGGTTTATTTTTGGGTTGGTTCGGCTTGGCTTGGTTTTGCTTTGGTTCATCATGAACCAAAGGTGAACCCTCCTACCTACCACCATCATTAGTATTTATTAACCCATTCTTATTTCTCTCTCCTCATTACTCTTCTTCTTCTCCACCATAACTTCTTCACCTACCAGAGAGAGAGGTCTAGGCAAGTGCAGCTTGCTTCATGGAGGAACTCTAATTTTATTGTTCCATTCTCTCCTTTACAGCATTCTAACATACTTTAGTACTTGACATTTTTACTTTCCATGGCCAAATTCTTGTAGATCTAAGTTTACCTTATTTTCGAATTTCTTGGGTTTGGATCTACTTAATCTTGTTATTTCTAAGTTTTGATGGTTTCATGTTGTAAAGAATTTTGTTCTGCCCTATTTTGACCTATGGAAGTTCGGATTTGGACTCTGGATGAAGGTTTTATGGAGCTTGGAAGTATGGATTCATGATGTTCTTCTTTTCGAAAATTTGGAGAAGAAGAACAGTTCTCTGGCGGCATGGTAGTACTTGACCGCATGAACATTCATGCGGCAAGTCGTTCCCAGTCGCATGAGACCCTTGCATCCCTAGCCGCATGGACTTCTCCCCCGTCAGCCGCATGTGCACCCATTCCCGCCATCCGCATGAGGGCCCTTCTTCCTGAACCGCATATACACCCGTCACTCCCAGCCGCATAAGTAACCACATTGACCCAGCCGCAGTGGACTCCACTCAGTTGAGCCGCATGAGACCATTGTAAACCGAGCCGTATGGATCTTTGCTCTGCGAGCCGCATGAGCCCGGGTTCGTTCTAGCCGCATGGACTCGTCCCCCGCGAGCCGCATAACACCTATTTCCTCCTGACCGCATGCGCCCTTGACTGAACATAGCCGCATGAGCTTCTAACTGAGCCACATGCGCCTCCTTCTATTCCTTGCCGCATGGGATGTTCCCGCCCTCAGCCGCATGAGCTGCTCCCGCATGGATTCCTTCCTTGGCCGCATATGCCTGAGCCGCATGACTTTTCCATAGACTTGCATTCTATGTTTGAATTATTATTATTTAATTTTTACTGATAACTCATGTCTTGTAATTTTAGCATAACTTGGGTCTCCTGGTTCAATGCTTGCACTATGATATCCTACACATGTACCATAAATACGGCAGTGACCCGCAGTGGTGCACTTTTGATACGTAACATGATCTGATGGTGGCCCGTCGTGGCACACTCCTGACAAGTAAACTTGACATGATAAACCTGGCAAACCTTGATAAGCTGTTGTGACGGCTAGCTGACATGACATGACCTGTATAAATAACCTGGACACTGTAGGTGATTGTGCTTGTACAAATAATCCAGTCTTGTCTTGCATCATGTCTAGGATGGGACTCCTGAGTACCACGGACAGGAGTACCTACTGAAATGGACTAAGGCTAATAACTAGATTAATACATTAGTCATAAAGAGATCTTCCAGCTACAGGCAATCCCGTTACCTGGGCGCGCTTGGGATCTGTAGCCTGCCATCGAGCAGGGCACATTTCCAGCACACTGTCATGTGTTGCACCCTTCAAGCTACTTAAGGGTACATGCGTTTCCTGGACGATATACCCACTTGAATTCAACCCCTAAATTTCGACCTGGGTAACCTGGATGGTCTGCAGGGCTTGTGGCTGTGGAATAATCTCACTGCATCTTGCTAGTAACTAGGCCTATGATAACCCTAGTTAGTTAAAGTATCAAGCCGTACTTATTGCTTGGCCGTGATTATTGAATGGGGAATAATCAGTCTAGTCTTGCCTTGACCCTGTATAAGATTGTTACATGTTCTGATTTTCTTATATTATCTTGCTGATAAATAGGAGAAACCAAGTTCGGTTCAGATGAAGGGTTACAATCCCGGTCCTTGTTTGGTTTAAGGGTTGTAACCTGGTTATCTGAATGGTTCCATGGTTATCTTACCGTATATCCTCGTGATGTTGTATTTCTCCAGTTTTACTATATTATTATTATCTTCTGTGATAATTGCTGGTTTTAGTTCCTAAGTGAAGCTTCCTTTGTGGCACTTGCTCTTTCTGGGATCTGACCCAGCTGGTTTTGTATGGCCAGATTTCAGAGCAGCTCCAGAGGATCAACCGACTCTCCAGCCCGATGCTGACCACTAGGCATAACCAGGGCAACGAGTGGGTTTATTTTTTGATCTCCCACTTTATTGTAAAAATATTCTTTTGAGGCGTTTGGCCGACGAGCACCTGTTTAGCTCGATTGTACTTACTTACTGTCTGCCTACGGGCTGTAACATGATTGATAGATCCTAGGGTTGATCACGTATGACTAAACTCTTGCTAGTCCTAACATTTTGTAACGACTAGCTTCATGATCAGCTGAATATGTAATATTTGGGATGCCTTATTATTATATATTTAATGATCATACATCTTGTGACTATACCTACTTGCTGGTGATTGAGACACTAGGCTTGTTCATGACCATAGGAGACTATTGGCTTGTAGTAAACCCTCATGTATCTAGACAGCCATGACCGTATAGCGAGATGGATTCCATTTCATATACGTAGCTGGCTATGTCTGCCCCCGCTCTCCAGTATTCTGGTTCTGGGGCGTGATATGGTTTAAGTGGTGGCCCATGCAGGTCTTGTAAATTAAGATATGTGAGGGTTTACCGAATAGATGTCTCAATCAGTACTCGCCCTTGATCTCTGTTCGTATCATCTGAATCCCTGGATTCTTGTCCTGATCACAAGCTTGTATCGTTGGTTTGTCCTGGTCCTTCCTTATTGTTCCCTATGTCGTCTTCTTCAGCGGCATTATTCCTGGACCTGCCGGTCAGCGAGGCGGAGCACTTCCCGTGGATCAGCAGTAACCCGGAGATCAAGTCCAGCATTCCGAAGTGGCCTCCAGAGTCGTACCTTCTAGCGGAGAGCCACCAGTCCAGCCAGTTCAGCCTGCCGAGCCTGATGATGGCACTTTGGTAGGTCTCGTCAGGACCTTGATAGCTTCCTAAGATCGTCGTAGAGACGCCTTGCACCAGGCAGTGACGGATGCTCTGACCAGAGGAGGTCATCAGGGTAACAGCGCGGCCAACAGCTTCAAGCGCTTGAACCCTTCATTCTTCGACGGTAGTGAAGATGCTATCGCTGCAGATGCTTGGCTTCAGGACACAGAAGTGATTCTAGAAGCAGCCAGGACCCCAAAGAATAAGAAGGTAGCTGTGGTGCGCTTGCAGTTATTAGATCTTTCCCGCAGCTGGTGGGCGGCGCAGGCCGTTGGATTAGCAGCACCCATTGCTTGGGCGATATTCTGAGAGAGATTCCAGACCAAGTATTTTGATGCTGTAGCTCGGTACGATCTACAGACGAGGTTCACCAATCTGAAGCAGATGGGCAGGACGGTCGACGGATATGTGGCCGAGTTTTCGAGTTTCAGTCGATTTGCTCCCACCTTGGTAGCAACCGAGTATGATAGAGCCCAGCGATTTTAGCAGGAGCTTCACCTGGAGATTTTGTTGGCAGTTGAGCAGTTTGAGCATCAGACTTTTGATGCAGTCTTGAGAGCAGCTAAGAGGCATGAGTATACCTCCCAGAAGATTATGGATAGGGCCGGAGGTCGGAAGAGATCCCACGGCCAGATGAATCAGTCTTCAGCCCCAGCCCCGGCAGCCAAGGCTTTGACCATTGGAGCTCCGAGGCGAGCGGCCTCAGTAACGTCGGTTTAGCATTCAACCCCGACGTACCCTCAGCAGTAGAAACAGAAGCAGTCTTCCGCAGTGGGATGTTCTTATTATGGGAAGCCAGGCCATGTAGTGGCAGAGTGTCGCAGGGCACAGGAATTGTGTCTGGCTTGTGGAGCAGCAGACCATAGGGTTGGATCCTGTCCGAATAGGGGTGGTTCATTATCGTCCAACCTTTCTAGCCCTTCGGTGAGAGGACCAGCTCCGGTCCAGCAGCAGCAGTATCCATTGCCGAGGCCCTTGTCGCCTCAGTCCCAGGCGTTCCAGCAACAACACCCCCAGCAGCATGCTTAAGCCCAAGCCTTGAGTCAGAATAGGCAGCGAGGATTTCAGCAGAGGGGACCAGCACCCCGAGGGCATGGTCAGGCTATGGTGATGACCGCAGAGGAAGGATTGGCACCAGGAGAGGTAATGGCAGGTACTATTTTCGTCAACTCCTTTCCAGCTTCAGCTTTATTTGATTCTGGTGCATCGTATTCTTTTATGTCTGCACGATTCGCGACACAGATAGGAGTGGAGCCTGAGTCATTATCAGTAAGGCTCAATATACTTACTGGTAGCGGACTTGTGGGAGTCGATAGAGTGTTTTCCTCGTGTCGGATCATAGTTAGCGGTAAGGAATTTCCCGCTAGATTGATAGAGTTCCCGATGGCCGATTATGATGTGGTCCTAGGGATGGATTGGTTGAGGAACCAGTATGCTAGAATAGACTCCCATATTGGTAGGGTTATTTTTAGCATTCCAGGCGAGCCAGTGTTTTCCTTCTCCCGAGGCGAAGTTGAGCCTTCTCCTCCAGTGTTGCGGATGGCAGTAGCAGCAGTGCAGTTGCCTCGGATAGTCGAAGAGTTTCCAGATGTTTTCCCAGAAGAGCTTCCAGGTATGCCGCCAGAACGGGAGATCGAGTTCACCATAGACTTGATTCCTGGAATAGCGCCAGTATCAGAGAGAGTCTACAGGATGGCGCCGTCAGAGTAGAAAATCTTGTACAAGATGATTGAAGAACTTAGGACCAAGGGATTCATTCGTGCAAGTGGATCGTCTTGGGGAGCCCCGATGCTTCTTGTGAAAAAGAAGGATGGTACGTCCAGGTTATGTGTTGATTATCGTACCTTGAACTCAGTGACAATCAAGAACAGATACCCTCTCCCGAGGATAGATGACTTATTTGATCAGCTCAAAGGGGCAGCAGTATTCTTGAAGATCGACTTGCGCTCAGGACATCATCAGATCAGAGTCAGAGAGCAGGACATCCGGAAGACAGCTTTCAGGTCTATGTATGGGCATTGGGAGTTCCTAGTGATGCCATTTGGAGCGACCAATGTGCCGGCTGTATTCATGGATCTCATGAATCGTATTTTCATGCCTTATATGTATCAGTTCGTGATTGTGTTTCTGGATGACATCCTGGTCTATAGCAGGAGTGAAGCGGAGCATGAGCAGCATCTTCGTGTGGTTCTTCAGATTCTCAGGGAGCACCAGTTGTATGCCAAGTTCAGTAAATACGAGTTCTGGCTCGATCGTATTTCGTACTTGGGTCACATCATCACCAGAGGAGGAGTAGAAGTGGATCCCCAGAAGATCGTGGTCATTGATACATGGCCAGTGCCCAGCACAGTTGCAAAGGTTCGCAGTTTTCTTGGTTTGGCCGACTACTACCGGCGATTTATTTCAGACTTTGCTCGAATTTCAGCGCCATTGACACAGTTGACCCGCAATGAGGTACAGTTTGCTTGGACAGCAGAATGTCATGATTCTTTTGAGAAGTTGAAGCGAGGCTTGATGACGGCTCCCATTCTCACACTTCCAGATGGAACCGGAGGATTTTCAGTGTATTATGATGCTTCAGGCAAAGGCCTGGGATGTGTTCTGATGCAGCATGTAACGCCTCAGTCCCATAATACATAGGACCATGAACGTGAACATGCCAGCTGCACATATACGGAGAATATACCAATATATGGAGTCCTCATATATGTACATAAGCTGTAACTAAAATAATCACAGGCCAGAATAACATAATCTAATCTCATCACAGCTCAACACAGAAAAATATAGAGTCCAAATAATAAGTAAGAGTATCAAAAGATAGCCGGGTGAACATGCTCACTCCAAACAGCTATGAAAAATAGTCTCACAAGATCGGAGTCCAACCTCCGTAGAATAGAAAGAAAAGAGATGTAAAAATAATGTCCACTAATGTCTCCAACAAAGAATAGACTAGAAATCAGTAGGAACTGACTCGGTATCAATGTAAGCTGGATCCAGAGCTGCTCCGTACTCCTGCGGGAAGTCGTCTAATCCTGGAGAGATAACCAGGTCCTCAGAGGGACGTAACAAGATACAAAAAAACACCATGCCATAATAACTGTGATATATAATATAAAGAAAGAAATATGTATGCAATCAGGTGCCTAACCAGTCTACAGTGATAATGCAATAAGAACAAACCTTTGACGCATGGGCAGGATCAGGAATATCAGGAATCAGGACCGTATCTTCCACTGAAGATAACCGGCAATCAGGACCGTACCTCCCACTGGAGATAACCGGCTAGCAGGACCGTACCTCCCACTGGAGATAACCGGCAATCAGGAAAGTGTATATATGACCCATACGATAAGGAACTGTTCTTTCCACCCAATGCCTATTAGAGTCACATCCTTGTAGGAGCGTAAAAAATGCTTCAAAGAAAAGGTCATCTCATTCATAAGTGATCTACTTTACGCCTAGCAGAGCGGGTAATCTCTATACACCCAAGACAAGGCTAATCGCTTTACGCCTAAACAGGCTGATGATTTTACGCTCGGGTTTACACCCATGATTTTACGCCAAGGACAGAGCAGCCTCTTTTACGCTGGACAAAGCTGTCAAATCTCACATTTAATGCAAACTCTGACATGGAGATATTAATGATGGCATATATCACAAAGGGATTTGTTTTTACACAGAGACCAATGTTGTCGTTTAGTGTGTGGATTGAGCTACTTTACGCTCACACTACGGCTTCTTTTACGCACGAAGACTATACGAGCTTTTACGCTCAACAGCTGACGTGTGCGTAAAGTCTATTTGAGCTACTTTACGCTCAAGGTTATTTGACAACCACTTTACGCGGGAAGTCTATGTCAAGGCTATTTTATGCCTAATCTACTGCTTTACGCTCAGAGTACATTGGGGCTATTTTTACGCCCTATTCTCCTCCACCAGCTTGGAACGTGGTCTGCCCACGTGGCTTTCATGCCATTCTTCTCGAAGAACGTGTGTACATGCATCCTATTCTTACTGAAATGATGGGACACATGTCAACATATGCAGAGGTTGGCTTCGATCGTGGATGGCAGTTGTTAGCGTAAAGATGGAACTTTTGCTAAGTTTTTACGCACAAGAGCCCAAGTCTATAAATAGACTTATTTTTCTCATAACACAGGGACAGAGACAGGAGAGAATACAGAGATCAGAACTTAGAGATTTTGATTCTCCAGAGCATTCTTCTTCAACCATCCTTTCAGAACAGAGTGAAGCAAAGCAAGAAAGCATTCGGCCTCGCCATCAGTGCCCAAGTGCGTCGATACCTTTCTGGTGACTTAGTTCTTCCAGTTGTTCTACTTCAAGCAGTGATCTTCATCATCATCATATGGTCCAAGGAACAAAGTGATCATTTACGAATCAGACTTCTACAGCAATACTTCCCCAGAATCAAATTTGTCTTCTTGTACTTTTTCTCGTTTTATTTTCAAAAGCCAATTCCTCCAAGGCATTTTGTTAAGTGAAACAAAAATGGCGACTCTGCTGGGGACGACCTTCTCCTCTGATGAGGAGGCAATTATTCAATATGATGATGTTTTGGTCGGTTCGACCAAGAAGACTCTGGTTGTGCACTTCGACCAGACTGCCTACGAAGAAATGCTCCGAACTGGGGGTGGTTCTCGCTGCTCCAATGTTCAAAAGTCTCGCAAAGCACGAAAAGTTTGGATTCCTAAATCCAAAATAGCTTCTGATCTCTCTGTTGCTGTTGATGACAAGGGAATTCTTTCCTCTCCTGTCGTAGGGGCTCCCGTTCATAACGAGGCAGTCCTTACTTCGGCGTCACTCTCTAAGTGTGACAATTTGTCTTCCGTCTGTGACGGTATAGATGATCGGGTTCCACGCCCACTGCGTAAGAACCAGGTTTTACGCCCACTGGGTAAAAACCAAGTTTTACGCTCAAGGCATAAGAATGAGTCTCCTATTTGTAATGTGGCAGATTCTAATGCTTCTGAGTATAAAAATAAGTCTCCCGTCTGTGACGTGGTAGACACACACAAATTACGCTCCTCGCGTAAAACAAAATCTCCCGTCTGTGACGTGTTAGATAATCAATTTTTACGTTTTACGCGTAAAGGTAAGTCTCCTGTCTGTGACAGTGTAGATAAAATTCACAACTATGTTTGCACATCTAATGTGAATGTACCTAAACGCATACAGCGTAAAAATGTTGTTGGTAAAACTTCTGTCCTACACCAACAATCTTTTTATACTGCTTTACACAAAGTACCAAACTTGCAAATCACGCGCCATGAAGATGGAGTCCTTCGTGCTAAAAAATCTCAAGATTTACGCACACAACTCCAAACGCGTAGAAATGTACACTTTGGTTCTGCGAATGCTGCTAGTAATCTTCTTTACACACAGGGTACTAAACATTTTTCTACCCCTAATGTGATAAAGAAGAATACTCCCTCCATTCCTTCTGACTTACGTGAATTGCTCATACAAAAGCGTAAGAATTCACAATCTCCGGTGACGCTCCCCCAAGAAAAACATCATTGTGAATATCACCAGGTTGTGATCAATTGTTGTTGTTCGGCTTCAAAACGGCCAGTTTTCGATCGATTGAGTTTTTTGCTTCAACATCAAGCTGAAGACCAAGAAGATGAGCTGTCATATGCATCAGTCAACATGGCATCTCATACTAACAGAGGACGACGTCCGAGACGGAACATGTCCCAAACTCCAGGTCAACAACAGTTCAACAGACTTCTTGATTCCTTTGAAGGAGTATATCAGAATACTCGATCAAGAAGACAAAGGCACTTACAGACTTCTGATTCAGAAGCTAGGGGTACTCAATCTTTTGAGTCTGATACCGATAGTGTGGATTCATACTTCTATACAAATCCTTCCGTATCTTCACGAGAGGTTGAATCCTACGCTGTTGGAGATGAACCAGAGACGTCATCTGCTAATACAGAACAACGTCTCACTGCCGTTGAGCAATCACTAGATATGCTTAACATGGTGCAAAGTATGCATCAGATAATTTTGAATCAGCAAACTGCTCAGCCGACGGTAATAACACCAGTACCGGTAGCAGCATAAACTCAAGATAGTCAAGGGGCTGAAATACCTTTGAATACTCAAGAGCCGACTGTTAACCAGAATTCTGCATCTCCAGATCTCATCATTCCTGAAGATGTACCACCTCCAGTCGGGGTTACGGTACATCCAACAACCATTCAATCAAATGTGCTTCCCCAAACCAGTGAATCCATTCAAGCAGTGCGTAAGCTCAAAGCACAGTTTGAAGTTCTGAGGCACAAAGATCGGCTCCAGAGGTTATGGATCAAGCAACCTTATCCTCCTCATTGGAATGATGTTCCCTTTCCACCGAAATTCAAACCACAATCTATGGTTTTGTTCGATGGAAAAGCATCTCCCAGTCAATATATCAATTACTTTGATATTATGACTGTATATTTGCAGAAAGATGACGCTCTTCTCACTCGAGTATTCATCGGGTGCCTGACGGGTTCGGCTTATGATTGGTATCGAAGTTTACCCGACAATTGCATTTCGTCTTTTGACGAATTTAAGGCAATGTTTCTCTCCCGCTTCTATGAAGGAGGCATGGACATGAACATGTCCTCCTTGATAGAAATCAAACAAAAGGAGAAAGAAGATACTCGGACGTTCATCGAACGTTTCCGACAGGCTACTTTAAAGATGCCTCCTGGTATGCCAGATTCAGCATTGATTGATACATGCAAGATGAATCTACGACCATCCATCGCTGTCTTCACGGGTTCCCAATTCTCAGATTGGGCTTCGTTCATCATAGCAGCGGTTTCTGCCGAGACCAATGGTAGGTTGGCTCGTGAACATGGGATGATTTTTGCCTCAGATGATAAAGAAAAGAAAAGTAATCCTGGTAATAACCCCGACAATCGTAATGTGAAGGGGAAAGATACCCTCATGGTTAATCTTTCCAAGAATAAAACGATGCCGAATAGTCAGGAATCTTCCAGGCCAAAGGAAGAATACTCTTTTGATGAGAGTGATATCCCAGGGATATTTCAGTGTCTGGTAAAAAGTGGCAAACTTCAGATTCCAGAGCCAAAGAGGCCTAATGAGGTGAATCTAACCGATAATCCCAAATATTGTATCAATCATAGATACATTAATCATCCTACCAGTGCTTGCTATGTCCTGAAGAAGAAAATCCAGGAGCTGATAAATGGCGGTGCTATCGCTTTAACCAATGATGACCATACGGTTACAACCAATATGGTTTCTCTTCAGTTCGGAGATTTTCCTCCACAACAGGTCCCAGATGGAATTATCCCAATTCCGAAGGCGACGATGAAGATCGTGAATATCCCGCCTGCCAGAGAAGAAGATGCAGGATTACTGCCGCTTACACTAAAGAATGGTGAAATCATATGGGTACATCCTGACTTAGTGCCTGAGTTGGAAAGTGGAGATAAAACTTCAAAATCCAAGAAGGACAAGAAAGTCAGAACCTGCAACATGATTTCCCATGTTATTTTAGATCCTGATGACTTGGATCACCTATGGGATGACCTTCCTTTAGAAGATAGACTGAAAGGACTGAACATCTGTCCCCCAAGTCTAGCTCCTTCTACCAAGCTCAAGCTTACTCATCAGCAGTGGTTAGCCATGAATAGTATTCCTTTATATCGGGCACAACAAGTCTTTGCTACTTATGAAAAAGCTCCAACAGGGATTCTTCCTCGTATCCCGAATCTTTCTCCTCCTGTGGCTACAACGACACCTATTCTCCACTCTCCTGAGGTTACAGAAGGTCTTGCTTCTTCCTCTTCCTCTATTGGAGCACCTGTCAAAAGTCTGCTGCCCACTCACTTGTATAGTCAACAATCTGTCCATCTCATGAAGAAGATGGGTTATGACTTTTAGAAGGCAGAAGGTTTGAATTATGATAAAGGAATACGACTTCCTTTATAGATTCAAAGTCAAAATTCTACTCTTGGATTGGGTTCTGAAGCTCCTCATAACAATCCACACAAGAAGAAGGCTAAGAAAGGGAAGACAAAATCCAGTAATATGGTACTTCCTTCTCCTGAGTCTGAAGAAGAATCTTTTGCTGGTACAAGATCTGGAAATGAGTACCATAAAGACCATGAGGGATCCTCCAAAGAAGCTGAAGACGTAGTGGAGACACTACCAACTCAATCCTCTTCTGTTCCTGCTAAACCTTCTGTGGTTGAAAAGGGGAAACAGAAAGCAATACGCTTTGACGTCCCATTGAAGTCTACTTCCAGTCAGGGGGTAGTAATGAAGCCTTACAAATTCGATATTCTAGCTTAGTTAGCCAATACTCCGGCTAGACTATCTATATTTGAGTTGCTTCGCCTTTCCAGGGAAAGCAGAGAGACTTTGAGTGAAGTTTTACTTCAAGCAGATTCATGCTTGGCTCAACTCAAGACTCCTGATAATATACCAGTGTCATGTCCACAATGTCATAGTGTGATGGAAGTAATTTCCAACATCACCTTTACACAAAAAGATATGCTGTTGAAGCATAACAAGCATGACAGGCCTTTGTGCTACACCGGGTATATTGGATCCACTGAAATTGACAGGATTTACATTAATCCCGGATCCTCAATTAGCATAATTCTTCAGAGTATGCTAAGACCCCTGAGGATCCCTACTAGTGATTTGACTTACACTAGTACTACGATAGTCGGTTTTAACTCTGGCAAGAGCAAGCCATTGGGGAAGATTCGTCTGCAGATTCAGATTGGTGATCTTCGAACCATGGTAACTTTCTATGTTATCAACTCAGACGTCTCCTATAATATCCTTTTGGGGAGACTGTGGATTCATGAGCATAATATTGTATCTTCAACTCTCCACCAATGCTTCAAGTATGTGAATTCCCAAGGAGTTGTGAAAACTGAGTTTGCTGATATCAATCCCTTCAAGGGTATCGAAGCCTATTTTTCTGATTTAAGGCTTTATAAACAAGAGCATGTGAAAGAGATATCAGATATGGCTGAAGATCAATCACCTACCGAGGATCAATCTATTAATGAAGATCTGCCAGAGGAGCAACCTTTGAAGATCATAGTCAAGGGACGAATCCAATCCCAATCTATCAATGATCAACCTCTGATAATTAAGGTTAAAGAAAGAACTCAAACTTCATTTGAGGAATCAACAAATATTTCTGCTAAGAGCCAAGTTCAACCTTTCATGATCAAGGTCAAAGGGCGTACTTCTTGTACGAATGATCCAGAACCACCATTGATTGTCAATCTTGGCAAATCTACGCAGAAGACGGATAATAGTCCACTGATGATTAATCCGAGGCGTAGCAGTCAAATCGTAAATGATGTAAATATTGATCATTCGGTACTTTTTGATATCAATGAAGATTTTCTTTTCGAGTATATGGCTGTCAAGTTTATCGAAAGAATGACTTTATCTTCTGATAATCAAAGTCATCGATATAAAGACGACATCGAGCCAGAAGAAACTTTATACATCGATCATAAGGAAAATTCTTTCCCTCCTCATATAGATGTTGGACCTTATGCTCAAAGGTTCCTAACATCTTCTCCTTATCTTCTACCTGTGGCCGCTTCATCACAAGCTTGCGTAACTTTTAGACGTCATGAAGAATCTTACTTCGTAGTTCCGTCTGATAAGAAAAACAAGCGCCAAATTGTGTTTGGCCTGGCTAGAAATATCCCTGTTGCTCAGGCAGATGAGCTGAAGGATAAAGACAAGGGAAGGATCCGAATTGACAAGTATAGTCAACAATCTATCAAGATTATCCAGAACATGGGATATGACTTGAAGACTATGCAAGGTCTCAATCAAGGCAAGGGTAGACGACTACCATTATATGGTGATCCGTTTTATCAAAAGACTCGTCATGGGTTGGGATATGATCCGTCCCACATGTTTTATGACGATATACAAGAAGAATTCTCTTCTAGCTCTTCGCAAGAAGTCCAATCCATTGAAACTGATATGTCTCATTCCTCATGTAATGAATCTGGACAAGCATTTTCAGTCAATATGGTTCAAACTGATAATGAATTAGAACTATTTGAGAATGATCCTTGGGCACAACAGATGGATACTCAGTGGGAACTCCGTTTTGAACAACGACAGCCACCTACAGAAGACGATGTCATCCAGATTGATGTTGGGGATGGAGCTACGTCCAAACCAATATTCATCAGTAAAAATCTTGCTGAAGATGAAAATGGAAAGTTGATAAAACTTATCAAAGAATATATTGACATCTTTGCATGGAGTTATGAGGATATGCCAGGGTTAGATCCTAAAGTTGCCACTCATAAACTCAATATTCTGCCCAAAGTCAAGCCTGTAAAACAACAGCAACGACGTTTTAGACCAGACATGATGGATGCAATTGAGGTAGAAGTCAAAAAGTTGATTACATGTGGATTTGTTCGTGAAGAGCAACACCCGGATTGGGTTGCCAATATTGTTCCTGTCTTGAAGAAGAACAGAAAAGTCCGAGTTTGTATAGATTATCGAGATCTTAATGCAGCTTGTCCAAAGGATGAATTTCCACTTCCAATTACTGATGTCATGATAGACAATACATGTGGTTTTGAACGCATGTCTTTCATGGACGGATTCTCAGGATACAATCAGATCAAGATGCATCCAGAAGATGAGAAGCCCACCGCTTTTTCGTACACCTTTTGTGGTCTACTGCTATACAGTTATGCCATTTGGTCTTTAAAACGCCGGTGCCACGTATCAACAGGCTATGAGCAACATCTTTCAAGAATATCTACGGAAGATAGTTGAATGCTATGTAGATGACATCACTGTTAAAAGTCGATCAAAGGATGATCATATTCAAGACTTGAGGACAGTATTTGAATTGATGCGCCAGCATCAATTGAAAATAAACCCTACTAAGTCTTTCTTAGGGGTTTCCAGTGGCAAATTTTTAGGATTTGTCATTACTTCTCAGGGTATCCACGTTGATCCTGATAAGGTTAAGGCAATTCTTGAAATGCGTCCTCCTCGTAATCTGAAAGAACTCCGTGGCTTTCAGGGTCGTATTGCTTATATCAGAAGATTTATATCTAATCTTTCTGGAAGATGTCAACCTTTCTCCTGTTTATTAAAGAAAGGTGTATCTTTTGTTTGGGATGAAGCATGTCAAAAAGCCTTCAATGACATTAAGCAATACCTGACGAACCCTCCTGTTCTGGTACCTCCGGTGGTAGGAAGGCCCTTTTTGCTATATGTTTGAGCCTTGGATCATTCACTTGGCACTCTTCTTGCACAGAAAAGTGATGTGGGTCATGAGCAGGCAATTTATTATCTGAGCAGAATGATGGTCGGAGCTGAACACAGGTACACTCCTGTGGAAAAGGAATGTCTAGCTTTAGTTTTTGCTGTCCAAAAGACAAGACATTATGTGACAGGGCAGACTATTCATGTCATCTCTAGAATAAATTCCATTCGGGTATTGATGAGAAAACCTAGCATTCTTAACTCCAGGTTGGCCACTTGGGCGATGTTGCTTACCCCTTATGATATGGTTTATGTACCTCAGAAATCAATAAAGGGTCAAGCATTAGCCGATTTCTTGGCTGCTCACCCTATACCTGAAACATCAAAATTATATGAGGACATTCCAGATGAAGTCGTGGATTGTAACCTGACTTTGAAAAATGACATATGGCAATTGTATTTTGATGGAGCATCACGAGTAGGACCTAAAGGCAATATTGTCTCTGGGGTAGGAATCGTCTTGGTTTCTCCTGACAAAATGGTCATATACCGTGCCTATTCTCTTAATGAACCATGCTCCAACAATGTAGCAGAATATAATGCTCTATTGATTGGTCTCCAAGTTGCAAAACAACTGGATATTGAGTTCCTAGAAGCTTATGGAGATTTCCAATTGATCGTTAATCAAGTTAGAGGGACTTATGAAGTCAGAAATTCCGATCTCATCCCTTATCATCATGTGGTAGTTGAAGTAGTCCTTTCATTCAAAGGATTCTTCATTGAGTTTGTACCACGCTCTCAAATATGGAAGCTGATGCTCTTGCCAGTTTAGCTGCAGACCTAGCTATTCCAATCCGAAGACAAAATACAATTACTTTGTTGGATCGAGACTTGGTCTATGTTAAGAATAATTTGTATATTGAACAAAGTTATACTACAGAGTCAAGTTCCCAGCAGAAAGATTGGAGAACTCCATTCATTGATTATGCAGTCCATGGGATTTTGCCTGAAGATCCGAAAGAAGCTGCATCAATCAAAAGACGATCGTTTCGATTTTATTATGATTCGTCTTTACATATGCTATACTGTCGTTCTTATGATGGACTCTTGCTGCGTTGTCTCTCAGAAAGTGAAGCTAAACAAATACTACAAGAAGCTCATGATGGTATTTGTGGTGCTCATCAACCAGGTCCTAAATTACAAGATCGCATTCGAAGAATGGGGTATTATTGGCCTTCCATGATAGCAGATGCTGTAGACTATGCCAGAAGATGTAAGGCATGTCAGATTCATGCTGATTTTATTCATCAACCGTCTGAATTCCTTCATCCTACAGCGGCCGCTTGGCCCTTTGAAGCTTGGGGTATGGATGTCATTGGTCCTATTAATCCACCTTCTGTCAAGGGACATCGGTTTATATTAGCTATAACCGATTACTTTTCTAAGTGGGCAGAAGCAATTCCCCTTGCTGAAGTGAAAACATCTAACATGATCAGCTTCATCAAACACCATGTCATTTATCGCTTCGGGATCCGTAGACGAATAGTTCATGACAATGGTCCACAATTTGCCAGCCAGGTATTTTATCGATTCTGTGATCAGAATCGAATTCAGAATTTGGCTTCTACGGCTTATAATCCAGCTGCTAATAGTTTGGCCAAAGCTTTCAATAAGACGATCATTAAACTTCTCAAAAAGTTTGTCTCTTCTAATAAACGTGATTGGAATGAGAAACTTGGAGAGTGTTTATGGGCTTATCGAACAACAGTCCGGACTCCTACGAGTTTTACACCATTCTCATTGGTTTATGGATATGAAGCTGTCCTCCCATTGGAAATCCAGATCCCATCTCTACGAATAGCCATTGCTAATGAGCTAACTACAGAGAATAATGACCGCTTACGACTCCAAGAACTTGAAGGATTGGATAAGAAGCGTCTTCAAGCACAACATCATATTGAACTATATCAAGCCCGTATATCTCGAACTTTCAATCGTAAAGTAAAAGAGAGGGTATTCAAGGTTGGCGAACTTGTATTAGCTGTTCGAAGACCGATGGTAATGACTCATAAAAGCAAAGGAAAATTCCAAGCAAAATGGGAAGGCCCTTATGTAATTGAGTCCGTCTTTTCCAATGGCGCCTATTGGTTATCGAAGCCCAATGGAGATCTACTCATGATGCCAATCAATGGCAAGTTTCTTCAGAAATACTATGTATAAAAAAAGAGAGAGACATAATGAAAATAAAGCTCCTTTTATTTTTTTTCAAGGCAAAAGATTAAGGACGAGGGCCACTCCCTCCCTTATGGAATACATAGTCAGTTAATGTCTCGAAGGCGTCGTTGCCTGAGTTCATGAAAAATTTGCAGATGGCCATCCTCAGTACTTCTTCTTCAGGAGTTTTTACTGGCTCTACTAAGAACGCAAGGATATCTTGTGGTGGCTTGGGCGTAGAAGAGCTGTTGCCTACTTGAGTTGGGCCCGCCACTGTTGGCTCAAGGGGACACATCTCAGTGACGTCCTCAATTTTCCTGAAAACTTCATTCTTTTGCTGTGCATCCTCGGAAGACATTTCCAATAGAGAAGAGGAAATAAGAATGAAATCTTACAGAGAGTTCTCGCCTATTTATAGAAGAGGACTATTGATGAACCGGTCTTTGAGATTGAGAACAACTTTTCATTCCCGAAAAGACCTGTCCATTCGTTCTATCGGGTTCGTTCATTTAATTACGGAATCGAATCAATGCTTTCTTTTCCCGAAAATCATGATTCATTCATACATTAAGATGGACTTATATGTTCATGACATCTGTCCCCTTAGTCCCCAGCTACCAAGGTTTGGTTAAGCTGATTTCTTGTCTCCTGGGAAAGGGATTTTATATCTTCTATTTTATCAATTGATTAGAAAGTGGGATTCGCTATTTATCATGTTTCCATGACCTCTGAATAAATACTAAATATACTTACTTTTCCTATCTATCACTTCTATTTGACCTCTGTATAGATATTAATCTAATTTTCTTTTGAGTTCACATATACTATTATGTCCATATTACCTCTGATAGTATTGTATACTCTAAAAACAGAAAAAACAAGATTTCATTATCTATCATGTCCATATCACATCCAGATAGATACAAATCATTGAGCATAGAAGACTTATCATTTCCATTCCCATATTATCGAAAAAGTCTATTACATTTCTTAGACTTTCTTACAAGTTATAATGGAAATCTATTACATTCTCGGATTTTTATTTTATACACACAACGATAGCCTAATAGAGGTCTGTTTCTTCTTTGGATCTTCTTCATCGGATTCGTTGTTGGTGTCAATTCCTTGCTGTCCAAGCCCTTGTGGCGATCAGAACAGAAGGAATCAAACTCTGGTCTTCTCTCTCAGACGAGAGGAGAATCCCAGAGTATGGCAGCCCGAAGACGTGTTGCTGCCAATATAACTGGTGGATTAGGGGCGGCCTACCAGAGGAGATAGGAACGCATCCAGTATTGGGATACGATTCCTAGTTCTGCCGTGAAAGGAACTCTACTACCCGATTTCTCGGGGTAGAGTTGACTCCACCATCCAACTCTCCGTGTATAAAGGCTCTTCCTACCAACAGGGGAAGACCCTTCTATCCCACGAAGAGTTCTGAGTTGTCTGATTTGCGCGTCAAAAGCGCATGAGCTCCCTGATGTTGATGTCAGAAGAACGCTCCTCACAGCGTCAAAATCACCAATGCCGATTCTGGAAAAGCTGCTCAGCCAAACTTCTGCAGAAAACAACAAAGAAGAAATGTTTTAAAACAGAAGTATTATCAGATGCGTATTAAACGCTAACTAAAAACAGATCACAAGGCTTTTTACGCCAGTGCTTCAGCAAGGCTTTTACGCCAGTGATTCAGCAAGGCTTTTTACGCCAGTGATTAAGCAAGGCTTTTACGATAGTGATTAAGCAAGGCTTTTACGCCAGTGATTCAGCAAGGATTTTACGCCAGAGCTTCGGCAAGGCTTTTACGCCAGTGCTTCAGCAAGGCTTTTACGCCGGTGCTTCAGCAAGGCTTTTACGCCAGTGCTTCAGCAAGAAAATTCGAAGACAAATATTTGCTTACAATCGGACTTACCACTTAAGCCAAATGGTTTGGCTCTAATGATGGTTGAATCTACGTCTAATGACCGAGCGTACAAAGAAACACCATTGGACAGCTTTGCCATTGTCACTTGTTGGAGAACGACATTGCAAAAAGTTATCTTCAGAGGAATGAGAATGAGAATAGATGAGACATTCTCGGCTATTTATAAAGACTGAAGAAACTGTTGGGAGTCTATTTCGGGAAGAGATCCTATTGAAAGGCTCTCGTAACCACAAGACAGAAGCCACGTGTCGGTTTGTTTTTTGGGAATGAACAACCATAGAAGCAGTCAAAAGAAGTGTTGAACAGTTCTATGTATCAACAGATGAGATTAACATCAAAACTTTATTTATGAAAAGGGGGGAAGTGGACCCCTACATACAAGATAGTCGCAATACATGGAATTTCATTTTCCCTTTCCTTCGTTCGACTGACGAAGGAAGGCACCTAACTCACGCATGTTGTGAATCCCGGAGCGACGCATCAGATTTAAAAATGCTTCTGCATCTCCTGAGCCCTCATATGTAGTCGGGGGACCACCATCGATGCGACTGAAGACTGCTGGAGTTAATCCGAAGCACGCTATAAAGTTGCGTGCTCGCTCAAAGTCAATCCTTGAGCCCGAATCCTCTTCATTGTTAATCTCCTTCTTGGGCGCCATGTTACTATGGAGATGAATGACAAGAGTGAAGAATTTTTCCTCATTTATACGGTTAAATCAACTCTCCATATTCCTCATTGGAAACCGTTCATTATTAATGCAAACTCGGGGAAGCGAAAAGGCATTCGAAAGTTTCGAAAAAAGAAATTCATTGTGACAATTAAGTGTTGATCGACACTATTGGAAATTACGCTGACTGTTGGACATCCCCGCTTTTACGCGGATGACGGTTGCGTATCCTAAATTTTACGCTGGTAGATCAAATCTCAACTTTTACGCTTCTGTTCAAAGTGTTTCAAATTTTGGAGATATTTGAAAACTTTGAAGGGGGTCTTGTAGGAGCGTAAAAAGTGCTTAAAAGAAAAGGTCATCTCATTCATAAGTGATCTACTTTACGCCTAGCAGAGCGGGTAATCTCTATACACCCAAGACAAGGCTAATCGCTTTACGCCTAAACAGGCTGATGATTTTACGCTCGGGTTTACACCCATGATTTTACGCCAAGGACAGAGCAGCCTCTTTTACGCTGGACAAAGCTGTCAAATCTCAAATTTAATGCAAACTCTGACATGGAGATATTAATGATGGCATATATCACAAAGGGATTTGTTTTTACACAGAGACCAATGTTGTCGTTTAGTGTGTGGATTGAGCTACTTTACGCTCACACTACGGCTTCTTTTACGCACGAAGACTATACGAGCTTTTACGCTCAACAGCTGACGTGTGCGTAAAGTCTATTTGAGCTACTTTATGCTCAAGGTTATTTGACAACCACTTTATGCGGGAAGTCTATGTCAAGGCTATTTTATGCCTAATCTACTGCTTTATGCTCAGAGTACATTGGGGCTATTTTTATGCCCTATTCTCCTCCACCAGCTTGGAACGTGGTCTGCCCACGTGGCTTTTATGCCATTCTTCTCGAAGAACGTGTGTACATGCATCCTATTCTTACAGAAATGATGGGACACATGTCAATATATGCAGAGGTTGGCTTCGATCGTGGATGGCAGTTATTAGCGTAAAGATGAAACTTTTGCTAAGTTTTTACGCACAAGAGCCCAAGTCTATAAATAGACTTATTTTTCTCATAACACAGGGACAGAGACAGGAGAGAATACAGAGATCAGAACTTAGAGATTTTGATTCTCCAGAGCATTCTTCTTCAACCTTCCTTTCAGAACAGAGTGAAGCAAAGCAGGAAAGCATTCTGCCTCGCCATCAGTGCCCAAGTGCGTCGATACCTTTCTGGTGACTTAGTTCTTCCAGTTGTTCTACTTCAAGCAGTGATCTTCATCATCATCATATGGTCCAAGGAACAAAGTGATCATTTACGAATCAGACTTCTACAATAATACTTCCCCAGAATCAAATTTGTACTTCTTGTACTTTTTCTCGTTTTATTTTCAAAAGCCAATTCCTCCAAGGCATTTTGTTAAGTGAAACAATCTTGACTCACATGTACCTCTAGTAACTGCCAAGTCTACTAGCATGCAATCTATTGGCAGTTACTCCTATCCGTCGCACGCCTCATACGTATCGGTGGTCGGCCGACTACGCGAGTACGTGTCCCACATGAGACTCACAATACGTGGTAAAGTATGTGTCATAGCCGTATGAGATATACCAATACCTCACCATCAATGGGTAGTCACTAAGCTAAGTCAATGCAAAAATAATATAAAAGCAAATAAAACGACCGATAGGGTCGCTTGCACCCAAGTGTGACTTGGACGCACAGTGATGTAAAATATAGAGCAATATATATGAAACTGAAAATAAATATATGGAAAATAACGTAAAATAATCACAGAGTAAGGTGGCAAGGTATCTTGCCTGATGGTGCAAAGTGGCTAGTCCAGGTAATCACAATGTCAGCTAAGAAACGTCACAATCTCCAAACAACTCCGGACGCTGAAACAAATATCAAAAATGCACTCGGTGTAAAAGATATACCAAGAAAATGCCTGTCCAAAAGTCTAATTCTGGAACAGGGGCAAAATCGTAGTTTTGGGTCAAAATGATGTTCGCCATTGGACCCGCTTTGCACCGAAATGTGTGCCAAAATCTATGGTATCTAAATTCGTCAAATTACATGTCTACGGATTCAGTTTGAGGAGAGAAACTCAACGGTATGTCCAGTTTTTGATTCCGATGAGCCGTGGACAAAATCGCCCGTTTGAGTGGGTCGCGGGCCCGCCAAAAAGGGTTTTCGATTCGACTTTCTCAGAATCAAACCAAATTTGGCACTCAGGACCAAAATTTCAATTCGGACCTGTTGGCACAAGTTTCGTCTCGAATCGACGACTGTACACGAAGTTAGGGCAAAGTTTGCAAATTGGCGATACGAGGGTATCTCGACGGATACAGACTGATTTCGTCGCGCACACACGACGAAACTGAGTTCCGTCAGTTCCCACACGTCGACAACGTCCATACGCGTCTTTCGAGACGTATAGCATGCGACCACGTCGCCTGGTTTGTCGGGGCGCACGCCATATCGGACAAAATTCATAAAATTAATATAATTAAACACAGGTTTTTCCTCAACTTCAACATCAATCTACTTTTTACACGCTAATCGAAACGACGATCCAGAAGATGCGTTGCAATCTCGGTTATGTTGTCTTTTACTGTTTTCAATTAGTTTCTACAGTACTTTACTGCACAGCAAGAAAATTGGCCGACAAGTTGTCATTTTAAAACAGTTTTTTAGTATTACAGAAAACAGATTTTTGTTCAACTTCGTCTCGATTTTTTGAGCAAGTCAATGGGTTGTTTTCGAAATCCACCTGGAGGATCTCGAAGAGGGTCAAGGCTACTTTTCTGAAAATCTTACGGATCGAAAATCAGTGCTACGAGTAAAAAGTTACGTCATCGGGAAGTAAGATACCTTGAGTGAAAAAACTGCTCCGTGGATGACGAGGGGCTGACTTTCGATGCTCCGTTCGTCGTGTACACAACTCCTTCGCTGGTGAAACAAACTCTTAGGCGAAGAGGGTATGTTCAGCCTCAACTTTCGTTTTGGAAGATTAGGGTTTTGAGGTCTAGATAGAAAGTTATATTTATAACAACTTGTGACAAAAACCTAATACTAATAGATTTCCTAATAACCTATGGGTCGGGTTTCCTCTTTCTTTCTTTTTTGCGTTGGTTGCTGCTATATGCAGCTAGCGGGTGGGGCCCGCCCCTTTGACTTTTTTTTAACACTTAAGCATTTAAACCAACACCTGAGCTGCGAATAGCTCAGCTAATGGCCCGCCCCTTTGGGGGTGTGGACCGGCCCCACATTTTTTTCTTTTTCTTTTTTTTTTAACTAAAAACATATATATATATATATATATATATATATATATATATATATATATATATATATATATATATATATATATATATATATATAAGTATATGGCTCCAAATAATTACAGAAAAATTTCTAAAAATCTAAAAATATTTTTCTAAAATATTTAACTAAATATCCTATCTTATTCATATATATATGTGTGTAACCATTGCTTGTTACCCACAATATGTAAAATGCCCATATATGATTAAAAGCCATATAATAAATTTTTTTTATACTAAAAGGTAGAAAAATTTAGGAAGGGGGTTTACACAGCATGTGAAGGTAATAGCTTATGCGTCACGACAACTTTGTGATCATGAGAGGAGTTACCCAACCCATGACTTGGAGCTGGCAGCAGTAGTGTTTGCACTTAAGTTATGGAGGCACTACTTGTACGGAGATAGGGTGGAGATTTTCACCGACCACAAGAGCCTGAAGTATGTTTTCACCCAGAAAGATCTTAACATGCATCAGAGGAGGTGGCTGGAGCTTCTTGTGGATTATGATGTCAACTTGCAGTATCATCCCGGAAAGGCCAACGTCGTTGCAGATGCATTGAGCAGGAGAGCCGAAGTTTATTTCCTAACAGCGCAACCGGAGCTGTTAGCAGATCTTCAGAAGATGGGTATTGAAGTTGTTCTCCCTTCCAGTGTGGCATTGATGGCCAGTATGCAAGTTCAGTCCACCATAGTCGAGAGGATCCGGATAGCGCAGTCAGCAGATTCCAAGCTTCAGCGACTCAGGATAGAGTGTGAGGCGGGACGAAGACCAGAGTTATGTATTCATGAAGACGGTACACTTAGGCATGGTAAGCGTCTTTGTGTGCCCAGTGGTGATATCAGACAGAAAATCATGGCAGAGGCTCACAGTTCTCAGTATTCCATTCATCCGGGCGGTACGAAGATGTACCGTAATATCCGACAGCACTTTTGGTGGAATGGCATAAAGAGGGAGATAGTCCGGTTTGTCTCTCATTGTTTAGTCTGCCAACAAGTTAAGGCTGAACATCAGAGGCCCGCTGGACTTCTTCAGCCCTTGCCGATTCTAGAATGGAAATGGAAACATGTGACCATAAATTTTGTGACCGGATTGCCTAGGTCCCCAGCTGGTCGAGATGCTATTTGGGTTATAGTTGACAGGCTCACGAAGGTAGCTCACTTCCTCCCGTTCAGAATTGGGCAGTCGACAGCTCAGTTAGCAGAGATGTACCTCAGACAGATTGTCAGGTTACATGGAGTGCCAGTTAGTATCACCTCGGACCGGTATTCAAGATTCACGTCGCACTTTTGGCGTAGCCTGCAGGAGAGTTTGGGAACTCGTCTCTAGTTCAGTTCAGCATATCATCCGCAGACAGATGGTCAGTCAGAACGTACGATCCAGACTCTTGAAGATATGTTGCGGTCCTGTACACTTGACTTTGGTGGTTCATGGGAAGATCACCTGCACCTGGTAGAATTTTCGTACAATAACAGTTTCCAGGCCAGTATCTAGATGGCACCGTTCGAGGCACTGTATGGTAGGAAGTGCCGATCCCCGTTAGCCTGGGATGATGTTGGAGAGAGGCAGATGCTTGGTCCAGAAATGATTGCTCAGACCGTTGAGGTGGTCAGAAGAGTCAGGGATCATCTTCGAGTTGCCCAAGATCGCCAGTGCCATTGGGCCTATTCTCATCGGTGCCCTCTCGAGTTTTCTGTCGGCGACCATGTATTCCTTAGGATCTTGCCTACTCGTGGCGTCATTCGTTTCGGCGTACGAGAAAAGCTTAGTCTTAGGTATATAGGGCCGTTCGATATTCTGGAGCGAGTAGGAGATGTGTCCTATCGTCTCGCTCTTCCAACGTCGCTAAGCGAGGTGTATGACGTGTTCCATGTATCCCATTTACGACGGTATATCCCGGACCCGAGCCATATCCTAGATCATTCGGAATTGGTTGTTGGTACCAACCTTTCGTATGAGGAGAGGCCCGTGTCTATATTAGACCAGAGAGAGAAGATACTCAAGAACAAGACTATCAAGTTAGTCCGAGTTTCTTGGGGTCATCACTCTTTGGGTGAGTCAACGTGGGAGCGTGAGGACGATATCCAATCGTGATATCCCGACTTGTTTGACTCGTGAGGTATAATGTCTTCCTTATGCCTCATGCCTTCGATTCCTTGCTTGAATGAGTGATTGCCTGCCTAATTATAGCTTACATGTGATTAATATAGCTTGTCCTCGTCTCTCTAGCCTCTTAATTAAATTCCGAGGACGGAATTCTTTTAAGGTGGGTAGAGTTGTAATGTCTGTGGTTCGTATTACGTATTTTTGGAATACGTGTACGTATTTTATCTTGTATTGCATGATTCTTTGCTTAGCTTTTCTTCATGGCTTGGCTTGGTTTATTTTTGGGTTGGTTCGGCTTGGCTTGGTTTTGCTTTGGTTCATCATGAACAAAGGTGAACCCTCCTACCTACCACCATCATTAGTATTTATTAACCCATTCTCCTTTCTCTCTCCTCATTACTCTTCTTCTTCTCCACCATAACTTCTTCACCTACCAGAGAGAGAGAGGTCTAGGCAAGTGCAGCTTGCTTCATGGAGGAACTCTAATTTTATTGTTCCATTCTCTCCTTTACAGCATTCTAACATACTTTAGTACTTGGCATTTTTACTTTCTATGACCAGATTCTTGTAGATCTAAGTTTATCTTATTTTCAAATTTCTTGGGTTTGGATCTACTTAATTTTGTTATTTCTAAGTTTTGATGGTTCCATGTTGTAGAAAATTTTGTTCTGCCCCATTTTGACCTTTGGAAGTTCGGATTTGGACTCTGGATGAAGATTTTATGGAGCTTGGAAGCATGGGTTCATGGTGTTCTTCTTCTATGAAATTTGGAGAAGAAGAACAGTTCTCTGGCCGCATGGCAGTACTTGACCGCTTGAATATTCATGCGGCATGTCGCTCCCAGTCGCATGAGACCCTTGCACCCCTAGCCGAATGGACTTCTCCCCCGTCAGCCGCATGTGCACCCATTCCCGCCAGCCGCATGAGGTCCCTTCTTCCTGAACCGCATATACACCCGTCACTCCCAGCCGTATAAGTAACCACATTGACCCAGCCGCAGTGGGCTCCACTCAGTTGAGCCGCATGAGAGCATTGTAAACCGAGCCGCATGGATCTTTGCTCTGCGAGCCGCATAAGCCCGGGTCCGTTCTAGCCGCATGGATTCGTCCCCCGCGAGCCGCATAACACCTATTTCCTCCTGACCGCATGCGCCCTTGACTGAACATAGCCGCATGAGCTTCTAACTGAGCTACATGCGCCTCTTTCTATTCCTAGCCGCATGGGCTGTTCCCGCCCTCAGCCGCATGAGCTGCTCCCGCATGGATTCCTTCCTTGGCCGTATATGCCTGAGCCGTATAACTTTTCCATAGACTTGTATTCTATGTTTGAATTATTATTATTAATTTTTACTGGTAACTCATGTCTTGTAATTTTAGCATAACTTGGGTCTCCTGGTTCAATGCTTGCACTATGATGTCCTGCACATATACTATGAATACGGCAGTGACCCACAGTGGTGCACTCTTGATACGTAATATGACCTGATGGTGGCCCGTCGTGGCACACTCCTGACAAGTAAACTTGACATGATAAACCTGGCAAATCTTGATAAGCTGTTACGACGGCTACCTGACATGACATGACCTGTATAAATAACTTGGACACCGTGGGCGATTGTGCTTGTACAAATAATCCAGTCTTGTCTTGCATCATGTCTAGGATGGGACTCCTGAGTACCACGGTCAGGAGTACCTACTGAAATGAACTAAGGCTAATAACTAGATTAATACATTAGTCATAAAGAGATCTCCCAGCTACAGGCAATCCCGTTACCTGGGCGCGCTTGGGATCTGTAGCCTGCCGTCGAGTAGGGCACATTTCCAGCACACTGTCATGTGTTACACCCTTCATGCTACTTAAGGGTACATGCGTTTCCTGGACGATGTACCCACCTGAATTCAACTCCTAAATTTTGACCTGGGTAACCTGGATGGTCTGCAGGGCTTGTGGCTGTGGAATAATCTTACTGCATCTTGCTAGTAACTAGGCCTGTGATAACCCTAGTTAGTTAAAGTATCAAGCCGTACTTATTGCTTGGCCGTGATTGTTGAATGGGGAATAATCAGTCTAGTCTTGCCTTGACCCTATATAAGATTGTTACATGTTCTTATTTTCTTATATTATCTTGCTGATAAATGGGAGAAACCAAGTTCGGTTCAGATGAAGGGTTATAATTCCGGTACTTGTTTGGTTTAAGGGTTGTAACTTGGTTATCTGAATGGTTCCATGGTAATCTTACCGTATATCCTCGTGATGTTGTATTTCTCCAGTTTTACTATATTATTATTATCTTCTGTGCTAATTGCTGATTTTAGTTCCTAAGTGAAGCTTCCTTTGTGGCACTTGCTCTTTCTGGGATCTGACCCAGCTAGTTTTGTATGGCCAGATTTCGGAGCAGCTCCGGAGGATCAACCGACTTTCCAGCCCGATGGTGACCACTTGGCGTAACCAGGGCAACGAGTGGGTTTATTTTTGATCTCCCACTTTATTGTAAAAATATTCTTTTGAGGCGTTTGGCCGACGAGCACCTGTTTAGCTCGATTGCACTTACTTACTGTCTGCCTACGGGCTGTAACATGATTGACAGATCCTAGGGTTGATCACGTATGACTAAACTCTTGCTAGTCCTAACATTTTGTAACGACTAGCTTCATGATCAGCTGAATATGTAATATTTGGGATGCCTTATTATTGTATATTTAATGATCATACATCTTGTGACTATACCTACTTGTTGGTGATTGAGACACTAGGCTTGTTCATGACTGTAGGAGCGTAAAAAGTGCTTCAAAGAAAGAGTCATCCCATTCATAAGTGATCGGTTTTACGCCAAGCAGAGCGGGTAATCTCTTTTACGCCCAAGACTAGGCTAATCAATTTACGCCTAAGCAGGCTGATCATTTTACGCTTGGGTCTACACCTATGATTTTATGCCAAGGACAGAGCAGCCTCTTTTACGCTGGAAAAAGCTGTCAAATCTCGCATTTAATGCAAACTCTGACATGAAGATATTAATGATGGCATTTACCACAGAATTCAATAGAATTTGTCTTATACAAAGACCATTGTTGTCGTTTATGGGGATCGAGCTACTTTACGCTCATTGTATGGTTTCTTTTACGCACGGAGTTTTACATGAGTTCTTACGCTCATAAAACAATGTGTGCGTAAAGTCTATTTGAGCCATTTTACGCTCAAGGTTATTCAATAACCACTTTACGCGGGAAACCTATGACAGAGCTATTTTACGCTCATCTTACTGTTTTACGTCCAGAGGATGTTGGAGCTATTTTTACGCCCTATTCTTTCTGGCCAGTTTTGGAACGTGGTTTGCCTACATGGCCTTCATGCCACATATTTCGAAGAACGTGTGTACATGTATCCTATTCTTACTGAAATGATGGGACGCGTGTCAACGTATGCAAAGGATGACTCTGATCATGGGTGGCAGTTGTTAGCGTAAAGACAGATTTTGATGCTCTTTTACGCATAGAAGCCCCAGTCTATAAATAGACTCATTTTTCTCAAAGACAAAAACACACAGAGAGACAAGAGAGAATACAGAGATCAGAACTTCGAGATTTTGATTCTCCAGAGCATTCTTCTTCAACTTTTCTTTCAGAACAGAGTGAAGCAAAGCAGGAAAGCATTCGGCCTCGCCATCAGTGCCCAAGTGCGTCGATACCTTTCTGGTAACTTAGTTCTTCCAAGTTGTTCTACTTCAAGCAGTGATCTTCATCATCATCGTATGGTCCAAGGAACAAAGTGATCATTTACAGATCAGACTTCCATAGCAATACTTCCCAGAATCAAATTTGTACTTCTTGTACTTTTTCTCATTTTATTTTCAAAATCCAACCTTTGTTTGGCAATTTTGTTAAGTGAAACAAAATGTCGACTCTGCTGGGCATGACCTTCTCCTCTGACGAGGAGGCAATTGCTCAATATGATGATGTTTCGGTCGGTTCGACCAAGAAGACTCTGGTTGTACACTTCGACCAGACTGCCTAAGAAGAAATGCTCTGAACTGCGGGTGGTTCTCGCCACTCCAATGTTCAAAAGTCTCGCAAAGCACGAAAAGTTTGGATTCCCAAATCCAAAGTGGTTTTTGATCTCTCTGTTGCTTCTGATGACAAGGGAATTCTTCCCACTCCTGTCGTAGGGGCTCCCGTTCGTAACGAGGCAGTCCTTAATTCAGAGTTGCACTCAAAGTGTGACGATTTATCTTCCGTTTGTAACGGTGAAGATAATCAGGTTTCACGCCCACTGCGTAAGAATCAAATTTTACGCTCAGTAGGTAAGAACCAAATTTTACGCTCAGTACATAAGAATGAATCTCCCATTCGTAATGGGGTAGACTCTAAACTTTATGCTTCTGAGTGTAAGAATCAGTCTCCCGTTGGTGACGTGGTAGGCCCAAATAAATTACGCTTCTCGCGTAAAGCAAAATCTCCCGTCTGTGACGTGGTAGATAATCAATTTTTACGCTCCACGCGTAAAGGTAAATCTCCTGTCTTTGACAGTGTAGATAAAATTCATAACGATGTTTGCACATCTAATGTGAATGTACCTAAACGTGTGCAGCGTAAAAATGTCGTTGGTAAAGCTTCTGTCCTACACCAACAATCTTCTTATACTGCTTTACGCAAAGTACCAAACTTACAAATTACTCGCCATGAAAATGAAGTCCTTCGTGCTAAATCTCAAGATTTACGTACACAACTTCAAACACGTAAAAATGTACAGTTTGGTTCTGCGAATGAAGCCAGTAATCTTCTTTATACACAAGGGACTAAACGTTTTTCTACCCCAAATGTAATAAAGAAGAATATTTCCTCCACTCCTTCTGACTTACGTGAATTGCTAATGCAAAAGCGTAAGAATTCACAATCTTCGGTGACGCTCCCCCAAGAAAAACATCATTGTGAATATCATCAGGTTGTGATCAATTGTTGTTGTTCAGCTTCAAGACGGTCAGTTTTTGATCGTTTAAGTTTTAACTCGCCTCAACATCAAGCTGAAGACTAAGAAGATGAGCTGTCATATGCATCAGTCAACATGGCATCTCATACTAACAGAGGACGACGACCGAGACGGAACATGTCCCAAACTCCAGGTCAACAACAGTTCAACAGACTTCTTGATTCCTTTGAAGGAGTATATCAGAATACTCGATCAAGAAGACAAAGACAATTGCAGATTTTTGATTCAAAAGCTGGGGGTACTCAATCTTTTGAGTCTGATACCGATAGTGTGGATTCATACTTCTATACTAATCCCTCTGTATCTTCAAAAGAGGTTGAATCCTACGCTGTTGGAGATGAACCAGAGACGTCATTTGCTAATACGGAACAACGTCTCACTGCCGTGGAGCAATCATTGAAAGACATGCTCAACATGATGCAAAGCATGCATCAGATAATTTTGAATCAGCAAACTGCTCAACCCACAGTAATAACTCCGGTACCAGTAGTAGCACAAACTCAAGATAGTCAAGGGGCTGATATACCTTCGAATATTCAAGAGCCGGCTGCTAATCAAAATTTTGCATCTCCAGATCCTATCATTCCAGAAGATGTACCACCTCCAGTGGGGATTATGGTACATCCAACGACTATTCAATCAAATGTGCTTCCTCAAACCAGTGAAGCCATTCAAGCAGTGCGTGAACTCAAAGTACAGTTTGAAGTTTTGAGGCATAAAGATCAGCTCCAGAGGTTAGGGATTAAGCAACCTTATCCTCCTCATTGGAATGATGTACCCTTCCCACCGAAGTTCAAGCCACAATCCATGGTTTTATTCGATGGAAAAGCATCTCCCAGTCAATATATCAATTACTTTGATATTATGACTGTACACTTGCAGAAAAATGATGCTCTTCTCATCCGAGTGTTCATCGGGTGCCTGACAGGTTCAGCTTACGACTGGTATCGTAGCTTACCCGATAACTCTATTTCGTCTTTTGACGAATTTAAGGCAATATTTCTCTCCCATTTCTATGAAGGAGGTATGGACATGAACATGTCCTCCTTGATAGAAATCAAACAAAAGGAGAAAGAAGATACTCGGACGTTCATTGAACGTTTTCGACAGGCTACTCTAAAGATGCCTCCTGGTATGCCAGATTCAGCGTTGATTGATACATGCAAGATGAATCTGCGACCATCTATTGCTGTCTTCACGGGTTCCTAATTTACAGATTGGGCTTCGTTTATCATAGCAGCAGTTTCTGCCGAGACCAATGGTAGGTTGGCTCGTGAACATGGGATGATTTTTGCCTCAGAAGATAAAGGGAAGAAAAGTAATCCTGGTAATAATCCTGGCAATCGTAATGTGAAAGGAAAAGATACTCTTATGGTCAATCTCTCCAAGAACAAAACGACGCCAAATAATCAGGAATCTTCCAGGCCAAAGGAAGAATACTCTTTTGACGAAAGCGATATCCCAGGGATATTTCAGTGTCTGGTGAAGAGTGGCAAACTTCAGATTCCAGAGCCAAAAAGGCCTAATGAGGTGAATCTGACTGACAATCCCAAATATTGTATCTATCATAGATACATTAATCATCCTACCAGTGCTTGCTATGTCTTGAAAAAGAAGATCCAAGACCTGATAAATGGTGGCGCTATCGCTTTAACCAATGATGACCATACGGTTACAACCAATATGGTTTTTCTTCAGTTCGGGAATTTTCCTCCACAGCGAGTCCCAGATGGAATTATCCCAATTCCGAAGGCGACGATAAAGATCGTGAATATCCCGCCTGCCAGGGAAGAAAATACAGGATTGCTGCCGCTCACATTAAAGAATAGTGAAATCATGTGGGTACATCCTGACTTAATACCTGAATTAGAAAATGAAGGTAAAACTTTAAAATCCAAGAAAGGTAAAACAGTCAAAACCTGCAACATGATTTCTCATGTTATCCTAAATCCTGATGACTTGGATCATCTATGGGATGGCCTTCCTCTAGAAGATAGATTGAAAGGATTAAAACTCCGTCCTCCAAGTCTAGCTCCTCCTACCAAGCTCAAGCTTACTCATCAGCAGTGGCTAGCCATGAATAGTATTCCTTTATACCGGGCACAACAAGTCTTTGCTGCTTATGAAAGAGCTCCAATAGGAATTTCTCCTCGTATCCCGAATCCTTCTCCTCCCTTAACTACAGAGACGTCTATGCTTCATTCTCCTGAAGTTTCAGAAGTTTCTTCCTCTTCCTGTGCTGAAACACCTGTCCAAAGTTCTCTGCCTATCCACTTGTATAGTCAGCAATCTGTCCTTCTCATGAGAAAGATGGGTTATGACTTTCAAAAGACAGAAGGTTTGAATTATGATAAAGGAATACGTCTTCCTTTACAAATTCAAAATCAGAATTCCACTGCTGGATTGGGTTCTGAAGTTCCTCGTAACAACCCTCACAAGAAGAAGTCTAAGGAAAGAAAGACTAAATCCTGTAATATGGTACTTTCTTCTCCCGAGTCTGAAAAAGAAACTTTTGCTGGTACAAGATCTGGGAAAGAGTACCACAAAGACTATGAGGGATCCTCCAAAGAAGCAGAAGATGTAGTAGAAACTCTACCAGTTCAACCTTCTCATGTTCCTGTTAAACCGTCTGTGGTTGAAAAGGGGAAACAGAAGGCAGTACGCTTTGATACCCCATTGAAGTCTGCTTCCAATCAGGGGGTGGTGATGAAGCCTTACAAGTTTGATATCCTAGCTCAGTTAGCCAATACTCCGGCTAGACTATCTATATTTGAACTGTTTTGCCTCTCCAGAGAAAGCAGAGAGACTTTGAGTGAAGCTTTACTTCAAGCAGATTCATGCTTGGCTCAACTCGAGACTCCTGATAATATACTAGTGTCATGTCTGCAATGTCATAGTGTGATGGAAGCAATTCCCAACATCACCTTTACACAAGAGGATATGCTATTGAAACACAACAAGCATGATAGGCCTCTGTGCTACACTGGATATATCGGATCCACTGAAATTGACAGGATTTACATTGATCCTGGGTCTTCAATTAGTATAATTCTTCAGAGTATGCTAAGGACCCTGAGGATTCCTACTAGTGAGCGGACTTACACTAGTACTACGATAGTTGGTTTTAACTCTGGCAAGAGCAAACCACTGGGAAAGATTCGTCTGCAGATTCAGATTGGTGATCTTCGAACTATGGTAACTTTTTTTGTTATCAACTCGGACGTATCCTACAATATTCTTCTTGGAAGACCGTGGATTCATGAGCACAATATTGTGCCTTCAACTCTTCACCAATGTTTCAAATATGTGGACTCCCAAGGAATTGTGAAAACTGAGTTTGCTGATATTAATCCGTTCAAGGATGTCGAAGCCTACTTCTCTGATTCAAGGCTTTATAAACAAGAGCATGTGAAAGAGATATCAGACATGGCTGAAGATCAATCATTATCTGAGGATCAGTCTATTAATGAAGATCCGCCAGAGGAGCAACCTTTGAAGATCATAGTCAAGGGACGAATCCAATCCCAACCTGTCAATGATCAACCTTTGATAATCAAGGTTAAAGGAAGAACTCAAACTTTATTTGAGAAATCAATAAATATTCCTGCTAAGAGCCAAGTTCAACCTTTTATGATCAAGGTCAAAGGGCGTACTTCTTGTACGAATGATCCAGAACTACCATTGATTATCAATCTTGGCAAATCTACGCAGAAGACAGATGATGGTCCACTGTTGATTAATCCGAAGCGTAGCAATCAGACTGTAAATGATGTAAATATTGATCATTCTGTACTTTTTGATATCAATGAAGATTTCCTGTTCGAGTATATGGCTGTCAAGTTTATTGAGAGAATGACTTTATCTTCTGATAATCAAAGTCATCAATATAAAGACAACATAGAACCAAAAAAAACTTTATACATTGATCATAAGGAGAATTCTTTTCCTCCTCATGTCGATGTTAGACCTTATGCTCAAAAGTTCTTGACATCTTCTCCCTATCTGCTTCCTGTAGCCGCTTCATCACAAGCTTGCGTAAACTCCAGACGTCACGAAGAATCCTATTTCGTGGTCCCATCTGATAAGAAAAACAAGCGTCAAATTATGTTTGGCCTGGCTAGAAATATCCCTGTTACTCAGACAGATAATCTGAAGGATAAAGATAAAGAAAGAATCCGAATTGACAAATACAATCAGCAATCTATTAAGATCATCCAGAACATGGGGTATGATTTGAAGACTATGTAAGGTCTTAATCAGGGCAAGGGCAGACGATTTCCATTAGGTGGTGATCCGTTTTACCAAAAGACTCGTCATGGGTCGGGATATGATCCGTCCCACATGTTTAATGACGATATACAAGAAGAACTCTCTTCTAGCTCTTCGCAATCATCAGATTCGGAAGAAATTCTATTCATCGAATCTGATATGTCTCGTTCCTCATATTGTGAATCTGGGCAAATATTTTCAGTCAATATGGTTCAAACAGATGATGAATCAGAGCCATTTGAGAATGATCCTTGGGCTCAACAGATGGATACTCAATGGAAACTTCGTTTTGAACAGCGACAGCCACCTACAGAAGATGAGGTTATCCAGATTGATGTTGGAGATAGAATTACGTCCAAACCAATATTCATCAGTAAGAATCTTTCTGAAGATGAAAAGAAAGAGCTGATAAAACTTATCAAAGATTACATTGACATCTTTGCATGGAGTTATGAGGATATGCCAGGGCTAGATCCTAAAGTTGCTACTAATAAACTCAATATTTTGCCTAATGACAAGCATGTAAAACAACAGCAATGGCGCTTTAGACCAGATATGATGGATGCAATTGAAGCAGAAGTCAAAAAGCTGATTACATGTGGCTTTGTTTGTGAAGAACGATACCCAGATTGGGTGGCCAATATTGTTCTTGTTATGAAGAAGAACGGAAAAGTCCGAGTTTGTATAGATTACCGAGATCTTAATATGGCTTGTCCAAAGGACGAATTTTTACATCCAATTACTGATGTCATGATAGACAATACATGTAGTTTTGAACGTATGTCTTTCATGGACGGATTCTCAGGATACAATCAGATCAAGATGCATCCAAAAGATGAGAAGCACATCGCTTTTCGTACACCTCTTGGGGTCTACTGCTATACAGTTATGCCGTTTGGTCTTAAAAATGCCGGTGCCACGTATCAACAGGCTATGAGCAATATCTTTCAAGAACATCTACGGAAGATAGTTAAATGCTATGTAGATGACATCGCTGTTAAAAGTCGATCAAAGGATGATCACATTCAAGACTTGAAGATATTATTTGAATTGATGCGCCAACATCAATTGAAAATGAATCCTACTAAGTCTTTCTTAGGGGTTTCTAGTGGCAAGTTTCTAGGATTCGTCATTACCTCTCAAGGTATCCATGTTGATCCTGATAAGGTTAAAGCAATTCTTAAAATGCGTCCTCCTCGTAATCTGAAAGAACTCCGTGGCTTTCAGGGCCGTATTGCTTATATCAGAAGATTTATATCTAATCTTTCTGGGAGATGTCAACCTTTCTCCCGTCTATTAAAGAAAGGGGTATCTTTCGTCTGGGATGAAGCGTGTCAAAAAGCCTTCAATGACATTAAGCAATATCTTACAAACCCGCCTGTTCTGGTGCCTCCAGTGATAGGAAGACCATTTTTGCTATATGTTCGAGTCTCGGATCATTCACTTGGCACTCTTCTGGCACAGAAAAGTGATATGGGTCATGAACAAGCAATATATTATCTGAGCAGAATGATGGTCGGAGCTGAACACAGATATACTCCTGTGAAAAAGGAATGTCTAGCTTTGGTTTTTGCCGTCCAAAAGACAAGGCATTATGTTACTGGACAGACTATTCATGTCATCTCCAGAATAAATCCCATTCGGGTATTGATGAGAAAACCGAGCATTCTTAATTCCAGGTTAGCTACCTGGGCGATGTTGCTCACTCCTTATGACATGGTTTATGTGCCTCAAAAATCAGTGAACGGCCAAGCGTTAGCTGATTTCTTAGCTGCTCATCCTATACCTGAAACTTCGAAGTTTTATGAAGACATTCCAGACGAAGTAGTGGATTGTAACATGACTTTGAAGAATGATATATGGCAATTATATTTTGATGGAGCATCACGAGTGGGACCTAAAAGCAATATTGTCTCTGGGGTAGGAATTGTCTTGGTTTCTCCTGACAAAATGGTCATTTACCGTGCCTATTCTCTTAATGAGCCATGCTCTAACAATGTAGCAGAATATAATGCTCTATTGATTGGTCTCCAAGTAGCAAAACAATTGGATATTGAATTCTTAGAGGCTTATGGAGATTCTCAATTGATCGTTAATCAAGTTAGAGGGATTTATGAAGTCAGAAATCCGGATCTCATCCCCTATCATCAGGTGGTAGTTGAGTTGGTCCTATCATTCAAAGGATTCTTCATCGAATTTGTACCACGTTCTCAGAATGTGGAGGCTGATGCTCTTGCCAGCTTAGCTGTAGACTTGGCTGTCCCAATCCAAAGGCAAAATACAATTACTTTGTTGGACCGAGACTTGTTCTGTGTGAAGAGTAATCTGCATATTGAACAAAGTTATGTTACAGAGGCAAGTTCCCAGCAGAAAGATTGGAGAACTCCATTCATTGATTATGCAGTTCATGGGATTTTGCCTGAAGATCCTAAAGAAGCTGCATCAATTAAGAGACGATCGTTTCGATTCTTTTATGATTCGTCTTTACATATGCTATATCATCGTTCATATGACGGACTCTTGCTGCACTGTCTCTCAGAAAGTGAAGCCAAACAAATACTGCGTGAGGCTCATGATGGTGTCTGTGGTGCTCATCAACCGGGTCCAAAGTTGCAAGATCGTATTCGAAGAATGGGGTATTATTGGCCCTCTATGATAGCAGATGCTGTCACGACCCGCTACCCAAATTGTTGGGCCAGGCCGAGGCATGCCCAGCCTACGCTGAGATAAAACGTAGTAAGCTGTTCTAAAGACAACAGGATAAGACTAAATGTGCTAACAGTTCTACAAGTGAAGAAGAATCATAAATGCTCCAAACACAAAAGTCATCGTATATAGTAAACGTCCAAGTACAAGTAAACTGAAATGTAAAACTGGATACATGTCCAGTTACAAAATGATATAGTCTAATACATGTCTCAAAAGTCTAAGTAAACCAAAGACATCTAGGCGAGGTTCCCTGCAGGAACATCCTCGTAAAGCAGAGCCGGGTCCTCGGCAGTAACTCCATAGTATGAGTCGCAGAGTAACTCCTCCTCAGTAAGGACACCTACAACGTTATCCTGTCAGGACGGGAGCAAGTACTAAATCTAGCAAACTAGCATATGAAACATGGAAATGAACATGAGAATGAACATGTGAGAAATAACTGGAAAGCATGGCATCACATAGTCTATCATGGCAAGGACACATATGTCATAGAGACAGATGTATATGTAATGTTTAAAACTGTAGCAGGTACGTGATCGGTCAATAGATGTACAATGTAATATGGTACATGTAAATAAAATATACATACGTATAAGTCAACAAGCATAGGTGTACATCCGTACAAAAATGCGGGATAATGGCCTACGGCAAAGTATGCATATAAAATGCGACCTCGCTCGCTACTATAGGGGGGTCATGATCACGTACACTACTATCAGTTTCCCCATAACCCATATATATAACATGTGAGAGATACATAAAGACAGTTCTAAGCATGGTAGTGACTGGAAGTACAACATGTAGAATTTCTAACTTGCTACCCCAAGGATCAGCATTTAACATGGTGGGGTTTACAGTTCATTTATGTGACAATATGTAAAGTTCGTAGAAAGTACTTGCCTCTAGCAAAGCAAAACAAAACAAGCTACGATAACAATGCTATGGATGTCCAGTAACTCGTCACTGTAGAAATAAATGCAATAACTTAGCTTTTACACTAAGCTAAAATACTAGATCACTAAACTGGTGTGACACGACTTGTGATTGGGCTCCTAGCCAAAATAATGACTTGGCCTAGGAGACCAATGTGGGGGTGACATACTATGTTAACTAACTTTCCAGGGTCTTTACACTAGTGAGGGATGGGGTTCAACACGACTAAAACTGCAAATAACATAAAAAGCTACAAGTCGTAATTAATCAATAAATAAATCAAAAGACTATTGTGTTCTAACAATTTTAGAGATAGGCAAAAAGTCTAGTTTTTCTTAAAGTAAAGTATCAAAGTGATCCTTGTTAATCATAGAAATTAATTATAATTTTTCTGGAATTTATTAACTAGTATAAATATTTTATAAAAATCAGTTTTCCTAAGTATACAGAAAGTGAGTTTTGGTTTCATATGCCAAACTAGTGGCAAAACAGTAAATTAAATACTACAAAAATTATACTAAATTAGCCAACTTAACAAAGTATCTAAAAACTATTTTTCCATAATTTTAGCATACTTTAAGTATTTTTAGAAAATCAAAAACAGCAATGCACACAATAATTAATTATCTGCGTATTTTGTCCAAGTATATAATTTGAACCAAAGTTCAAAATACAGGACCCAAGGCCATGAATCAAGTCCAATATGACTTATACAGGTCTTGAATGTGTGAAAACACATTTGAGCCCAAATACCCATGCTAGGCTTGGACACCAAATGGTTGCAGTAATTTAAATACAATAAAAATACAATTTGAAAATAGCCAAAGTAATATTATTATTTTAATAAGGTAAATTTTATACAAAATGAATATATACATACCTATGCCAAAAGTACATATATATATACACAAGAAAATACTTAATTTATAAAGTATATATATATATATATATATATATATATATATATATATATATATATATATATATATATATATAATAATATATACACAAGAAAATATATACATATATACATATGTGTATATATATATATGTATATAAATACTAACATATATATACATGTAATTTACTAACTATAAAACATATACATATATACATATATACTGTTAAAACAGTATATATACATATATACTAATATATATATATATATATATATATATATATATATATATATATATATATATATATATATATATATATATATATATATATATATATAAACAGTAAAAGAAAAGAAAAGAAAAGAAAAGAAAAAGGAAAAGGAAAAGAAAAAGAAACAACAGCAGCACAGCTCGAACCCGAGCTGCTGCGCGCGGGGGGGGGGGGGGGGGGGGGGGGGTTTAATTCGTTCGGGCTGGCCAGTGGGTCGGCCCGTGCTTTGTGTTAGAGTTAGGACATTAGTTAATTTTATTTAGGTATTAAGTGATTAAATAATAAAAAAAAATATAAAACACAGTCCTGTGTCCTGACAGTTAGGGACACAGGTATCTTGTGTCCTAGGCTAGCACGACACGCATGAGTTGATTCCTTCGTGTCCAGACTCACCATCACGTTCGTCAGGACACGGCGAATAGCATAGACACAACACGAGATACGTATGACACGAGAGGGCACCGCTACTCACGTGTCCGATTTGGGGAGGGGGTTTCGATCGAGCTGGACGGCGGTGGAGGCGTCGGCGTCGCGGCGCTTCGGTGGCGCTGGGCGCGTCTCGTCGGGACGAAGCTGTGGGTGGTGGTAGTGGTGGATGAGGGTGTCGGGATGGCGAGATCGAACTTCGTCGGAGTTAGGGTTCCGGCGAAGTATTTTGGGGAAGAAGGGGGTTCGTCGGTGGTCGGGGGGAGTGTTTAGGGTTAGGGTCTGGTCGAGGGGGGTGAGGGGATCTTTTATAGGATTTTAGGTCGGTCGAAGTCGGTCGGGACGTGGGGGGGGAGCAGCTGGCCGGTCGTCGGCAGCTGTCCGGTCGTCGGGGGTTGGTTAGGGTTTTTGCACTAGAGTCCCTAGGTTTTAGGTAATTGCATTTAGGTCCCAACCCTAACTGAATGCAAATTATAATTTGCATAAACAATTCATAATTTGCAAACTGCTATGAAAACAATTGTAAAAATTACAAAACCACATTAAAACAATTTAAATAAATTACAAATTGATATAAAACAATTCTACTTATTACAAAACAGTATTAAAACAATTCTAATAATTGCAATTTGATATTAAAACATTTAAATAAATTACAAATTGATATTTTATATATATAAAACTTATTTAAAAATCATTTAAAAATTCTAGAAAAATTCCTAAAAATCTAAATAATTATTTTAAGGCTAATTTGTCACAAAAAATAATTAACACTAATTAAAAATGAATTTTGAAAATCAGGGGCTTACAAGTCTTCCCTCCTTGAAAAATTTCGTCATCGAAATTTACAAGGATTGAAGACCCGACAATATTCTAACATAGTAAGTATTGCAATCAAAATGACTAAGGCTGCGATCGAAACTAACCTCTAGGGTATCAAGCGGGAACGGGTGGTTCCCTCGCAGAGGTTGGATCGAACAAGTAAGGGAATCTCTTCCTCATATCCGACTCCCTCTCCCAAGTAGATTCACCTGGGGAGTGACGGCTCCAAGCTACTCGCACTAGGGGTATAACCTTGTTCCTCAGCCTCTTCTCTCTCCTGTCTAATATCTTCACTGGCTGCTCAGAAACTGTAAGGCTCGGTCCGACCTCCAACTCTGAATGGTCTAGCACATGACTGGGGTCTGGAACATATCTCCACAGCTGAGATACGTGAAAGACGTCGTGAACTCCTGCTAGGTTGGGTGGAAGTGCAACCCTGTAAGCTACCTCTCCGATCCTGCCAAGCACCTCGAACGGCTCGATGTATCTGGGGCTCAGCTTCCCTCCTCGTCCGAACCGGATCGTCCCTCGAGTAGGTGATATCTTCACTAGCACCATATCATCGTCTGCGAACTCCATCGGCCTGCGACTAGCATCAGTCCAGTATTTCTGCCTGTCCTGAGCTACTATGAGCCTGTCTCTGATCATTCCGACTTTCTCTGCTGCATCCGTGATCATCTCTAGCCCAAGCATGACTCTGTCTCCGACATCATCCCAAAAGAGTGGTGTCCGGCATCGTCGTCCATATAGCGCCTCGAAAGGAGACATACCAATACTGGCCTGGTAGCTGTTGTTGTATGAAAACTCTACCAAGTGTAGATGGCTCTCCCATGACCCTCCGAAGTCCAGCACGCAAGTCCTCAGCATATCCTCCAGTGTCTGTATCGTCCTCTCGGACTGCCCATCTGTCTGCGGGTGGTACGCCGTACTGAACTTGAGCCTACTGTCCAACTCCTCCTGTAAGCTCCTCCAGTAGTGGAATGTAAATCTGCTATCTCTGTCTGACACGATGCTCACCGGCACTCCGTGTAGGCGAACTATCTGCTGCATGTATAGCTCCGCCAACTTCTCGGTGGAAAGCCCCACCTTGAAGGGTATGAAGTGCGCACACTTCGTCAGCCTGTCTACAATGACCCAGATGGCATCCTTCCCTCCTTGGGAACGAGGAAGCCCTGAAACGAAGTCCATCGTAATATGTTCCCACTTCCACTCGGGAATGGGTAATGGCTGCAATAAACCAGCTGGCCTCTGGCGCTCTGCCTTGACCTGCTGGCAAACTAGACATCTCGAAATGAAGCGTGATACATCCCTCTTCATCCCGTGCCACCAAAGATGTTCCCGCAAGTCACGGTACATCTTGTTAGCACCAGGGTGAATAGAATATCTCGATCGGTGCGCCTCCTGCAAAACTGCCTCTACTAGCTCTCCTCTCGGTACGCACAATCGGCTGCCACGCCTCAAGGATCCATCCTCTGCTATAGTGAAGTCATCCAGCAATCCAGCTAATGCCTGGGGTCGAAGTCTGCGAAGGCTCTCATCTGTAGACTGTGCCTCCCGGATCTGCTCCATCAAACCTGACTGAATGTCAAGCGCCATCATCTGTATTACTGATCCTGGCCGAACTAGCTCGATACCGAGCTTCTCCAGATCCTTCCGCAAATGCCGATCAATCATCAGGTACCATGCCATCGGATGCCTGCTCAACGCATCCGCCACCACATTTGCCTTTTCGGGGTGATACTGTAAATCGATGTCGAAGTCCTTCATCAACTCCAACCATCGTCTTTGTCTCATGTTCAGCTCTTTCTGCGTGAACACATACTTCAAGCTTTTGTGGTCAGTAAAGATTTCCACACGCTCTCCGTATAAGTAATGTTTCCATAACTTGAGTGCAAAGATCACCGCAGCTAACTCGAGGTCATGGGTAGGATAATTCCTCTCATGAGTCCGCAACTGCCTAGATGCATAAGCAATTACTTTCCCATGCTGCTGTAGAACACATCCTAGCCCCTTCCCAGAAGCATCGCTGTATATGGTGAAACCTCCAGAACCTGAAGGTAAAGTCAGAACTGGAGCGGTCGTCAGCCTCCTCTTCAGCTCCTCAAATACCGCCTGGCAGTCCTCTGACCAGATGTACTCTGCGTCCTTCCACGTCAGCTTCGTCATGGGTTCAGCTATCCTAGCAAAGTCCTGGACGAACTTTCTGTAATAGCCTGCTAAACCCAGAAAACTCCTGATCTCTGAAACTCCCGTCCTGACAGGATAACGTTTCATATGCTAGGCTTGATTCATGGCCTTGGGTCCTGTATTTTGAACTTTGGTTCAAATTATATACTTGGACAACATACGCAGATAATTAATTATTGTGTGCATTGCTGTTTTTGATTTTCTAAAAATACTTAAAGTATGCTAAAATTATGGAAAAATAGTTTTTAGATACTTTGTTAAGTTGGCTAATTTAGTATAATTTTTGTAGTATTTAATTTACAGTTTTGCCACTAGTTTGGCATATGAAACCAAAACTCACTTTCTGTATACTTAGGAAAACTGATTTTTATAAAATATTTGTACTAGTTAATAAATTCCAGAAAAATTATAATTAATTTCTATGATTAACAAGGATCACTTTGATACTTTACTTTAAGAAAAACTAGACTTTTTGCCTATCTCTAAAATTGTTAGAACACAATAGTCTTTTGATTTATTTATTGATTAATTACGACTTGTAGCTTTTTATGTTATTTGCAGTTTTAGTCGTGTTGAACCCCATCCCTCACTAGTGTAAAGACACTGGAAAGTTAGTTAACATAGTGTGTCACCCCCACATTGGTCTCCTAGGCCAAGTCATTATTTTGGCTAGGTGCCCAATCACAAGTCGTGTCACACCAGTTTAGTGATCTAGTATTTTAGCTTAGTGTAAAAGCTAAGTTATTGCATTTATTTCTACAGTGACGAGTTACTGGACATCCATAGCATTGTTATCGCAGCTTGTTTTGTTTTGCTTTGCTAGAGGCAAGTACTTTCTACGAACTTTACATATTGTCACATAAATGAACTGTAAACCCCACCATGTTAAATGCTGATCCTTAGGGTAGCAAGTGTTGGTTCAAATTATATACTTGGACAAAATACGCAGATAATTAATTATTGTGTGCATTGCTGTTTTTGATTTTCTAAAAATACTTAAAGTATGCTAAAATTATGGAAAAATAGTTTTTAGATACTTTGTTAAGTTGGCTAATTTAGTATAATTTTTGTAGTATTTAATTTACTGTTTTGCCACTAGTTTGGCATATGAAACCAAAACTCACTTTCTGTATACTTAGGAAAACTAATTTTTATAAAATATTTGTACTAGTTAATAAATTCTAGAAAAATTATAATTAATTTCTATGATTAACAAGGATCACTTTGATACTTTACTTTAAGAAAAACTAGACTTTTTGCCTATCTCTAAAATTGTTAGAACACAATAGTCTTTTGATTTATTTATTGATTAATTACGACTTGTAGCTTTTTATGTTATTTGCAGTTTTAGTCGTGTTGAACCCCATCCCTCACTAGTGTAAAGACCCTGGAAAGTTAGTTAACATAGTGTGTCACCCCCACATTGGTCTCCTAGGCCAAGTCATTATTTTGGCTAGGTGCCCAATCACAAGTCGTGTCACACCAGTTTAGTGATCTAGTATTTTAGCTTAGTGTAAAAGCTAAGTTATTGCATTTATTTCTACAGTGACGAGTTACTGGACATCCATAGCATTGTTATCGCAGCTTGTTTTGTTTTGCTTTGCTAGAGGCAAGTACTTTCTACGAACTTTACATATTGTCACATAAATGAACTGTAAACCCCACCATGTTAAATGCTGATCCTTGGGGTAGCAAGTTAGAAATTCTACATATTGTACTTCCAGTCACTACCATGCTTAGAACTGTCTTTATGTATCTCTCACATGTTATATATATGGGTTATGGGGAAACTGATAGTAGTGTACGTGATCATGACCCCCCTATAGTAGCGAGCGAGGTCGCATTTTATATGCATACTTTGCCGTAGGCCATTATCCCGTATTTTTGTACGGATGTACACCTATGCTTGTTGACTTGTACGTATGTACATTTTATTTACATGTACCACAGTACATTGTACATCTATTGACCGATCACGTACCTGCTACAGTTTTAAACATTACATATACATCTGTCTCTATGACATATGTGTCCTTGCCATGATAGACTATGTGATGCCATGCTTTCCAGTTATTTCTCACATGTTCATTCTCATGTTCATTTCCATGTTTCATATGCTAGTTTGCTAGATTTAGTACTTGCTCCCGTCCTGACAGGATAACGTTGTAGGTGTCCTTACTGAGGAGGAGTTACTCTGCGACTCATACTATGGAGTTACTGCCGAGGACCCGGCTCTGCTTTACGAGGATGTTCCTGCAGGGAACCTCGCCTAGATGTCTTTGGTTTACTTAGACTTTTGAGACATGTATTAGACTATACTCCGCACCGCCACACCCTATCATTAGGGAGTTCATGGATGTATTCCCAGAGGATCTTCCAGGACTTCCGCCTGACAGAGATGTGGAGTTCACTATAGATCTAGTGCCGGGTTCATCACCAGTATCCCGGGCTTGCTATAGAGTGAATCCCAAGGAGGCCATAGAGATGAAATAGCAGATTGATGACCTGTTGAAAAAGGGTTTCATTCGATCCAGTGCTTCTCCATGGGGAGCGCGAGTGCTCTTTGTGCCTAAGAAGGATGGTACAGTCCGGTTGTGTATTGATTACCGGGCTTTGAATGCCATCACCATCAAGAACAAATATCCTCTGCCCAGGATAGATGATTTGTTCGACCAATTGAGCGGGGCGAAGGTGTTTTCCAGGATAGACTTGAGATCCGGGTACCACCAGGTGAAGGTTAGGCCAGCAGACATCCAGAAGACGGCGTTCAACACGAAGTACGGGCAGTACGAGTTTCTGGTGATGCCATTTGGTCTCACAAATGTGCCAGCTGTCTTTATGAACTTGATGAATAAGACATTTCACCAGTATCTGGATAAGTTCGTCGTAGTGTTTATCGACGACATCCTGATATACTCGAAGACGCCGGAGGAGCATGCAGAGCACTTGCGGATAGTTTTGAGGATTCTGAGGCAGGAGAGGTTGTTTGCCAAATTGCCGAAGTGCGAGTTTTTTTTAGACCGAGTGGAGTTTCTCGGCCATGTAGTCACTGGAGATAGAATCTCGGTGGATCCCAGAAAGATTGCTGCAGTTGAGACGTGGAAGGCTCCGACGTCAGTTTCAGAGATCAGGAGTTTTCTGGGTTTAGCAGGCTATTACAGAAAGTTCGTCCAGGACTTTGCTAGGATAGCTGAACCTATGAAGAAGCTGACGCGGAAGGACGCAGAGTACATCTGGTCAGAGGACTGCCAGGCGGCATTTGAGGAGCTGAAGAGGAGGCTGACGACCGCTCCAGTTCTGACTTTACCTTCAGGTTCTGGAGGTTTCACCATATACAACGATGCTTCTGGGAAGGGGCTAGGATGTGTTCTACAGCAGCATGGGAAAGTAATTGCTTATGCATCTAGGCAGTTGCGGACTCATGAGAGGAATTATCCTACCCATGACCTCGAGTTAGCTGCGGTGATCTTTGCACTCAAGTTATGGAAACATTACTTATACGGAGAGCGTGTGGAAATCTTTACTGACCACAAAAGCTTGAAGTATGTGTTCACGCAGAAAGAGCTGAACATGAGGCAAAGACGATGGTTGGAGTTGATGAAGGACTTCGACATCGATTTACAGTATCACCCCGGGAAGACAAATGTGGTGGCGGATGCGCTGAGCAGGCATCCGATGGCATGGTACCTGATGATTGATCGGCATTTACGGGAGGATCTGGAGAAGCTCGGTATCGAGCTAGTTCGGCCAGGATCAGTGATACAGATGATGGCGCTTGATATTCAGTCAGGTTTGATGGAGCAGATCCGGGAGGCACAGTCTACAGATGAGAGCCTTCGCAGACTTCGACCCCAGGCATTAGCTGGATTGCTGGATGACTTCACTATAGCAGAGGATGGATACTTGAGGCATGGCAGCCGATTGTGCGTACCGAGAGGAGAGCTAGTAGAGACAGTTTTGCAGGAGGCGCACCGATCGAGATATTCTATTCACCCTGGTGCTAACAAGATGTACCGTGACTTGCGGGAACATCTTTGGTGGCACGGGATGAAGAGGGATGTATCACGCTTCATTTCGAGATGTCTAGTTTGCCAGCAGGTCAAGACGGAGCGCTAGAGGCCAGCTGGTTTGTTGCAGCCATTACCCATTCCCGAGTGGAAGTGGGAACATATTACGATGGACTTCGTTTCAGGACTTCCTCGTTCCCAAGGAGGGAAGGATGCCATCTGGGTCATTGTAGACAGGCTGACGAAGTGTGCGCACTTCATACCCTTCAAGGTGGGGCTTTCCACCGAGAAGTTGGCGGAGCTATACATGCAGCAGATAGTTTGTCTACACGGAGTGCCGGTGAGCATCGTGTCAGACAGAGACAGCAGATTTACATCCCACTACTGGAGGAGCTTACAGGAGGACTTGGGCAGTAGGCTCAAGTTCAGTACGGCGTACCACCCACAGACAGATGGGCAGTCCGAGAGGACGATACAGACACTGGAGGATATGCTGAGGACTTGCGTGCTGGACTTCGGAGGGTCATGGGAGAGCCATCTGTACTTGGTAGAGTTTTCATACAACAACAGCTACCAGGCCAGTATTGGTATGTCTCCTTTCGAGGCGCTATATGGACGACGATGCCGGACACCGATCTTTTGGGATGATGTCGGAGACAGAGTCATGCTTGGGCCAGAGATGATCACGGATGTAGCAGAGAAAGTCGGGATGATCAGAGACAGGCTCAGAGTAGCTCAGGACAGGCAGAAACACTGGGCTGATGCTAGTCGCAGGCCGATGGAGTTCGCAGACGGTGATATGGTGCTAGTGAAGATATCACCTACTCGAGGGACGATCCGGTTCGGACGAGGAGGGAAGCTGAGCCCCAGATACATCGGGCCGTTCGAGGTGCTTGGCAGGATCGAAGAGGTAGCTTACAGGGTTGCACTTCCACCCAACCTAGCAGGAGTTCACGACGTCTTTCACGTATCTCAGCTGAGGAGATATGTTCCAGACCCCAGTCATGTGCTAGACCATTCAGAGTTGGAGGTCGGACCGAGCCTTACAGTTTCTGAGCAGCCAGTAGAGATATTAGACAGGAGAGAGAAGAGGCTGAGGAACATGGTTATACCCCTAGTGCGAGTAGCTTGGAGCCGTCACTCCCCAGGTGAATCTACTTGGGAGAGGGAGTCGGACATGAGGGAGAGATTCCCTTACTTGTTCGATCCAACCGCTGCGAGGGAACCACCCGTTCCTGCTTGATACCCTAGAGGTTAGTTTCGATCGCAGCCTTAGTCATTTTGATTGCAATACTTACTATGTTAGAATATTGTCGGGTCTTCAATCCTTGTAAATTTCGAGGACAAAATTTTTCAAGGAGGGAAGACTTGTAAGCCCCTGATTTTCAAAATTCATTTTTAATTAGTGTTAATTATTTTTTTGTGACAAATTAGCCTTAAAATAATTATTTAGATTTTTAGGAATTTTTTTAGAATTTTTAAATGATTTTTTAAATAAGTTTTATATATAAAAAATATCAATTTGTAATTTATTTAAATGTTTTAATATCAAATTGCAATTATTAGAATTGTTTTAATACTGTTTTGTAATAAGTAGAATTATTTTTATATCAATTTGTAATTTATTTAAATTGTTTTAATGTGGTTTTGTAATTTTTACAATTGTTTTCATAGCAGTTTGCAAATTATGAATTGTTTATGCAAATTATAATTTGCATTCAGTTAGGGTTGGGACCTAAATGCAATTACCTAAAACCTAGGGACGCTAGTGCAAAAACCCTAACCTACCCTCGACGACCGGACAGCTGCCGACGAACGGCCAGCTGCTCCCCCCCCCCACGTCCCGACCGACTTCGACCGACCTAAAATCCTATAAAAGATCCCCTCACCCCCCTCGACCAGACCCTAACCCTAAACACTCCCCCCGACCACCGACGAACCCCCTTCTTCCCCAAAATACTTCGCTGGAACCCTAACTCCGACGAAGTTCGATCTCGCCATCCCGACACATCACCAACCACCACCACCCACAACTTCGTCCCGACGACGCGCCCAGCGCCACCGAAGCGCCGCGACGCCGAGCCTCCACCGCCGTCCAGCTCGATCGAAACCCCCTCCCCAAATCGGACACGTGAGTAGCGGTGCCCTCGTGTCATACGTATCTCGTGTTGTGTCTATGCTGTTCGCCGTGTCCTGACGAACGTGATGGTGAGTCTGGACACGAAGGAATCACTCATGCGTGTCGTGCTAGCCTAGGACACAAGATACCTGTGTCCCTAACTGTCAGGACACAGGACTGTGTTTTATATTTTTTTATTATTATTTAATCACTTAATACCTAAATAAAATTAACTAATGTCCTAACTCTAACACAAAGCACGGGCCGACCCACTGGCCAGCCCGAACGAATTAAACCCCCCCCCCGCGCGCCAGCAGCTCGGGTTCGAGC
>JANAVB010025999.1:1844429-2047418 GCA_029216955.1 Iris pallida
AAAGAAAAGAAAAAGAAAAGAAAAAAGAAAAGGAAAAGAAAAGAAACAACAGCACCAGCTCGAACCCGAGCTGCTGCGCGCGGGGGGGGGGGGGGGGGGGGGGGGGGTGGGGGGGGGGTTTTATTCGTTCGGGCTGGCCAGTGGGTCGGCCCGTGCTTTGTGTTAGAGTTAGGACATTAGTTAATTTTATTTAGGTATTAGTGATTAAATAATAATAAAAAATATAAAACACAGTCCTGTCCTGACTTAGTGGGACACAGGTATCTTGTGTCCTAGGCTAGCACGACACGCATGAGTTGATTCCTTCGTGTCCAGACTCACCATCACGTTCGTCAGGACACGGCGAACAGCATAGACACAACACGAGATACGTTTGACACGAGAGGGCACCGCTACTCACGTGTCCGATTTGGGGAGGGGGTTTCGATCGAGCTGGACAGCGGTGAGGCATCGGCGTTGCGACGCTTCGGTGGCGCTGGGCGCGTCTCGTCGGGACGAAGCTGTGGGTGGTGGTGGTGGTGGATGAGGGTGTCGGGATGGCGAGATCGAACTTCGTCGGAGTTAGGGTTCCGGCGAAGTATTTTGGGAAAGAAGGGGGTTCGTCGGTGGTTGGGGGGAGTGTTTAGGGTTAGGGTCTGGTCGAGGCGGGTGAGGGGATCTTTTATAGGATTTTAGGTCGGTCGAAGTCGGTCGGGACGTGGGGGGGAGCAGCTGGCCGGTCGTCGGCAGCTGTCCGGTCGTCGGGGGTAGGTTAGGGTTTTTGCACTAGAGTCCCTAGGTTTTAGGTAATTGCATTTAGGTCCCAACCCTAACTGAATGCAAATTATAATTTGTATAAACAATTCATAATTTGCAAACTGCTATGAAAACAATTGTAAAAATTACAAAACCACATTAAAACAATTTAAATAAATTACAAATTGATATAAAAACAATTCTACTTATTACAAAACAATATTAAAACAATTCTAATAATTGCAATTTAATATTAAACATTTAAATAAATTACAAATTGATATTTTTTATATATAAAACTTATTTAAAAATCATTTAAAAATTCTAGAAAAATTCCTAAAAATCTAAATAATTATTTTAAGGCTAATTTGTCACAAAAAATAATTAACACTAATTAAAAATGAATTTTGAAAATCAGGGGCTTACAAGTCTTCCCTCCTTGAAAAATTTCGTTCTCGAAATTCACAAGGATTGAAGACCCGACAACATTCTAACATAGTAAGTATTGCAATCAAAATGACTAAGGCTGCGATCGAAACTAACCTCTAGGGTATCAAGCGGGAACGGGTGGTTCCCTCGCAGCGGTTGGATCGAACAAGTAAGGGAATCTCTCCCTCATGTCCGACTCCCTCTCCCAAGTAGATTCACCTGGGGAGTGACGGCTCCAAGCTACTCGCACTAGGGGTATAACCTTGTTCCTCAGCCTCTTCTCTCTCCTGTCTAATATCTCCACTGGCTGCTCAGAAACTGTAAGGCTCGGTCCGACCTCCAACTCTGAATGGTCTAGCACATGACTGGGGTCTGGAACATATCTCCTCAGCTGAGATACGTGAAAGACGTCGTGAACTCCTGCTAGGTTGGGTGGAAGTGCAACCCTGTAAGCTACCTCTCCGATCCTGCCAAGCACCTCGAACGGCCCGATGTATCTGGGGCTCAGCTCCCTCCTCGTCCGAACCGGATCGTCCCTCGAGTAGGTGATATCTTCACTAGCACCATATCATCGTCTGCGAACTCCATCGGCCTGCGACTAGCATCAGCCCAGTGTTTCTGCCTGTCCTGAGCTACTCTGAGCCTGTCTCTGATCATCCCAACTTTCTCTGCTGCATCCGTGATCATCTCTGGCCCAAGCATGACTCTGTCTCCGACATCATCCCAAAAGAGCGATGTCCGGCATCGTCGTCCATATAGCGCCTCGAAAGGAGACATACCAATACTGGCCTGGTAGCTGTTGTTGTATGAAAACTCTACCAAGTGCAGATGGCTCTCCCATGACCCTCCGAAGTCCAGCACGCAAGTCCTCAGCATATCCTCCAGTGTCTGTATCGTCCTCTCGGACTGCCCATCTGTCTGCGGGTGGTACGCCGTACTGAACTTGAGCCTACTGCCCAACTCCTCCTGTAAGCTCCTCCAGTAGTGGGATGTAAATCTGCTGTCTCTGTCTGATACGATGCTCACCGGCACTCCGTGTAGGCGAACTATCTGCTGCATGTATAGCTCAGCCAACTTCTCGGTGGAAAGCCCCACCTTGAAGGGTATGAAGTGCGCACACTTCGTCAGCCTGTCTACAATGACCCAGATGGCATCCTTCTCTCCTTGGGAACGAGAAAGCCCTGAAACGAAGTCCATCGTAATATGTTTCCACTTCCACTCGGGAATAGGTAATGGCTGCAACAAACCAGCTGGCCTCTGACGCTCTGCCTTGACCTGCTGGCAAACTAGACATCTCGAAATGAAGCGTGATACATCCCTCTTCATCCCGTGCCACCAAAGATGTTCCCGCAAGTCACGGTACATCTTGTTAGCACCAGGGTGAATAGAATATCTCGATCGGTGCGCCTCCTGCAAAACTGCCTCTACTAGCTCTCCTCTCGGTACGCACAATCGACTGCCACGCCTCAAGGATCCATCCTTTGCTATAGTGAAGTCATCCAGCAATCCAGCTAATGCCTGGGGGTCGAAGTCTGCGAAGGCTCTCATCTGTAGACTGTGCCTCCCGGATCTGCTCCATCAAACCTGACTGAATGTCAAGCGCCATCATCTGTATCAATGATCCTGGCCGAACTAGCTCGATACCGAGCTTCTCCAGATCCTCCCGCAAATGCCGATCAATCATCAGGTACCATGCCATCAGATGCCTGCTCAGCGCATCCGCCACCACATTTGCCTTCCCGGGATGATACTGTAAATCGATGTCGAAGTCCTTCATCAACTCCAACCATCGTCTTTGCCTCATGTTCAGCTCTTTCTGCGTGAACACATACTTCAAGCTTTTGTGGTCAGTAAAGATTTCCACACGCTCTCCGTATAAGTAATGTTTCCATAACTTGAGTGCAAAGATCACCGCCGCTAACTCGAGGTCATGGGTAGGATAATTCCTCTCATGAGTCCGCAACTGCCTAGATGCATAAGCAATTACTTTCCCATGCTGCTGTAGAACACATCCTAGCCCCTTCCCAGAAGCATCGCTGTATATGGTGAAACCTCCAGAACCTGAAGGTAAAGTCAGAACTGGAGCGGTCGTCAGCCTCCTCTTCAGCTCCTCAAATGCCGCCTGGCAGTCCTCTGACCAGATATACTCTGCATCCTTCCGCGTCAGCTTCGTCATGGGTTCAGCTATCCTAGCAAAGTCCTGGACGAACTTTCTGTAATAGCCTGCTAAACCCAGAAAACTTCTGATCTCTGAAACTGACGTCGGAGCCTTCCACGTCTCAACTGCAGCAATCTTCCTGGGATCCACCGAGATTCCATCTCCAGTGACTACATGGCCGAGAAACTCCACTCGGTCTAAAAAGAACTCGCACTTCGGCAATTTGGCAAACAACCTCTCCTGCCTCAGAATCCCCAAAACTATCCGCAAGTGCTCTGCATGCTCCTCCGGCGTCTTCGAGTATATCAGGATGTCGTCGATAAACACTACGACGAACTTATCCAGATACTGGTGAAATGTCTTATTCATCAAGTTCATAAAGACAGCTGGCGCATTTGTGAGACCAAATGGCATCACCAGAAACTCGTACTTGCCCGTACTTCGTGTTGAACGCCGTCTTCTGGATGTCTGCAGGCCTAACATTCACCTGGTGGTACCCGAATCTCAAGTCTATCCTGGAAAACACCTTCGCCCTGCTCAATTGGTCGAACAAATCATCTATCCTGGGCAGAGGATATTTGTTCTTGATGGTGATGGCATTCAAAGCCCGGTAATCAATACACAACCGGACTGTACCATCCTTCTTAGGCACAAAGAGCACTGGCGCTCCCCATGGAGAAGCACTGGATCGAATGAAACCCTTTTTCAACAGGTCATCAATCTGCTCTTTCATCTCTATGGCCTCCTTAGGATTCACTCTATAGCAAGCCCGGGATACTGGTGATGAACCCGGCACTAGATCTATAGTGAACTCCACATCTCTGTCAGGCGGAAGTCCTGGAAGATCCTCTGGGAATACATCCATGAACTCCCTAATGATAGGGTGTGGCGGTGCGGCGTCCCCGACTGTAGCACAACAGTTCGGCTCTAGGCTGATCTCCGGCCCTGTCCTCCTGACACTGAATGGTGCTGTGCCTGGGAGACTGAACACAATACTACCCTCATGGCAATCTATAGATGCATGGGCATAGCTAAGCCAGTCCATCCCCAATATGATATCATAACCGGGGAGCGGCATCACAAAGAATCGCCCTCTGAACTCTCTCCCGGCTATAAAAATAGAACACCTATAGATAGATCTAATAGGCACTGGTCCTCCTCCCGTCATCACTCTACTAATCTCCGCAGTAGGTGTAGCTACTAGATGATGTTTATGCATAAACTCTAATGATAGGAAGCTATGAGATGCACCAGAATCAAACAAACATACAGCTAGAAAAGTATGCAAATAAACATGACCTGTGATGACGTCAGCTAGGATTGCAACATAGGAAATTATACCCTGCAGGAACATCCTCGTAAAACAGAGCCGGGTTCTCGACAGTAACTCCATAGTATGAGTCGCAGAGTAACTCCTCCTCAGTAAGGACACCTACAACGTTATCCTGTCAGGACGGGAGCAAGTACTAAATCTAGCAAACTAGCATATGAAACATGGAAATGAACATGAGAATGAACATGTGAGAAATAACTGGAAAGCATGGCATCACATAGTCTATCATGGCAAGGACACATATGTCATAGAGACAGATGTATATGTAATGTTTAAAACTGTAGCAGGTACGTGATCGGTCAATAGATGTACAATGTACTGTGGTACATGTAAATAAAATGTACATACGTACAAGTCAACAAGCATAGGTGTACATCCGTACAAAAATACGGGATAATGGCCTACGGCAAAGTATGCATATAAAATGCGACCTCGCTCGCTACTATAGGGGGGTCATGATCACGTACACTACTATCAGTTTCCCCATAACCCATATATATAACATGTGAGAGATACATAAAGACAGTTCTAAGCATGGTAGTGACTGGAAGTACAACATATAGAATTTCTAACTTGCTACCCCAAGGATCAGCATTTAACATGGTGGGGTTTACAGTTCAGGTCAAGGACTTCCAGAGAGCGGGGACGGTCAAGGACTTCATGGGTCTGAATCCCAAGGAGTTTTCAGGGACTGAGGGCATAGTAGTAGCTGATGACTGGCTAGATTCAGTAGAGAGGAAGCTTCTGGGAGTTAGGATGCCGGATGACCTTCAGGTCGAGGCAGCAGGATTTCTGCTGATAGACTTAGCCGGAGTCTGGTTCAGGAATGAGCCGTTGTTCGTGAGAGGTAGAGCCACCTGGGACCAGTTCAAGACCCAGTTCAAGAAGAAATTCTTCTCGACCACTGCTAGAGTAGCCATGGGGCTACGATTCCAGAACATCCAGCAGGGGAACCGTTCTGTTGATGACTATGCGGGAGAGTTCAGTCGCTTGAGACGTTTTGCTCCTAGTCTGGTTGCTGATCCAGAGGAGATGACCCGTAGGTTTTGCCATGGTCTAGTTCCAGACATTGGCATTCTTATAGTGGCAAACGGTACGACTGACTACTACCAGAGCCTAGAGTTGGCCCGGAGTATTGAGGAGCGTCTTCTGTCATGCAAGAGGCCGGCTTCTGTACATCATGAGGGTCCGTCCAAGCGTCAGGCTTTCCAGCAGAAAGCACCGACGCCACCCCAGCAGACTTACCGTCCCTCTACACCACATCATCAGACCCCGCCAGTTAGAGCCCCGGGACCCCAGCAGCAGCAGCAGCGAGGAGCTATATGTTCTTTCTGCGGAAGACCAGGGCACGACAGGTCCGTTTGCAGGAAGAGACTGGGACAGTGTTTAGTCTGTGGGTCTGCCACCCATCAGCTTCGGAACTGTCCAGCGGCGAAGGGTCCTAGGGGACCACTCTCGACTCAGCAGCAGAGCTTTGGACAGCATCTGCAGCAGCAGAAGGGACCTCAGGGGAAGGTCTATAGCCTAGCCATTGAGTCGGAGCCGGAGCAGGTTTCGGAGCCGGATTACTTAGCTGACGTCATCACAGGTCATGTTTATTTGCATACTTTTCTAGCTGTATGTTTGTTTGATTCTGGTGCATCTCATAGCTTCCTATCATTAGAGTTTATGCATAAACATCATCTAGTAGCTACACCTACTGCGGAGATTAGTAGAGTGATGACGGGAGGAGAACCAGTGCCTATTAGATCTATCTATAGGTGTTCTATTTTTATAGCCGGGAGAGAGTTCAGAGGGCGATTCTTTGTGATGCCGCTCCCCGGTTATGATATCATATTGGGGATGGACTGGCTTAGCTATGCCCATGCATCTATAGATTGCCATGAGGGTAGTATTGTGTTCAGTCCCCCAGGCACAGCACCATTCAGTGTCAGGAGGACAGGGTCGGAGATCAGCCTAGAGCCGAACTATTGTGCTAAGTCGGGGACGCCGCACCGCCACACCCTATCATTAGGGAGTTCATAGATGTATTCCCAGAGGATCTTTCAGGACTTCCGCCTGACAGAGATGTGGAGTTCACTATAGATCTAGTGTCGGGTTCATCACCAGTATCCCGGGCTTGCTATAGAGTGAATCCCAAGGAGGCCATAGAGATGAAAGAGCATATTGATGACCTGTTGAAAAAGGGTTTCATTCGATCCAGTGCTTCTCCATGGGGAGCGCCAGTGCTCTTTGTGCCTAAGAAGGATGGTACAGTCCGGTTGTGTATTGATTACCGGGCTTTGAATGCCATCACCATCAAGAACAAATATCCTCTGTCCAGGATAGATGATTTGTTCGACCAATTGAGCGGGGCGAAGGTGTTTTCCAGGATAGACTTGAGATCCGGGTACCATCAGGTGAATGTTAGGCCAGCAGACATCCAGAAGACGGCGTTCAACACGAAGTACGGGCAGTACGAGTTTCTGGTGATGCCATTTGGTCTCACAAATGTGCCAGCTGTCTTTATGAACTTGATGAATAAGATATTTCACCAGTATCTGGATAAGTTCGTCGTAGTGTTTATCGACGACATCCTGATATACTCGAAGATGCCGGAGGAGCATGCAGAGCACTTGCGGATAGTTTTGGGGATTCTGAAGCAAGAGAGGTTGTTTGCCAAATTGCCGAAGTGCGAGTTCTTTTTAGACCGAGTGGAGTTTCTCGGCCATGTAGTCACTGGAGATGGAATCTCGGTGGATCCCAGGAAGATTGCTGCAGTTGAGACGTGGAAGGCTCCGACGTCAGTTTCAGAGATCAGGAGTTTTCTGGGTTTAACAGGCTATTACAGAAAGTTCGTCCAGGACTTTGCTAGGATAGCTGAACCCATGACGAAGCTGATGCGGAAGGACGCAGAGTACATCTGGTCAGAGGACTGCCAGGCGGTATTTGAGGAGCTGAAGAGGAGGCTGACGACCGCTCCAGTTCTGACTTTACCTTCAGGTTCTGGAGGTTTCACCATATACAGCGATGCTTCTGGGAAGGGGCTAGGATGTGTTCTACAGCAGCATGGGAAAGTAATTGCTTATGCATCTAGGCAGTTGCGGACTCATGAGAGGAATTATTCTACCCATGACCTCGAGTTAGCTGCGGTGATCTTTGCACTCAAGTTATGGAAACATTACTTATACGGAGAGCGTGTGGAAATCTTTACTGACCACAAAAGCTTGAAGTATGTGTTCACGCAGAAAGAGCTAAACATAAGGCAAAGACGATGGTTGGAGTTAATGAAGGACTTTGACATCGATTTACAGTATCACCCCGAGAAGGCAAATGTGGTGGCGGATGCGCTGAACAGGCATCCGATGGCATGGTACCTGATGATTGATCGGCATTTGCGGGAGGATCTGGAGAAGCTCGGTATCGAGCTAGTTCGGCCAGGATCAGTGATACAGATGATGGCGCTTGACATTCAGTCAGGTTTGATGGAGCAGATCCGGGAGGCACAGTCTACAGATGAGAGCCTTTGCAGACTTCGACCCCAGGCATTAGCTGGATTGCTGGATGACTTCACTATAGCAGAGGATGGATCCTTGAGGCGTGGCAGCCGATTGTGCGTACCGAGAGGAGAGCTAGTAGAGGCCGTTTTGTAGGAGGCGCACCGATCGAGATATTCTATTCACCCTGGTGCTAACAAGATGTACCGTGACTTGCGGGAACATCTTTGGTGGCACGGGATGAAGAGGGATGTATCACGCTTCATTTCGAGATGTCTAGTTTGCCAGCAGGTCAAGACGGAGCGCCAGAGGCCAGCTGGTTTGTTGCAGCCATTACCCATTCCCGAGTGGAAGTGGGAACATATTACGATGGACTTCGTTTCAGGGCTTCCTCGTTCCTAAGGAGGGAAGGATGCCATCTGGGTCATTGTAGACAGGCTGACGAAGTGTGCGCACTTCATACCCTTCAAGGTGGGGCTTTCCACCGAGAAGTTGGCGGAGCTATACATGCAGCAGATAGTTCGCCTACACGGAGTGCCGGTGAGCATCGTGTCAGACAGAGACAGCAGATTTACATCCCACTACTGAAGGAGCTTACAGGAGGAGTTGGGCAGTAGGCTCAAGTTCAGTACGGCGTACCACCCGCAGACAGATGGGCAGTCCGAGAGGACGATACAGACACTGGAGGATATGCTGAGGACTTACGTGCTGGACTTCGGAGGGTCATGGGAGAGCCATCTGCACTTGGTAGAGTTTTCATACAACAACAGCTACCAGGCCAGTATTGGTATGTCTCCTTCCGAGGCGCTATATGGACGACGATGCCGGACACCGCTCTTTTGGGATGATGTCGGAGACAGAGTCATGCTTGGGCCAGAGATGATCACGGATGCAGCAGAGAAAGTCGGGATGATCAAAGACAGGCTCAGAGTAGTTCAGGACAGGCAGAAACACTGGGCTGATGCTAGTCGCAGGCCGATGGAGTTCGCAGACGGTGATATGGTGCTAGTGAAGATATCACCTACTCGAGGGACGATCCGGTTCGGACGAGGAGGGAAGCTGAGCCCCAGATACATCGGGCCGTTCGAGGTGCTTGGCAGGATCGGAGAGGTAGCTTACAGGGTTGCACTTCCACCCAACCTAGCAGGAGTTCACGACGTCTTTCACGTATCTCAGCTGAGGAGATATGTTCCAGACCCCAGTCATGTGCTAGACCATTCAGAGTTGGAGGTCGGACCGAGCCTTACAGTTTCTGAGCAGCCAGTGGAGATATTAGACAGGAGAGAGAAGAGGCTGAGGAACAAGGTTATACCCCTAGTGCGAGTAGCTTGGAGCCGTCACTCTCCAGGTGAATCTACTTGGGAGAGGGAGTCGGACATGAGGGAGAGATTCCCTTACTTGTTCGATCCAACCGCTGCGAGGGAACCACCCGTTCCCGCTTGATACCCTAGAGATTAGTTTCGATCGCAGCCTTAGTCATTTTGATTGCAATACTTACTATGTTAGAATATTGTCGGATCTTCAATCCTTGTGAATTTCGAGGACGAAATTTTTCAAGAAGGGAAGACTTGTAAGCTCCTGATTTTCAAAATTCATTTTTAATTAGTGTTAATTATTTTTTTGTGACAAATTAGCCTTAAAATAATTATTTAGATTTTTAGAAATTTTTCTAGAATTTTTAAATGATTTTTAAATAAGTTTTATATATAAAAAATATAAATTTGTAATTTATTTAAATGTTTTAATATCAAATTGCAATTATTAGAATTGTTTTAATACTGTTTTGTAATAAGTAGAATTGTTTTTATATCAATTTGTAATTTATTTAAATTGTTTTAATGTGGTTTTGTAATTTTTACAATTGTTTTCATAGCAGTTTGCAAATTATGAATTGTTTATGCAAATTATAATTTGCATTCAGTTAGGGTTGGGACCTAAATGCAATTACCTAAAACCTAGGGACTCTAGTGCAAAAACCCTAACCTACCCCCGACGACCGTACAGCTGCCGACGACCGGCCAGCTGCTCCCCCCCCACGTTCCGACCGACTTCGACCGACCTAAAATCCTATAAAAGATCCCCTCACCCCCCTCGACCAGACCCTAACCCTAAACACTCCCCCCGACCACCGACGAACCCCCTTCTTCCCCAAAATACTTCGCCGGAACCCTAACTCCGACGAAGTTCGATCTCGCCATCCCGACACCCTCATCCACCACCACCACCACCCACAGCTTCGTCCCGACGAGACGCGCCCAGCGCCACCGAAGCGCCGCGACGCCGACGCCTCCACCGCCGTCCAGCTCGATCGAAACCCCCTCCCCAAATCGGACACGTGAGTAGCGGTGCCCTCTCGTGTCATACGTATCTCGTGTTGTGTCTATGCTGTTCGCCGTGTCCTGACGAACGTGATGGTGAGTCTGGACACGAAGGAATCAACTCATGCGTGTCGTGCTAGCCTAGGACACAAGATACCTGTGTCCCTAACTGTCAGGACACAGGACTGTGTTTTATATTTTTTTTTATTATTTAATCACTTAATACCTAAATAAAATTAACTAATGTCCTAACTCTAACACAAAGCACGGGCCGACCCACTGGCCAGCCCGAACGAATTAAAACCCCCCCCCGCGCGTAGCAGCTCGGGTTCGAGCTGTGCTGCTGTTGTTTCTTTTTCTTTTCCTTTTCTTTTTCTTTTCTTTTTCTTTTCTTTTCTTTTACTGTTTTTATATATATATATATATGTATATATATATATATATATATATATATTAGTATATATGTATATATACTGTTTTAAACAGTATATATGTATATATGTATATGTTTTATAGTTAGTAAATTACATGTATATATATGTTAGTATTATATATATATATATATACACATATGTATATATGTATATATTTTCTTGTGTATATATTATTATATATATATATATATATATATATATACTTTATAAATTAAGTATTTTCTTGTGTATATATATATGTACTTTTGGCATAGGTATGTATATATTCATTTTGTATAAAATTTACCTTATTAAAATAATAATATTACTTTGGCTATTTTCAAATTGTATTTTTATTGTATTTAAATTACTGCAACCATTTGGTGTCCAAGCCTAGCATGGGTATTTGGGTTCAAATGTGTTTTCACACATTCAAGACCTGTACAAGTCATATTGGACTTGATTCATGGCCTTGGGTCCTGTATTTTGAACTTTGGTTCAAATTATATACTTGGACAAAATACGCAGATAATTAATTATTGTGTGCATTGCTGTTTTTGATTTTCTAAAAATACTTAAAGTATGCTAAAATTATGGAAAAATAGTTTTTAGATACTTTGTTAAGTTGGCTAATTTAGTATAATTTTTGTAGTATTTAATTTACTGTTTTGCCACTAGTTTGGCATATGAAACCAAAACTAACTTTCTGTATACTTAGGAAAACTGATTTTTATAAAATATTTGTACTAGTTAATAAATTCCAGAAAAATTATAATTAATTTCTATGATTAACAAGGATCACTTTGATACTTTACTTTAAGAAAAACTAGACTTTTTGCCTATCTCTAAAATTGTTAGAACACAATAGTCTTTTGATTTATTTATTGATTAATTACGACTTGTAGCTTTTTATGTTATTTGCAGTTTTAGTCGTGTTGAACCCCACCCTCACTAGTGTAAAGACCCTGGAAAGTTAGTTAACATAGTGTGTCACCCCCACATTGGTCTCCTAGGCCAAGTCATTATTTTGGCTAGGTGCCCAATCACAAGTCGTGTCACACCAGTTTAGTGATCTAGTATTTTAGCTTAGTGTAAAAGCTAAGTTATTGCATTTATTTCTACAGTGACGAGTTACTGGACATCCATAGCATTGTTATCGCAGCTTGTTTTGTTTTGCTTTGCTAGAGGCAAGTACTTTCTACGAACTTTACATATTGTCACATAAATGAACTGTAAACCCCACCATGTTAAATGCTGATCCTTGGGGTAGCAAGTTAGAAATTCTACATGTTGTACTTCCAGTCACTACCATGCTTAGAACTGTCTTTATGTATCTCTCACATGTTATATATATGGGTTATGGGGAAACTGATAGTAGTGTACGTGATCATGACCCCCCTATAGTAGCGAGCGAGGTCGCATTTTATATGCATACTTTGCCGTAGGCCATTATCCCGCATTTTTGTACGGATGTACACCTATGCTTGTTGACTTGTACGTATGTACATTTTATTTAAATGTACCACAGTACATTGTACATCTATTGACCGATCACGTACCTGCTACAGTTTTAAACATTACATATACATCTGTCTCTATGACATATGTGTCCTTGCTATGATAGACTATGTGATGCCATGCTTTCCAATTATTTCTCACATGTTCATTCTCATGTTCATTTCCATGTTTCATATGCTAGTTTGCTAGATTTAGTACTTGCTCCCGTCCTGACAGGATAACGTTGTAGGTGTCCTTACTGAGGAGGAGTTACTCTGCGACTCATACTATGGAGTTACTGCCGAGGACCCGGCTCTGCTTTACGAGGATGTTCCTGCAGGGAACCTCGCCTAGATGTCTTTGGTTTACTTAGACTTTTGAGACATGTATTAGACTATATCATTTTGTAACTGGACATGTATCCAGTTTTACATTTCAGTTTACTTGTACTTGGACGTTTACTATATACGATGACTTTTGTGTTTGGAACATTTATGATTCTTCTTCACTTGTAGAACTGTTAGCACATTTAGTCTTATCCTGTTGTCTTTAGAACAGCTTACTACGTTTTATCTCAGCGTAGGCTGGGCATGCCTCGGCCTGGCCCAACAATTTGGGTAGCGGGTCGTGACATGTTTTTAGTGGAACCCCCTTCTTCCCCAAAATACTTCGTCGGAACCCTAACTCCGACGAAGTTCGATCTCGCCATCCCGACACCCTCATCCACCACCACCACCACCCACAGCTTCGTCCCGACGAGACGGGCCCAGCGCCACCGAAGCGCCGCGACGCCGACGCCTCTACCGCCGTCCAGCTCGATCGAAACCCCCTCCCCAAATCGGACACGTGAGTAGCGGTGCCCTCTCGTGTCATACGTATCTCGTGTTGTGTCTATGCTGTTCGCCGTGTCCTGACGAACGTGATGGTGAGTCTGGACACGAAGGAATCAACTCATGCGTGTCGTGCTAGCCTAGGACACAAGATACCTGTGTCCCTAACTGTCAAGACACAGGACTGTGTTTATATTTTTTTTATTATTATTTAATCACTTAATACCTAAATAAAATTAACTAATGTCCTAACTCTAACACAAAGCACGGGCCGACCCACTGGCCAGCCCGAACGAATTAAACCCCCCCTCCCCCCCCCGCGCGCAGCAGCTCGGGTTCGAGCTGTGCTGCTGTTGTTTCTTTTTCTTTTCCTTTTCTTTTTTCTTTTCTTTTTCTTTTCTTTTCTTTTACTGTTTATATATATATATATATATGTATATATATATATATATATTAGTATATATGTATATATACTGTTTTAACAGTATATATGTATATATGTATATGTTTTATAGTTAGTAAATTACATGTATATATATGTTAGTATTTATATATATATATACACATATGTATATATGTATATATTTTCTTGTGTATATATTATTATATATATATATATATACTTTATAAATTAAGTATTTTCTTGTGTATATATATATGTACTTTTGGCATAGGTATGTATATATTCATTTTGTATAAAATTTACCTTATTAAAATAATAATATTACTTTGGCTATTTTCAAATTGTATTTTTATTGTATTTAAATTACTGCAACCATTTGGTGTCCAAGCCTAGCATGGGTATTTGGGCTCAAATGTGTTTTCACACATTCAAGACCTGTACAAGTCATATTGGACTTGATTCATGGCCTTGGGTCCTGTATTTTGAACTTTGGTTCAAATTATATACTTGGACAAAATACGCAGATAATTAATTATTGTGTGCATTGCTGTTTTTGATTTTCTAAAAATACTTAAAGTATGCTAAAATTATGGAAAAATAGTTTTTAGATACTTTGTTAAGTTGGCTAATTTAGTATAATTTTTGTAGTATTTAATTTACTGTTTTGCCACTAGTTTGGCATATGAAACCAAAACTCACTTTCTGTATACTTAGGAAAACTGATTTTTATAAAATATTTGTACTAGTTAATAAATTCCAGAAAAATTATAATTAATTTCTATGATTAACAAGGATCACTTTGATACTTTACTTTAAGAAAAACTAGACTTTTTGCCTATCTCTAAAATTGTTAGAACACAATAGTCTTTTGATTTATTTATTGATTAATTACGACTTGTAGCTTTTTATGTTATTTGCAGTTTTAGTCGTGTTGAACCCCATCCCTCACTAGTGTAAAGACCCTGGAAAGTTAGTTAACATAGTGTGTCACCCCCACATTGGTCTCCTAGGCCAAGTCATTATTTGGCTAGGTGCCCAATCACAAGTCGTGTCACACCAGTTTAGTGATCTAGTATTTTAGCTTAGTGTAAAAGCTAAGTTATTGCATTTATTTCTACAGTGACGAGTTACTGGACATCCATAGCATTGTTATCGCAGCTTGTTTTGTTTTGCTTTGCTAGAGGCAAGTACTTTCTACGAACTTTACATATTGTCACATAAATGAACTGTAAACCCCACCATGTTAAATGCTGATCCTTGGGGTAGCAAGTTAGAAATTCTACATGTTGTACTTCCAGTCACTACCATGCTTAGAACTGTCTTTATGTATCTCTCACATGTTATATATATGGGTTATGGGGAAACTGATAGTAGTGTACGTGATTATGACCCCCCTATAGTAGCGAGCGAGGTCGCATTTTATATGCATACTTTGCCGTAGGCCATTATCCCGCATTTTTGTACGGATGTACACCTATGCTTGTTGACTTGTACGTATGTACATTTTATTTACATGTACCACAGTACATTGTACATCTATTGACCGATCACGTACCTGCTACAGTTTTAAACATTACATATACATCTGTCTCTATGACATATGTGTCCTTGCCATGATAGACTATGTGATGCCATGCTTTCCAGTTATTTCTCACATGTTCATTCTCATGTTCATTTCCATGTTTCATATGCTAGTTTGCTAGATTTAGTACTTGCTCCCGTCCTGACAGGATAACGTTGTAGGTGTCCTTACTGAGGAGGAGTTACTCTGCGACTCATACTATGGAGTTACTGCCGAGGACCCGGCTCTGCTTTACGAGGATGTTCCTGCAGGGAACCTCGCCTAGATGTCTTTGGTTTACTTAGACTTTTGAGACATGTATTAGACTATATCATTTTGTAACTGGATATGTATCCAGTTTTACATTTCAGTTTACTTGTACTTGGACGTTTACTATATACGATGACTTTTGTGTTTGGAGCATTTATGATTCTTCTTCACTTGTAGAACTGTTAGCACATTTAGTCTTATCCTGTTGTCTTCAGAACAGCTTACTACGTTTTATCTCAGCGTAGGCTGGGCATGCCTCGGCCTGGCCCAACAATTTGGGTAGCGGGTCGTGACATGTTTTTAGTGGTGGCCCATGCAGGTCTTTAAGAAAAACTAGACTTTTTGCCTATCTCTAAATGTTTTAATATCAATTTGTAATTTATCTGCTGTAGAACACAGTTCTGGTCAGAGGACTGCCAGGCGGCATTTGAGGAGCTGAAGAGGAGGCTGACGACCGCTCCAGTTCTGACTTTACCTTCAGGTTCTGGAGGTTTCACCATATACAGCGATGCTTCTGGGAAGGGGCTAGGATGTGTTCTACAGCAGCATGGGAAAGTAATTGCTTATGCATCTAGGCAGTTGCGGACTCATGAGAGGAATTATCCTACCCATGACCTCGAGTTAGCTGCGGTGATCTTTGCACTCAAGTTATTGAAACATTACTTATACGGAGAGCGTGTGGAAATCTTTACTGACCACAAAAGCTTGAAGTATGTGTTCACGCAGAAAGAGCTGAACATGAGGCAAAGACGATGGTTGGAGTTGATGAAGGACTTCGACATCGATTTACAGTATCACCCCGGGAAGGCAAATATGGTGGCGGATGCGCTGAGCAGGCATCCGATGGCATGGTACCTGATGATTGATCGGCATTTGCTGGAGGATCTGGAGAAGCTCGGTATCGAGCTAGTTCGGCCAGGATCAGTGATACAGATGATGGCGCTTGACATTCAGTCAGGTTTGATGGAGCAGATCCGGGAGGCACAGTCTACAGATGAGAGCCTTCGCAGACTTCGACCCCAGGCATTAGCTGGATTGCTGGATGACTTCACTATAGCAGAGGATGGATCCTTGAGGCGTGGCAGCCGATTGTGCGTACCGAGAGGAGAGCTAGTAGAGGCAGTTTTGCAGGAGGCGCACCGATCGAGATATTCTATTCACCCTGGTGCTAACAAGATGTACCGTGACTTGCGGGAACATCTTTGGTGGCACGGGATGAAGAGGGATGTATCACGCTTCATTTCGAGATGTCTAGTTTGCCAGCAGGTCAAGGCGGAGCGCCAGAGGCCAGCTGGTTTGTTGCAGCCATTACCCATTCCCGAGTGGAAGTGGGAACATATTACGATGGACTTCGTTTCAGGGCTTCCTCGTTCCCAAGGAGGGAAGGATGCCATCTGGGTCATTGTAGACAGGCTGACGAAGTGTGCGCACTTCATACCCTTCAAGGTGGGGCTTTCCACCGAGAAGTTGGCGGAGCTATACATGCAGCAGATAGTTCGCCTACACGGAGTGCCGGTGAGCATCGTGTCAGACAGAGACAGCAGATTTACATCCCACTACTGGAGGAGCTTACAGGAGGAGTTGGGCAGTAGGCTCAAGTTCAGTACGGCGTACCACCCGCAGACAGATGGGCAGTCCGAGAGGACGATACAGACACTGGAGGATATGCTGAGGACTTGTGTGCTGGACTTCGGAGGGTCATGGGAGAGCCATCTGCACTTGGTAGAGTTTTCATACAACAACAGCTACCAGGCCAGTACTGGTATGTCTCCTTTCGAGACGCTATATGGACGACGATGCCGGACACCGCTCTTTTGGGATGATGTCGGAGACAGAGTCATGCTTGGGCCAGAGATGATCACGGATGCAGCAGAGAAAGTCGGGATGATCAGAGACAGGCTCAGAGTAGCTCAGGACAGGCAGAAACACTGGGCTGATGCTAGTCGCAGGCCGATGGAGTTCGCAGACAGTGATATGGTGCTAGTGAAGATATCACCTACTCGAGGGACAATCCGGTTCGGACGAGGAGGGAAGCTGAGCCCCAGATACATCGGGCCGTTCGAGGTGCTTGGCAGGATCGGAGAGGTAGCTTACAGGGTTGCACTTCCACCCAACCTAGCAGAAGTTCACGACGTCTTTCACGTATCTCAGCTGAGGAGATATGTTCCAGACCCCAGTCATGTGCTAGACCATTCAGAGTTGGAGGTCGGACCGAGCCTTACAGTTTCTGAGCAGCCAGTGGAGATATTAGACAGGAGAGAGAAGAGGCTGAGGAACAAGGTTATACCCCTAGTGCGAGTAGCTTGGAGCCGTCACTCCCCAGGTGAATCTACTTGGGAGAGGGAGTCGGACATGAGGGAGAGATTCCCTTACTTGTTCGATCCAACCGCTGCGAGGGAACCACCCGTTCCCGCTTGATACCCTAGAGGTTAGTTTCGATCGCAGCCTTAGTCATTTGATTGCAATACTTACTATGTTAGAATATTGTCGGGTCTTCAATCCTTGTGAATTTCGAGGACAAAATTTTTCAAGGAGGGAAGACTTGTAAGCCCCTGATTTTCAAAATTCATTTTTAATTAGTGTTAATTATTTTTTTGTGACAAATTAGCCTTAAAATAATTATTTAGATTTTTAGAAATTTTTCTAGAATTTTTAAATGATTTTTAAATAAGTTTTATATATAAAAAATATCAATTTGTAATTTATTTAAATGTTTTAATATCAAATTGCAATTATTAGAATTGTTTTAATACTGTTTTGTAATAAGTAGAATTGTTTTTATATCAATTTATAATTTATTTAAATTGTTTTAATGTGGTTTTGTAATTTTTACAATTGTTTTCATAGCAGTTTACAAATTATGAATTGTTTATGCAAATTATAATTTGCATTCAGTTAGGGTTGGGACCTAAATGCAATTACCTAAAACCTAGGGACTCTAGTGCAAAAACCCTAACCTACCCCCGACGACCGGACAGCTGCCGACGACCGGCCAGCTGCACCCCCCCCACGTCCCGACCGACTTCGACCGACCTAAAATCCTATAAAAGATCCCCTCACCCCCCTCGACCAGACCCTAACCCTAAACACTCCTCCCGACCACCGACGAACCCCCTTCTTCCCCAAAATACTTCACCGGAACCCTAACTCCGACGAAGTTCGATCTCGCCATCCCGACACCCTCATCCACCACCACCACCACCCACAGCTTCGTCCCGACGAGACGCGCCCAGCGCCACCGAAGCGCCGCGACGCCGACGCCTCCACCGCCGTCCAGCTCGATCGAAACCCCCTCCCCAAATCGGACACGTGAGTAGCGGTGCCCTCTCGTGTCATACGTATCTCGTGTTGTGTCTATGCTGTTCGCCGTGTCCTGACGAACGTGATGGTGAGTCTGGACACGAAGGAATCAACTCATACGTGTCGTGCTAGCCTAGGACACAAGATACCTGTGTCCCTAACTGTCAGGACACAGGACTGTGTTTTATATTTTTTTTATTATTATTTAATCACTTAATACCTAAATAAAATTAACTAATGTCCTAACTCTAACACAAAGCACGGGCCGACCCACTGGCCAGCCCGAACGAATTAACCCCCCCCCCCCGCGCGCAGCAGCTCGGGTTCGAGCTGTGCTGCTGTTGTTTCTTTTTCTTTTCCTTTTCCTTTTCTTTTCTTTTTCTTTTCTTTTCTTTTACTGTTTATATATATATATATATATATATATATATATATATATATATATATATATATATATATATATATGTATATATATATATATTAGTATATATGTATATATACTGTTTTAACAGTATATATGTATATATGTATATGTTTTATAGTTAGTAAATTACATGTATATATATGTTAGTATTTATATATATATATACACATATGTATATATGTATATATTTTCTTGTGTATATATTATTATATATATATATATATATATATATATATATATATATATATATATATATATATATATATATATATATATATATATATATATATATATACTTTATAAATTAAGTATTTTCTTGTGTATATATATATGTACTTTTGGCATAGGTATGTATATATTCATTTTATATAAAATTTACCTTATTAAAATAATAATATTACTTTGGCTATTTTCAAATTGTATTTTTATTGTATTTAAATTACTGCAACCATTTGGTGTCCAAGCCTAGCATGGGTATTTGGGCTCAAATGTGTTTTCACACATTCAAGACCTGTACAAGTCATATTGGACTTGATTCATGGCCTTGGGTCCTGTATTTTGAACTTTGGTTCAAATTATATACTTGGACAAAATACGCAGATAATTAATTATTGTGTGCATTGCTGTTTTTGATTTTCTAAAAATACTTAAAGTATGCTAAAATTATGGAAAAATAGTTTTTAGATACTTTGTTAAGTTGGCTAATTTAGTATAATTTTTGTAGTATTTAATTTACTGTTTTGCCACTAGTTTGGCATATGAAACCAAAACTCACTTTCTGTATACTTAGGAAAACTGATTTTTATAAAATATTTGTACTAGTTAATAAATTCCAGAAAAATTATAATTAATTTCTATGATTAACAAGGATCACTTTGATACTTTACTTTAAGAAAAACTAGACTTTTTGCCTATCTCTAAAATTGTTAGAACACAATAGTCTTTTGATTTATTTATTGATTAATTACGACTTGTAGCTTTTTATGTTATTTGCAGTTTTAGTCGTGTTGAACCCCATCCCTCACTAGTGTAAAGACCCTGGAAAGTTAGTTAACATAGTGTGTCACCCCCACATTGGTCTCCTAGGCCAAGTTATTATTTTGGCTAGGTGCCCAATCATAAGTCGTGTCACACCAGTTTAGTGATCTAGTATTTTAGCTTAGTGTAAAAGCTAAGTTATTGCATTTATTTCTACAGTGACGAGTTACTGGACATCCATAGCATTGTTATCGCAGCTTGTTTTGTTTTGCTTTGCTAGAGACAAGTACTTTCTACGAACTTTACATATTGTCACATAAATGAACTGTAAACCCCACCATGTTAAATGCTGATCCTTGGGGTAGCAAGTTAGAAATTCTACATGTTGTACTTTCAGTCACTACCATGCTTAGAATTGTCTTTATGTATCTCTCACATGTTATATATATGGGTTATGGGGAAACTGATAGTAGTGTACGTGATCATGACCCCCCTATAGTAGCGAGCGAGGTCGCATTTTATATGCATACTTTGCCGTAGGCCATTATCCCGCATTTTTGTACGGATGTACACCTATGCTTGTTGACTTGTACGTATGTACATTTTATTTACATGTACCACAGTACATTGTACATCTATTGACCGATCACGTACCTGCTACAGTTTTAAACATTACATATACATCTGTCTCTATGACATATGTGTCCTTGCCATGATAGACTATGTGATGCCATGCTTTCCAGTTATTTCTCACATGTTCATTCTCATGTTCATTTCCATGTTTCATATGCTAGTTTGCTAGATTTAGTACTTGCTCCCGTCCTGACAGGATAACGTTGTAGGTGTCCTTACTGAGGAGGAGTTACTCTGCGACTCATACTATAGAGTTACTGCCGAGGACCCGGCTCTGCTTTACGAGGATGTTCCTGCAGGGAACCTCGCCTAGATGTCTTTGGTTTACTTAGACTTTTGAGACATGTATTAGACTATATCATTTTGTAACTGGACATGTATCCAGTTTTACATTTCAGTTTACTTGTACTTGGACGTTTACTATATACGATGACTTTTGTGTTTGGAGCATTTATGATTCTTCTTCACTTGTAGAACTGTTAGCACATTTAGTCTTATCCTGTTGTCTTTAGAACAGCTTACTACGTTTTATCTCAGCGTAGGCTGGGCATGCCTCGGCCTGGCCCAACAATTTGGGTAGCGGGTCGTGACATGTTTTTAGTGGTGGCCCATGCAGGTCCAAGTATAAGTACAAGGCCGAGGCATGCCGTAACTCCATAGTATGAGTCGCAGAGTAACTCCTCCTCAGTAAGGACACCTACAACGTTATCCTGTCAGGACGGGAGCAAGTACTAAATCTAGCAAACTAGCATATGAAACATGGAAATGAACATGAGAATGAACATGTGAGAAATAACTGGAAAGCATGGCATCACATAGTCTATCATGGCAAGGACACATATGTCATAGAGACAGATGTATATGTAATGTTTAAAACTGTAGCAGGTACGTGATCGGTCAATAGATGTACAATATACTGTGGTACATGTAAATAAAATGTACATACGTACAAGTCAACAAGCATAGGTGTACATCCGTACAAAAATGCGGGATAATGGCCTACGGCAAAGTATGCATATAAAATGCGACCTCGCTCGCTACTATAGGGGGGTCATGATCACGTACACTACTATCAGTTTCCCCATAACCCATATATATAACATGTGAGAGATACATAAAGACAGTTCTAAGCATGGTAGTGACTGGAAGTACAACATGTAGAATTTCTAACTTGCTACCCCAAGGATCAGCATTTAACATGGTGGGGTTTACAGTTCATTTATGTGACAATATGTAAAGTTCGTAAAAAGTACTTGCCTCTAGCAAAGCAAAACAAAACAAGCTGCGATAACAATGCTATGGATGTCCAGTAACTCGTCACTGTAGAAATAAATGCAATAACTTAGCTTTTACACTAAGCTAAAATACTAGATCACTAAACTGGTGTGACACGACTTGTGATTGGGCACCTAGCCAAAATAATGACTTAGCCTAGGAGACCAATGTAGGGGTGACACACTATGTTAACTAACTTTCCAGGGTCTTTACACTAGTGAGGGATGGGGTTCAACACGACTAAAACTGCAAATAACATAAAAAGCTACAAGTCGTAATTAATCAATAAATAAATCAAAAGACTATTGTGTTCTAACAATTTTAGAGATAGGCAAAAAGTCTAGTTTTTCTTAAAGTAAAGTATCAAAGTGATCCTTGTTAATCATAGAAATTAATTATAATTTTTCTGGAATTTATTAACTAGTACAAATATTTTATAAAAATCAGTTTTCCTAAGTATACATAAAGTGAGTTTTGGTTTCATATGCCATGCAGGTCTCGACTTAAGTTGTTTGGTTACGTTATTGTACCAAACATACCTGCAATTAGGATCTAGGATAACTTGTTAACACTAGGGATAACATTTAGAACACCTAGAGGATATCTAGGATTGTAACATAGGAGGACTCATCACAGCATAGGACCGTTAGCTATAATTAGCCTCTTGTTTGTATTTCAGTGGGTCAATTTAGACCAAGTTTGTACCCTTGGGATGACCCCCGAGAATCTCACTCTAATCTCACTCTAATCTTATCTAGAAATCAGTTTCCACTTATTTTCATTTACTCTTCCTTAATTCATTGTTGAAATTGATTTCTGATTTTCTTTGTTGATTTTGATCTTGCATCGTGATAAATTTTGTGGATTGAATTATGATATATCCTGATAAGGTAAACGTCTACTTTATTTATGGAGTTTAGAATTTATCGCAGCTATATTAGCTGGTATGACAAAAATATAGAGCCTGATTTTGGATATATTATCCTATTCATAGAATTTAGATTTTCTCGCAGCCATACCGGTTGGCGTGGCGAGGATTCTAGATAATATGATTTTAGGGAGTATACCTTAGTTATGACTCTATCGTTTATTGCATCTAGGCTTACTGGTGTGGCAAAAATTCTGGCAACATGATTTCAGGAAGACGTATATGGTTATCAGATCATATCTCAGCTTGGTTCACTTCGTTATGACCGATTGAGCAAGAATAAATTCTTATTATCATTCTTCTCCGTCTTGATTAACTCTGTTCTATCTACATCTACAACTAGAATTACAGGTTCTCTAGGACTCTCCAATAGGATTGCTTTCATGTTATCTTTTGGACATAATTATTTTTTATGTTCCATCTTTCCTATGACTTGACTAAACTCTTCTTCGTTAACCTCTTGGATAATTCTTCTCGTTATATATCCCGTTGTTTTCGTACCATTCTTGGAGATATTTCGATAAACTTTTCCGTCTTGCTTGACCTTTAAACTTGTTTGGACACTGTTATGGATTGCTTGACCCAGTCTTAGGCCCTGTTACCTTCTGTTTCATAGGCGACCGAAATAGCCAAACCTTGTTGACTGATCCTGTAGTATAACTATAAATGTATTGTGTGATTGTGATAAATACTTTTCCTAGGGATTGGTTAGATTAAGCTTATAGGACAAGTATGGGTGACTGACTGTAGTAGACTTGGAAACCCTTAAGAACGATTGCATTGGTAGTATGACTCGAGATAGGGTATCTAAAGATGGAGAAATGAGATATTATATTATTGTGACTATGGATTGAGGATTAGGGTCTTGTGCTTAGCAGTTTGAGGATTTAGCATTTGTAGAATTTTGGTTGGTTACCTCTAGCTAATTACATGTGATTAGAGGGTAGATCGATATGTGGAATAGTATATAATGAGTTAGAATGGGATATAATATTGCATACGAGATCGGGAAGATATCAGTTAAAAAGATATGGAACAAGACAACGACATATGTACATTGATAATTAATAAATCGGAAGTTTTGAAATCGAGGATTTATATTCAGAGGACTTGTTGAGTATATAGAAGGAGGCCCTACGCCAAGGATAAGAATTGAACGTATGATTTCAAGGAGAAACTGTAGGAAAGGATTGACGACAAATGATGCTAAGGAACTGTAGATTGATAGAATATGGATACTTAGGATATGATAAGGAAATCAAGTATTTACAATTGAGGTTGGAAATATGGTTGATGATTGAACATTTTAGGCTTATAAACATGCCCAGAGAATGACCTATAGTTTAGGGTATACATAAATGTTTCATGTTAGTATGGAGGATTCTAAAGGATATATGACGTAGTTTATGGTAGAAGGACTTTGTTGAACCTGAACCAAAAAGATTGTAAGGAGAAACAAAAGAGATGATTACAAGGATAGCAGATTGAGTATCGTAGCCAGAGCAGCTACATGTTATAGTTTGACCTATTGGATGATTTTTAATTTCGAGGACGAAATTTTTGTAAGGTGGGTAGGATGTAAGCCCCCCACATGGCCGACCCCTACTCTCTCTCTCTACTTTCTTTCTCTCTCAATAATATCTCTTATTCTCTCTCTCCCTCTTTATATATTTATACACACACACACTCATAATATCTCCCTCTCCTAAGTACACAACACCACCTTCACCACTTCAACTCCACCACCCCCGTCCGCCGCCTGGCCCCGCTCCGGCAACCGCCGCCGCGCAGCCCCACGCCCAGCCCCCATGTGCAGCAGCATGCAGCTGCAAGCAGCAGCAGCGAGCAGCGGTGGCTGCCCCGCCACCCCCGCGCGCGCGCGCATGCGCGTTGCCGCGAGGCCGAGCGCCACCACGTGGCCGGCCCGCCTCCGCGAGCTCCCCACACCCCGGGCGACCCCCCGGCGATCACCCCCTGGCCATCCTCTTCCTCCCCGGCGCGACGCATGGGCTATTCGTGCGTTTTGAACGGAATCCCGTCGTGACGCGCGAGTTTTGAACTCGGAAATGGCGCTCCGTTACAGCGACTTCGCGCAGATTTTCTGGACAATCCGACCGTTGGATCGACGATTTCGTTGCTTCGTCGCAATCTCGGTATATCCATCTTTACTCCTGTCAATTTTTGTCCGTTAATTTCGTCGTTTGATACCTCAAAACTGGCCACCAAGTTGACGTTTTAAATTGAACTATTTTTGGACAGTTTCGTGGAGCCGACTTCGTCAGCTCGTAACTTCGCCGACGCAGCTCCGTTTTGCGCACCGTCAGTTTCGGTGCACAGCTGGTATAACCATCTTCCTGTCTCCTTTAGATTTCATTTCATTTTAAGCACGTTTGGTTGGTTGAATTCGACGCCAAAGTTGGCCGTCCGAATTATTTAAATTGCACTTGTTAAATTCCATTTTTGAACCCGGGACTCCGGATTCAATTTCTGACACCACCAGTAGACTCGTAGCGTCGTTCTGGCATGTTTTCATATAAAGTATGTTTGATTTGGAGAACGTGGGCCCTGGCACGCATTTCGGTGCAAAGCGGGTCCCACTTTTCGGGTCAACGGGTCACTTTGAGATCGGCTCATCGGAATCCACTTCCGGATATACCGTTGAGTTCGTATCGTCATTCTGGACTCGTTGACATATAATTTGCTGAGTTTTGAAGACATTTGCTCCGACACGTATTTCCGTGCAAACCGGATACCAAGTGTCGCGTCAACGTATCATTTTGAGATCGGCACATCGGAATTCCATTTTGGACATACCGTTGGGTTCGTATCGTCATTCTGGATTCGTGGATATATAATTTGCTAGGTTTTGTAGACTTCTATTCTGACACACTTTTTGGTGCAAAGTGTGTCCAACGGCGGACATCATTTTGACCCGAAATTACGGTTTTGCCCCTGTGTCTAAATTGGACTTATGGATAGGCTATCCTAGCTGATTTGACCGTTCTGGACACGTTGGTGATATTTATTTTATCATCCGACAACATCTGTAGATTTTGATTATGTATTATCCTTAATTTATAATTAATTATTTTTCTAGATATTGTTACTTTCTGGTTTTGAATTTTTATATATATTTTAATTGCTGTAAAAATCTTGGAAAAATGGTATTTAAATATTATGTTAATTTAGCTAATTTATTATAATTTTTTAGCATTTAATAAGTACTTTTGGTATTTTATAAAAATGGGAAAACAGAACTCATTTTCAATATATTTAAGTTTGCTGATTTTTAATAAATATTTATGAGGGTTTATAAATCCCAGAAAAATTAGTATAAATTTCTATAATTAACAAGAATTATTTTGGTACTTTATTTTATATATATTTAAGCTTTTTGTCTATCTCTAAAATTATTGGAACTTAGTGTACCGTTTGATTTAATTATTGAATAATTACGACTTGCAACTTTTTGTGTTGTTTTGTGTTTTAGTCGTATTGGACCTCACCCTACACTAGTATAAAGACTTTAGGAAATTAGTTTGGAATATAGTGGCTCTCTACTTTGGACTTTTATTCTAGGTCTCCACTTAGTTAGTGTCCAGTTAGGAGTCATGTCTCACCACTAGTGTAATATTGAACATAGCTTAGAACTGAGTTTGTATATCATTATTGACAGGACACCAGGCATCTATATCTTCGTACTAGTATTCTTGCTTTGCTCAAGGCAAGTACATCTGTACACTCATTTACTGTCTTTTAATGCTAGAACATGTATTAACCCTGTTAAAATACTGCTTTCTGAATAACTGCAAGTTAAATCTTCTCATGTTACATTAAATTGGTCCCTACCATGCTTAGGACAGTTATCATATCTTCTCATGTTCCTTACTGGTTCTCAGTACATATTTTACTATGCTTTTATACTACTCGGAGTATTCACATGTTTCATACTGTTCCCAGTACCGGCTATGCTTATATTACTCCCAGTGTCTCTCACATGTTTTTACTGTTCTCGTATCTCTCACATGATAGAATATGGGTTATGGGGAAACTGATAGTAGTATACGTGATCATGACCCCCCTATAGTAGCGAGCGAGGTCGCATTTTATATGCATACTTTGTCGTAGGCCATTATCCCGCATTTCTGTACGGATGTACACCTATGCTTGTTGACTTGTACGTATGTACATTTTATTTACATGTACCACAGTACATTGTACATCTATTGACCGATCACGTACTTACTACAGTTTTAAACATTACATATACATCTGTCTCTATGACATGTGTATCCTTGCCATGATAGATTATGAGATATACCAGGATTCCAGATATGCCATGTTCCCTGTGTTACTATGATATTGTGATCCCAGTTGTACCATGAGGCTATGTTTCTAGTATTTTCTGTTTTATAGACTTATCACACCATGTTTCTTGTTGTACATCTCTTTCATTATATGTTCAGTACTTTAGTTGTAGAGGTTGTACTTGCTCCCGTCCTGACAGGATAACGTTGTAGGTATACTTTTCGAGGATGAAATGCTAGGTGTTACATATTGGCACTGATTTTGAGGACCTGGCCTTAGCTCCAGAAGAGGCCCCAGCGGAGAACCTTGCTTAGTTATTTTCATATGTTTTGAGACTGAGACTTTGGTATGTTCTTATATTTGGATACTGGACTTTGTCTCCAGTTAGATACTTTGGTTATGTATTATTAAGTCTGTGCTTATGTTACCTTCGCTTATAGATGCTGTGTTGTGATGAACATTTAAATGTGATTTTAGAACTGTTAGTAGCTTAGATCATTTATTGTCTATTCTTAGAACAGCTTACTGCGCTTTAACCAAGCGTAGGCTGGACATGGCTCGGCCTGGCCCAACAATTTGGATAACGGGTCGTGACATGTTTTTTTGGTCTGGGTAGCGGGTCGTGACATATTTTTAGTAGTGGCCCAACAATTTGTGTCATCGTATATAGTAAACGTCCAAGTACAAGTAAATTGAAATGTAAAACTGGATACATGTCCAGTTACAAAATGATATAGTCTAATACATGTCTCAAAAGTCTAAGTAAACCAAAGACATCTAGGCGAGGTTCCCTGCAGGAACATCCTCGTAAAGCAGAGCCGGGTTCTCGGCAGTAACTCCATAGTATGAGTCGCAGAGTAACTCCTCCTCAGTAAGGACACCTACAACGTTATCCTGTCAGGACGGGAGCAAGTACTAAATCTAGCAAACTAGCATATGAAACATGGAAATGAACATGAGAATGAACATGTGAGAAATAACTGGAAAGCATGGCATCACATAGTCTATCATGGCAAGGACACATATGTCATAGAGACAGATGTATATGTAATGTTTAAAACTGTAGCAGGTACGTGATCGGTCAATAGATGTACAATGTACTGTGGTACATGTAAATAAAATGTATATACGTACAAGTCAACAAGCATAGGTGTACATCCGTACAAAAATGCGGGATAATGGCCTACGGTAAAGTATGCATATAAAATGCGACCTCGCTCGCTACTATAGGGGGGTCATGATCACGTACACTACTATCAGTTTCCCCATAACCCATATATATAACATGTGAGAGATACATAAAGACAGTTCTAAGCATGGTAGTGACTGGAAGTACAACATGTAGAATTTCTAACTTGCTACCCCAAGGATCAGCATTTAACATGGTGGGGTTTACAGTTCATTTATGTGACAATATGTAAAGTTCGTAGAAAGTACTTGCCTCTAGCAAAGCAAAACAAAACAAGCTGCGATAACAATGCTATGGATGTCCAGTAACTCGTCACTGTAGAAATAAATGCAATAACTTAGCTTTTACACTAAGCTAAAATACTAGATCACTAAACTGGTGTGACACGACTTGTGATTGGGCACCTAACCAAAATAATGACTTGGCCTAGGAGACCAATGTGGGGGTGACACACTATGTTAACTAACTTTCCAGGGTCTTTACACTAGTGAGGGATGGGGTTCAACACGACTAAAACTACAAATAACATAAAAAGCTACAAGTCGTAATTAATCAATAAATAAATCAAAAGACTATTGTGTTCTAACAATTTTAGAGATAGGCAAAAAGTCTAGTTTTTCTTAAAGTAAAGTATCAAAGTGATCCTTGTTAATCATAGAAATTAATTATAATTTTTCTGGAATTTATTAACTAGTACAAATATTTTATAAAAATCAGTTTTCCTAAGTATACAGAAAGTGAGTTTTGGTTTCATATGCCAAACTAGTGGCAAAACAGTAAATTAAATACTACAAAAATTATACTAAATTAGCCAACTTAACAAAGTATCTAAAAACTATTTTTCCATAATTTTAGCATACTTTAAGTATTTTTAGAAAATCAAAAACAGCAATGCACACAATAATTAAGAAAAACATGGAAATGAACATGAGAATGAACATGTGAGAAATAACTGGAAAGCATGGCATCACATAGTCTATCATGGCAAGGACACATATGTCATAGAGACAGATGTATATGTAATGTTTAAAACTGTAGCAGGTACGTGATCGGTCAATAGATGTACAATGTACTGTGGTACATGTAAATAAAATGTACATACGTACAAGTCAACAAGCATAGGTGTACATCCGTACAAAAATGCGGGATAATGGCCTACGGCAAAGTATGCATATAAAATGCGACCTCGCTCGCTACTATAGGGGGGTCATGATCACGTACACTACTATCAGTTTCCCCATAACCCATATATATAACATGTGAGAGATACATAAAGATAGTTCTAAGCATGGTAGTGACTGGAAGTACAACATGTAGAATTTCTAACTTGCTACCCCAAGGATCAGCATTTAACATGGTGGGGTTTACAGTTCATTTATGTGACAATATGTAAAGTTCGTAGAAAGTACTTGCCTCTAGCAAAGCAAAACAAAACAAGCTGCGATAACAATGCTATGGATGTCCAGTAACTCGTCACTGTAGAAATAAATGCAATAACTTAGCTTTTACACTAAGCTAAAATACTAGATCACTAAACTGGTGTGACACGACTTGTGATTGGGCACCTAGCCAAAATAATGACTTGGCCTAGGAGACCAATGTGGGGGTGACACACTATGTTAACTAACCTCGCCTAGATGTCTTTGGTTTACTTAGACTTTTGAGACATGTATTAGACTATATCATTTTGTAACTGGACATGTATCCAGTTTTACATTTCAGTTTACTTGTACTTGGACGTTTACTATATACGATGACTTTTGTGTTTGGAGCATTTATGATTCTTCTTCACTTGTAGAACTGTTAGCACATTTAGTCTTATCCTGTTGTCTTTAGAACAGCTTACTACGTTTTATCTCAGCGTAGGCTGGGCATGCCTCGGCCTGGCCCAACAATTTGGGTGCCTTCCACGTCTCAACTGCAGCAATCTTCCTGGGATCCACCGAGATTCCATCTCCAGTGACTACATGGCCGAGAAACTCCACTCGGTCTAAAAAGAACTCGTACTTCGGCAATTTGGCAAACAACCTCTCCTGCCTCAGAATCCCCAAAACTATCCGCAAGTGCTCTGCATGCTCCTCCGGCGTCTTCGAGTATATCAGGATGTCGTCGATAAACACTACGACGAACTTATCCAGATACTGGTGAAATGTCTTATTCATCAAGTTCATAAAGACAGCTGGCGCATTTGTGAGACCAAATGGCATCACCAGAAACTCGTACTGCCCGTACTTCGTGTTGAACGCCGTCTTCTGGATGTCTGCTGGCCTAACCTTCACCTGGTGGTACCCGGATCTCAAGTCTATCCTGGAAAACACCTTCGTCCCGCTCAATTGGTCGAACAAATCATCTATCCTGGGCAGAGGATATTTGTTCTTGATGGTGATGGCATTCAAAGCCCGGTAATCAATACACAACCGGACTGTACCATCCTTCTTAGGCACAAAGAGCACTGGCGCTCCCCATGGAGAAGCACTGGATCGAATGAAACCCTTTTTCAACAGGTCATCAATCTGCTCTTTCATCTCTATGGCCTCCTTGGGATTCACTCTATAGCAAGCCCGGGATACTGGTGATGAACCCGGCACTAGATCTATAGTGAACTCCACATCTCTGTCAGGCGGAAGTCCTGGAAGATCCTCTGGGAATACATCCATGAACTCCCTAATGATAGGGTGTGGCGGTGCGGCGTCCCCGACTGTAGCACAATAGTTCGGCTCTAGGCTGATCTCTGGCCCTGTCCTCCTGACACTGAATGGTGCTGTGCCTGGGGGACTGAACACAATACTACCCTCATGGCAATCTATAGATGCATGGGCATAGCTAAGCCAGTCCATCCCAAATATGATATCATAACCGGGGAGCGGCATCACAAAGAATCGCCCTCTGAACTCTCTCCCGGCTATAAAAATAGAACACCTATAGATAGATCTAATAGGCACTGGTCCTCCTCCCGTCATCACACTACTAATCTCCGCAGTAGGTGTAGCTACTAGATGATGTTTATGCATAAACTCTAATGATAGGAAGCTATGAGATGCACCAGAATCAAACAAACATACAGCTAGAAAAGTATGCAAATAAACATGACCTGTGATGACGTCAGCTAAGTAATCCGGCTCCGAAACCTGCTCCGGCTCCGGCTCAATGGCTAGGCTATAGACCTTCCCCTGAGGTCCCTTCTGCTGCTGCAGATGCTGCCCAAACCTCTGCTGCTGAGTCGGGAGTGGTCCCCTAGGTCCCTTCGCCGCTGGACAGTTCCGAAGCTGATGGGTGGCAGACCCACAAACTAAATACTGTCCCAGTCTCTTCCTGCAAACGGACCTGTCGTGCCCTGGTCTTCCGTAGAAAGAACATATAGCTCCTCGCTGCTGCTGCTGCTGGGGTCCCGGGGCTCTAACTGGCGGGGTCTGATGATGTGGTGTAGAGGGACGGTAAGTCTGCTGGGGTGGCGTCGGTGCTTTCTGCTGGAAAGCCTGACGCTTGGACGGACCCTCATGATGTACAGAAGCCGGCCTCTTGCATGACAGAAGACGCTCCTCAATACTCCGGGCCAACTCTAGGCTCTGGTAGTAGTCAGTCGTACCGTTTGCCACTATAAGAATGCCAATGTCTGGAACTAGACCATGGCAAAACCTACGGGTCATCTCCTCTGGATCAGCAACCAGACTAGGAGCAAAACGGCTCAAGCGACTGAACTCTCCCGCATAGTCGTCAACAGAACGGTTCCCCTGCTGGATGTTCTGGAATCGTAGCCCCATGGCTACTCTAGCAGTGGTCGAGAAGAATTTTTTCTTGAACTGGGTCTTGAACTGGTCCCAGGTGGCTCTACCTCTCACGAACAACGGCTCATTCCTGAACCAGACTCCGGCTAAGTCTATCAGCAGAAATCCTGCTGCCTCGACCTGAAGGTCATCCGGCATCCTAACTCCCAGAAGCTTCCTCTCTACTGAATCTAGCCAGTCATCAGCTACTACTATGCCCTCAGTCCCTGAGAACTCCTTGGGATTCAGACCCATGAAGTCCTTGACCGTCCCCGCTCTCTGCCGTGGCTCTACATGTGGTGGGACCACGGGACGTCCCTCAGAATGCTCCATGCTCTGGCGGAGTAGGGTAGTCTGCTCCTGATGGGTTGTTAGGAACCCCTGGATCAGTGTGAGCAGCTGGGTCCCGTCGAGAGTGACGGAAGCCTGTGTGGGTATAGTGATAGGGGGTGGTAGAAGTATCGGGTCCTGCTGGGACTGGGATGTGGAAGGTGGTATCTGGGTCTGTGGATCTGTGGAATGGGAGAATGTGGTAGGTGGAGGTGTATCAGTCAACTGGTCAGCTGACTGGATATGGAGGGCCCCATTCTCGGGGGTAACATGCTGGGACGAACGAGTAAGCACCATCTAAATTACACAAAAAGACTTATAAGGACTTGTTAAAGTAAGCAATCATATGCAAGAAAATCTAATTATAATAGCAATCATGTGATGTGTTTTCTATGTTGCAATCCTAGCATTCCTCTAGGTGTTCTAAGCGTCTTTCCTAATGTTGTCTAATTACCTTAAGTTCCTAATTGCAGGCATGCTTGGTACAATAACGTAACCAAACAGTTTAGTCGGGACCTGCATGGGCCACCACTAAAAACATGTCACGACCCGCTACCCAAATTGTTGGGCCAGGCCGAGGCATGCCCAGCCTACGCTGAGATAAAACGTAGTAAGCTGTTCTAAAGACAACAGGATAAGACTAAATGTGCTAACAGTTCTACAAGTGAAGAAGAATCATAAATGCTCCAAACACAAAAGTCATCGTATATAGTAAACGTCCAAGTACAAGTAAACTGAAATGTAAAACTGGATACATGTCCAGTTACAAAATGATATAGTCTAATACATGTCTCAAAAGTCTAAGTAAACCAAAGACATCTAGGCGAGGTTCCCTGCAGGAACATCCTCGTAAAGCAGAGCCGGGTCCTCGGCAGTAACTCCATAGTATGAGTCGCAGAGTAACTCCTCCTCAGTAAGGACACCTACAACGTTATCCTGTCAGGACGGGAGCAAGTACTAAATCTAGCAAACTAGCATATGAAACATGGAAATGAACATGAGAATGAACATGTGAGAAATAACTGGAAAGCATGGCATCACATAGTCTATCATGGCAAGGACACATATGTCATAGAGACAGATGTATATGTAATGTTTAAAACTGTAGCAGGTACGTGATCGGTCAATAGATGTACAATGTACTGTGGTACATGTAAATAAAATATACATACGTACAAGTCAACAAGCATAGGTGTACATCCGTACAAAAATACGGGATAATGGCCTACGGCAAAGTATGCATATAAAATGCGACCTCGCTCGCTACTATAGGGGGGTCATGATCACGTACACTACTATCAGTTTCCCCATAACCGATATATATAACATGTGAGAGATACATAAAGACAGTTCTAAGCATGGTAGTGACTGGAAGTACAACATGTAGAATTTCTAACTTGCTACCCCAAGGATCAGCATTTAACATGGTGGGGTTTACAGTTCATTTATGTGACAATATGTAAAGTTCGTAGAAAGTACTTGCCTCTAGCAAAGCAAAACAAAACAAGCTGCGATAACAATGCTATGGATGTCCAGTAACTCGTCACTGTAGAAATAAATGCAATAACTTAGCTTTTACACTAAGCTAAAATACTAGATCACTAAACTGGTGTGACACGACTTGTGTTTGGGCACCTAGCCAAAATAATGACTTGGCCTAGGAGACCAATGTGGGGGTGACACACTATGTTAACTAACTTTCCAGGGTCTTTACACTAGTGAGGGATGGGGTTCAACACGACTAAAACTGCAAATAACATAAAAAGCTACAAGTCGTAATTAATCAATAAATAAATCAAAAGACTATTGTGTTCTAACAATTTTAGAGATAGGCAAAAAGTCTAGTTTTTCTTAAAGTAAAGTATCAAAGTGATCCTTGTTAATCATAGAAATTAATTATAATTTTTCTGGAATTTATTAACTAGTACAAATATTTTATAAAAATCAGTTTTCCTAAGTATACAGAAAGTGAGTTTTGGTTTCATATGCCAAACTAGTGGCAAAACAGTAAATTAAATACTACAAAAATTATACTAAATTAGCCAACTTAACAAAGTATCTAAAAACTATTTTTCCATAATTTTAGCATACTTTAAGTATTTTTAGAAAATCAAAAACAGTAATGCACACAATAATTAATTATCTGCGTATTTTGTCCAAGTATATAATTTGAACCAAAGTTCAAAATACAGGACCCAAGGCCATGAATCAAGTCCAATATGACTTGTACAGGTCTTGAATGTGTGAAAACACATTTGAGCCCAAATACCCATGCTAGGTATGACACCAAATGGTTGCAGTAATTTAAATACAATAAAAATACAATTTGAAAATAGCCAAAGTAATATTATTATTTTAATAAGGTAAATTTTATACAAAATGAATATATACATACCTATGCCAAAAGTACATATATATATACACAAGAAAATACTTAATTTATAAAGTATATATATATATATATATATATATATATATATATATATATACACAAGAAAATATGTACATATATACATATGTGTATATATATATATAAATACTAACATATATATACATGTAATTTACTAACTATAAAACATATACATATATACATATATATTGTTAAAACAGTATATATACATATATACTAATATATATATATATACATATATATATATATATATATATATATATATATATATATATATATATATATATATATATATATATATAAACAGTAAAAGAAAAGAAAAGAAAAAGAAAAGAAAAAAGAAAAGGAAAAGAAAAAAAAACAACAGCAGCACAGCTCGAACCCGAGCTGCTGCGCGCGGGGGTGGGGGGGGGTTTAATTCGTTCGGGCTGGCCAGTGGGTCGGCCCGTGCTTTGTGTTAGAGTTAGGACATTAGTTAATTTTATTTAGGTATTAAGTGATTAAATAATAATAAAAAAAAATATAAAACACAGTCCTGTGTCCTGATAGTTAGGGACACAGGTATCTTGTGTTCTAGGCTAGCACGACACGCATGAGTTGATTCCTTCGTGTCCAGACTCACCATCACGTTCGTCAGGACACGGCGAACAGCATAGACACAACACGAGATACGTATGACACGAGAGGGCACCGCTACTCACGTGTCCGATTTGGGGAGGGGGTTTCGATCGAGCTGGACGGCGGTGGAGGCGTCGGCGTCGCGGCGCTTCGGTGGCGCTGGGCGCGTCTCGTCGGGACGAAGCTGTGGGTGGTGGTGGTGGTGGATGAGGGTGTCGGGATGGCGAGATCGAACTTCGTCGGAGTTAGGGTTCCGGCGAAGTATTTTGGGGAAGAAGGGGGTTCGTCGGTGGTCGGGGGGAGTGTTTAGGGTTAGGGTCTGGTCGAGGGGGGTGAGGGGATCTTTTATGGGATTTTAGGTCGGTCGAAGTCGGTCGGAACGTGGGGGGGGAGCAGCTGGCCGGTCGTCGGCAGCTGTCCGGTCGTCGGGGGTAGGTTAGGGTTTTTGCACTAGAGTCCCTAGGTTTTAGGTAATTGCATTTAGGTCCCAACCCTAACTGAATGCAAATTATAATTTGCATAAACGATTCATAATTTGCAAACTGCTATGAAAACAATTGTAAAAATTTCAAAATCACATTAAAACAATTTAAATAAATTACAAATTGATATAAAAACAATTCTACTTATTATAAAACAGTATTAAAACAATTCTAATAATTGCAATTTGATATTAAAACATTTAAATAAATTACAAATTGATATTTTTATATATAAAACTTATTTAAAAATCATTTAAAAATTCTAGAAAAATTCCTAAAAATCTAAATAATTATTTTAAGGCTAATTTGTCACAAAAAATAATTAACACTAATTAAAAATGAATTTTGAAAATCAGGGGCTTACAGATGCTGTAGACTATGCCAGAAGATGTAAAGCATGTCAGATTCATGCTGATTTTATTCATCAGTCGTCTGAATTTCTACATCCTACAGCAGCCTCCTGGCCTTTCGAAGCTTGGGGTATAGACATCATTGGTCCTATTAACCCGCCTTCTGTCAAAGGACATCGGTTTATACTAGCTATAACCGATTACTTTTCGAAATGGACAGAAGCAGTTCCCCTTACTGAAGTGAAAACATCTAATGTAATCAGTTTCATCAAGCACCATGTCATTTATCGTTTCGGGATTCCTCGACGGATAATTCATGACAATGGTCCACAATTTGCCAGTCAAGCATTTTATCGATTCTGTGACAAGAATCGAATTCAGAATTTGGCTTCTACGGCTTATAATCCAGCTGCTAATGGTTTAGCTGAAGCCTTCAACAAAACGATCATCAAACTTCTCAAAAAGTTTGTCTCTTCTAATAAAAGAGATTGGAATGAGAAGCTTGGAGAATGCTTATGGGCATATCGAACAACGGTCCGGACTCCTACTGGTTTTACACCATTTTTACTGGTTTATGGATGTGAAGCTGTCCTCCCATTGGAAATCCAGATCCCTTCTCTACGAATAGCCATTGCTAATGAGCTAACTACGGAGAATAATGATCGCTTACGACTCCAAGAACTTGAGGGATTGGATGAGAAGCGTCTTCAAGCACAACAACACATTGAACTGTATCAAGCCCGCATTTCTCAAACTTTTAATCGTAAAGTTAAGGAGAGGGTATTCAAAGTTGGCGAGCTTGTATTAGCTGTTCGGAGACCAATGGTGATGACTCACAAAAGCAAAGGGAAATTCCTAGCAAAATGGGAAGGCCCGTATGTAATTGAGTCCGTGTTCTCCAATGGTGCCTATCGGTTGTCAAAACCCAATGGAGATCTACTCATGCTGCCGATCAATGGCAAATTTCTTAAGAAATACTATGTATAAAAGAGAAGACAGAACAAAAATAAAACTTCTTTTATTATTTTTGTTCAAGATAAAAGATTAAGGACGAGGGCCACTCCTTTTTTTATTGAATACATAGTCAGCCAATGCATAGAAGGCATCGTTTCCTGAACCCATAAAAATTTTACAGATGGTCATCCTCAATGCTTCTTCTTCAGGAGTTTTTCCTGGCTCTACTAAGAAAGCAGAAATGTCTTGGGGTGGCTTGGGCGTAGAAGAACTGTTGTCTACTTCGGTCGGACCCGTCACTATTGGCTCAGCAGGGCATGTCTCAATGTCGTCCTCAATGTTTCTGAAGACTTCATTCTTTTGCTGTACATCCTCGGAAGACATTTCCAATAGAGGAGTAGAAATAAGAATGAAATGATTACAGAGAATTCTCACTTATTTATAGAGGAGGATTACTAATGAACTGGTCTCTGAAATTGAAAACGACTTTTCATTTCCAAAAAGACTCGTTCATTCATGTTACCAGGTTCATCCATTTAATTATGGAATTGAATCGTCCTTTCTGTTCCCAAGAAATATGTTGATTCGTCCACCGTTTTGACGTATATGCTCACAATATCTGTCTTCTTATTCCCCAGCTACCAAGGTTTGGTTAAGCTGACTTCTTGTTTCCTGGGAAAGGGATTTTATATCTTCTATTTTATCAATTGATTAGAAAGTGGGATTCGCTATTTATCATGTTTCCATGACCTCTGAATAAATATTAAATCTGCTTTCTTTTCCTATCTATCACTTCTATTTGACCTCTGCATAGATATTAATCTAATTTTCTTTTGAGTTCATATATGCTATTATGTCCATATTACCTCTGATAGTATCATATACTCTAAAACAGAAAATAAGATTTCATTTATCTATCATGTCCATATTACAACCAGATAGATACAAATCATTGATTATAGAAGAACCATTATTTTCATTCCCATATCATCAAAAAGTCTATTACATTTCTTAGACTTTCTTACAAGTTATAATGGAAATCTTTTACATTCTTGGATTTTCATTCTATACACCAACGATAACCTAATAGAGATCTATTTCTTCTGTGATCCTCTTTGACGGGTTCGTTGTTGGTGGCAGTTCCTGACTGTCTGAGCTCCAGTGGCGACCAGAACAGCAGGAATCAAACTCTGGTCTTCTCTCTCAGACGAGAGGAGAATCCCAGAGTATGGCAGCCCAAAGGCGTGTTGCTGCCAATACAATTGGTGGATTAGTGGCGGCACCTCAAAGGAGATAGGAATGTATCCAGCATTGGGATACAATTCCTAGTTCTGCCGTGAAAGGAACTCTACTACCCGATTTCTCGGGGTAGAGTTGACTCCACCATCTAACTCTCCATGTATGAAGGCTCTTCCTACCAACAGAGGAAGACCCTTCTATCTCACGAAGAGTTCTGAGTTGTCTGATTTGCGCGTCAAAAGCGCATGAGCTCCCTGATGTTGATGTCAGAAGAACATGCTTCACAACGTCAAAGTCACCAATACCAGTTCTGGAAAAGCTGCTCAGCCAAACTTCTGCAAAAAAAACAACAAAGAAGAAGTGTTTTAAACGGAAGTATCATCAGATGCATATTGAACGCTAACTAATAACAGATGACAAGGCTTTTACGCCGGTGCTTCACAAAGGCTTTTACGCCAGTGCTTCAGCAAGGCTTTTACGCCGGTGCTTCACAAAGGCTTTTACGCCAGTGCTTTAGCAAGGCTTGTATGCCAGTGCTTCAGCAAGGCTTTTACGCCAATACTTCAGCAAGACTTTTACGCCAGTGGTTCAGCAAGGCTTTTACGCCAATACTTCAGCAAGGCTTTTACGCCAGTGCTTCAGCAAGGCTTTTACGCCAATACTTCGACAAGGATTTTACGCTCGTCAAGAATTTACGTTCATAAAATAGATGTTTTCAACAAAAAATTCGAAAGACAGATATTTGCTTACGATCAGATTTACCATTTGAGTCGAATGGTTTGGCTCTGATGGTGGTTAAATCTGCGTCTAATGACTGGGCATACAAAAGAACACCATGGGAAAGCTCCGCCATCCTCATTTGTTGGAGAACAACATCACAGAAAGTTATCTTCAGAAGAATGAGTACGAGAATATATGAAACATTCTCGGCTATTTATAAAGGCTGAAGAAACTGTTGGAATGAGTCTATTTTGGGGGAAGATCCTATTTAAAGGCTCTCGTAACCACAAGACAGATGCCACGTGTTGGTTTGTTTCTTGGGAATGAACAATCATAGAAGCAGTCAAAATAAGTGTTGAACAGTTGAGATTAACATCAGACTTTATTTATAAAAAGGGGGAGTGGACCCCTACAATAAGAGAGTCGCAATACATGGAATTTTATTTTCCCTCTCCTTCGTTGGACTGACGAAGGGAGGCACCTAACTCACGCATGTTGTGAATCCCGGAGCGACGCATCAGATTTAAAAATGCTTCTGTATCTCCTGAGCCCCCATATGCAGTCGGGAGACCACCATCGATGCGGCTGAAGACTGCTTGAGTTAATCCGAAGCACGCTACAAAGTTGCGTGCTCGCTCAAAGTCAATCCTTGAGCCCGAAGCCTCTTCATTGTTAATCTCCTTCTTGGGCGCCATGTCACTATGGAGATGAATGACAAGAGTGAAGAATTTCTCCTCATTTATACGGTTAAATCAACTCTTCATATTCCTCATTGGAAACTGTTCATTAGAAATACAAACTCGGGGAAGCGAAAAGGCATTCGAGAGTTTCGAAAAAAGAAATTCATTGTGACAATTAAGTGTTGACCGACACTGTTGGAAATTATGCCGACTGTTGGACATCCCCACTTTTACGCGGATGGCTGTTGTGTATCCCAAATTTTATGCTGGCAGATCAAATCTCAACTTTTACGCTTCTGTTCAAAGTATTTCAAATTTTGGAGATATTTGAAAACTTTGAAGGGGGTCTTGTAGGAGCGTAAAAAGTGCTTCAAAGAAAGAGTCATCCCATTCATAAGTGATCGGTTTTACGCCAAGCAGAGCGGGTAATCTCTTTTACGCCCAAGACTAGGCTAATCAATTTACGCCTAAGCAGGCTGATCATTTTACGCTTGGGTCTACACCTATGATTTTACGCCAAGGACAGAGCAGCCTCTTTTACGCTGGTCAAAGCTGTCAAATCTCGCATTTAATGCAAACTCTGACATAAAGATATTAATAATGGCATTTACCACAGAATTCAATGGAATTTATCTTATACAAAGACCATTGTTGTCGTTTATGGGGATCGAGCTACTTTACGCTCATTGTATGGTTTCTTTTACGCACGGAGTTTTACATGAGTTCTTACGCTCATAAAACAATATGTGCGTAAAGTCTATTTGAGCCATTTTACGCTCAAGGTTATTCAATAACCACTTTACGCGGGAAACCTATGACAGAGCTATTTTACGCTCATCTTACTGTTTTACGCCCAGAGGAAGTTGGAGCTATTTTTACGCCCTATTCTTTCTGGCCAGTTTTGGAACGTAGTTTGCCTACATGGCCTTCATGCCACATATTTCGAAGAACGTGTGTACATGTATCCTATTCTTACTAAAATGATGGGACGCGTATCAACGTATGCAAATGATGACTCTGATCATGGGTGGCAGTTGTTAGCGTAAAGACAGATTTTGATGCTCTTTTACGCACAGAAGCCCCAGTCTATAAATAGACTCATTTTTCTCAAAGACAAAAACACACAGAGAGACAGGAGAGAATACAGAGATCAGAACTTCGAGATTTTGATTCTCCAGAGCATTCTTCTTCAACTTTTCTTTCAGAACAGAGTGAAGCAAAGCAGGAAAGCATTCGACCTCGCCATCATTGCCCAAGTGCGTCGATACCTTTCTGGTGACTTAGTTCTTCCAAGTTGTTGTACTTCAAGCAGTGATCTTCATCATCATCTTATGGTCCAAGGAACAAAAGTGATCATTTACAGATCAGACTTCCATAGCAATACTTCCCAGAATCAAATTTGTACTTCTTGTACTTTTTCTCATTTTATTTTCAAAATTCAACCTTTGTTTGGCAATTTTGTTAAGTGAAACAAAATGGCGACTCTGCTACGGATGTCCTTCTCCTCTGACGAGGAGGCAATAGCTCAATATGATGATGTTTCGGTCGGTTCGACCAAGAAGACTCTGGTTGTACACTTCGACCAGACTGCCTATGAAGAAATGCTCCAAACTGGGGGTGGTTCTCGCCACTCCAATGTTCAAAAGTCTCGCAAAGCACGAAAAGTTTGGATTACCAAATCCAAAGTGGTTTCTGATCTCTCTGTTGCTTCTGATGACAAGGGAATTCTTTCCACTCCTGTCGTAGGGGCTCCCGTTCGTAACGAGGCAGTCCTTACTTCAGAGTTGCACTCAAAGTGTGACGATTTATCTCCCGTTTGTAACGGTGAAGATAATCAGGTTTTACGTCCACTGCGTAAGAATCAAATTTTACGCTCAGTAGGTAAGAACCAAATTTTACGCTCAGTACATAAGAATGAATCTCCCATTCATAATGGGGCAGACTCTAAACTTTATGCTTCTGAGTGTAAGAATCAGTCTCCCGTCGGTGACGTGGTAGGCCCAAATAAATTACGCTTCTCGCGTAAAGTAAAATCTCCCGTCTGTGACGTGGTAGATAATCAATTTTTATGCTCCACGCGTAAAGGTAAATCTCCTGTCTTTGACAGTGTAGATAAAATTTATAACGATGTTTGCACATCTAATGTGAATGTACCTAAACGTGTGCAGCATAAAAATGTCGTTGGTAAAGCTTCTGTCCTACACCAACAACCTTCTTATACTGCTTTACGCAAAGTACCAAACTTACAAATTACTCGCCATGAAAATGGAGTCCTTCGTGCTAAATCTCAAGATTTACGCACACAACTTCAAACACGTAAAAATGTACAGTTTGGTTCTGCGAATGAAGCCAGTAATCTTCTTTATACACAAGGGACTAAACGTTTTTCTACCCCAAATGTAATAAAGAAGAATATTTCCTCCACTCCTTCTGACTTACGTGAATTGCTAATACAAAAGCGTAAGAATTCACAATCTTCGGTGACGCTTCCCCAAGAAAAACATCATTGTGAATATCATCAGGTTGTGATCAATTGTTGTTGTTCAGCTTCAAGACGGTCAGTTTTTGATCGTTTAAGTTTTAACTCGCCTCAACATCAAGCTGAAGACCAAGAAGATGAGCTGTCATATGCATTAGTCAACATGACATCTCATACTAACAGAGGACGACGACCGAGACAGAACATGTCCCAAACTCCAGGTCAACAACAGTTCAACAGACTTCTTGATTCCTTTGAAGGAGTATATCAGAATACTCGATCAAGAAGACAAAGACAATTGCAGATTTCTGATTCAGAAGCTGGGGGTACTCAATCTTTTGAGTCTGATACCGATAGTGTGGATTCATACTTCTATACTAATCCCTCTGTATCTTCAAGAGAGGTTGAATCCTACGCTGTTGGAGATGAACCAGAGACGTCATCTGCTAATACGGAACAACGTCTCACTGCCGTGGAGCAATCATTGAAAGACATGCTCAACATGATACAAAGCATGCATCAGATAATTTTGAATCAACAAACTGCTCAACCCACAGTAATAACTCTGGTACCAGTAGCAGCACAAACTCAAGATAGTCAAGGGGCTGATATACCTTCGAATATTCAAGAGCCGGCTGCTAATCAAAATTCTGCATCTCCAGATCCTATCATTCCAGAAGATATACCACCTCCAGTGGGGGTTATGGTACATCCAACGACTATTCAATCAAATGTGCTTCCTCAAACCAGTGAAGACATTCAAGCAGTGCGTGAACTCAAAGCACAGTTTGAAGTTTTGAGGCACAAAGATCAGCTCCAGAGGTTAGGGATTAAGCAACCTTATCCTCCTCATTGGAATGATGTACCCTTCCCACCGAAGTTCAAGCCACAATCCATGGTTTTATTCGATGGAAAAGCATCTCCCAGTCAATATATCAATTACTTTGATATTATGACTGTACACTTGTAGAAAAATGATGCTCTTCTTACCCGAGTGTTCATCGGGTGCCTGACAGGTTCAGCTTACGACTGGTATCGTAGCTTACCCGATAACTCTATTTCGTCTTTTGACGAATTCAAGGCAATATTTCTCTCCCGTTTCTATGAAGGAGGTATGGACATGAACATGTCCTCCTTGATAGAAATCAAACAAAAGGAGAAAGAAGATACTCGGACGTTCATTGAATATTTCCGACAGGCTACTCTAAAGATGCCTCCTGGTATGCCAGATTCAGCGTTGATTGATACATGCAAGATGAATCTGCGACCATCCATTGCTGTCTTTATGGGTTCCCAATTCACAGATTGGGCTTCGTTTATCATAGCAGCAGTTTCTGTCGAGACCAATGGTAGGTTGGCTCGTGAACATGGGATGATTTTTGCCTCAGAAGATAAAGGGAAGAAAAGTAATCCTGGTAATAATCCTGGCAATCGTAATGTGAAAGGAAAAGATACTCTTATGGTCAATCTCTCCAAGAACAAAACGACGCCAAATAATCAGAAATCTTCCAGGCCAAAGGAAGAATACTCTTTTGACGAAAGCGATATCCCAGGGATATTTCAGTGTCTGGTGAAGAGTGGCAAACTTCAGATTCCAGAGCCAAAAAGGCCTAATGAGGTGAATCTGACTGACAATACCAAATATTGTATCTATCATAGATACATTAATCATCCTACCAGTGCTTGCTGTCTTGAAAAAGAAGATCCAAGACCTGATAAATGGTGGCGCTATCGCTTTAACCAATGATGACCATACGGTTACAACCAATATGGTTTCTCTTCAGTTCGAGGATTTTCCTCCACAGCGAGTCCCAGATGGAATTATCCCAATTCCGAAGGCGACGATGAAGATCGTCAATATCCCGCCTGCCAGGAAAGAAAATACAGGATTGCTGCCGCTCACATTAAAGAATGGTGAAATCATGTGGGTACATCCTGACTTAATACCTGAATTGGAAAATGAAGGTAAAACTTTAAAATCCAAGAAAGGTAAAACAGTCAAAACCTGCAACATGATTTCTCATGTTATCCTATATCCTGATGACTTGGATCATCTATGGGATGGCCTTCCTTTAGAAGATAGATTGAAAGGATTAAAACTCCGTCCTCCAAGTCTAGCTCCTCCTACCAAGCTCAAGCTTACTCATCAGCAGTGGCTAGCCATGAATAGTATTCCTTTATACCGGGCACAACAAGTCTTTGCTGCTTATGAAAGAGCTCCAACAGGGATTTCTCCTCGTATCCCGAATCCTTCTCCTCCCTTAACTACAGAGACGTCTATGCTTCATTCTCTTGAAGTTGCAGAAGTTTCTTCCTCTTTCTGTGCTGAAACACCTGTCCAAAGTTCACTGCCTATCCACTTGTATAGTCAGCAATCTGTCCTTCTCATGAGAAAGATGGGTTATGACTTTCAAAAGGCAGAAGGTTTGAATTATGATAAAGGAATACGTCTTCCTTTATAAATTCAAAATCAGAATTCCACTGCTGGATTGGGTTCTGAAGTTCTTCGTAACAACCCTCACAAGAAGAAGTCTAAGGGAAGAAAGACTAAATCCTGTAATATGGTACTTTCTTCTCCCGAGTCTGAAAAAGAAACTTTTGCTGGTACAAAATCTGGAAAAGAGTACCCCAAAGACTATGAGGGATCCTCCAAAGAAGCAAAAGATGTAGTAGAAACTCTACCAGTTCAACCTTCTCCTGTTCCTGTTAAACCGTCTGTGGTTGAAAAGGGGAAACAGAAGGCAGTACGCTTTGATACCCCATTGAAGTCTGCTTCCAATCAGGGGGTGGTGATGAAGCCTTACAAGTTTGATATCCTAGCTCAGTTAGCTAATACTCCGGCTAGACTATCTATATTTGAACTGCTTCGCCTCTCCAGAGAAAGCAGAGAGACTTTGAGTGAAGCTTTACTTCAAGCAGATTCATGCTTGGCTCAACTCAAGACTCCTGATAATATACCAGTGTCATGTCCGCAATGTCATAGTGTGATGGAAGCAATTTCCAACATCACCTTTACACAAGAGGATATGCTATTGAAACACAACAAGCATGATAGGCCTCTGTGCTACACTGGATATATCGGATCCACTGAAATTGACAGGATTTACATTGATCCTGGGTCTTCAATTAGTATAATTCTTCAGAGTATGCTAAGGACCCTGAGGATTCTTACTAGTGAGCTGACTTACACTAGTACTACGATAGTTGGTTTTAACTCTGGCAAGAGCAAACCACTGGAAAAGATTCGTCTGCAGATTCAGATTGGTGATCTTCGAACTATGGTAACTTTCTATGTTATCAACTCGGACGTATCCTACAATATTCTTTTTGGAAGACCGTGGATTCATGAGCACAATATTGTGCCTTCAACTCTTCACCAATGTTTCAAATATGTGGACTCCCAAGGAGTTATGAAAACTGAGTTTGCTGATATTAATCCGTTCAAGGGTGTCGAAGCCTACTTCTCTGATTCAAGGCTTTATAAACAAGAGCATGTAAAAGAGATATCAGACATGGCTGAAGATCAATCATTATCTGAGGATCAGTCTATTAATGAAGATCCGCCAGAGGAGCAACCTTTGAAGATCATAGTCAAGGGACGAATCCAATCCCAACCTGTCAATGATCAACCTTTGATAATCAAGGTTAAAGGAAGAACTCAAACTTTATTTGAGGAATCAATAAATATTCCTGCTAAGAGCCAAGTTCAACCTTTTATGATCAAGGTCAAAGGGCGTACTTCTTGTACGAATGATCCAGAACTACCATTGATTGTCAATCTTGGCAAATCTACGCAGAAGACAGATGATGGTCCACTGTTGATTAATTCGAAGCGTAGCAATCAGACTATAAATGATGTAAATATTGATCATTCTGTACTTTTTGATATCAATGAAGATTTCCTGTTCGAGTATATGGCTGTCAAGTTTATTGAGAGAATGACTTTATCTTCTGATAATCAAAGTCATCAATATAAATACAACATAGAACCGGAAGAAACTTTATACATTGATCATAAGGAGAATTCTTTTCCTCCTCATGTCGATGTTGGACCTTATGCTCAAAAGTTCTTGACATCTTCTCCCTATCTGCTTCTTGTAGCCGCTTCATCACAAGCTTGAGTAAACTTCAGACGTCACGAAGAATCCTATTTCGTGGTCCCATCTGATAAGAAAAACAAGCGTCAAATTATGTTTGGCCTGGCTAGAAATATCCCTGTTACTCAGACAGATAATCTGAAGGATAAAGATAAAGAAAGAATTCGAATTGACAAATACAGTCAGCAATCTATCAAGATCATCCAGAACATGGGGTATGATTTGAAGACTATGTAAGGTCTTAATCAGGGCAAGGGCAGACGATTACCATTAGGTGGTGATCTATTTTACCAAAAGACTCGTCATGGGTTGGGATATGATCTGTCCCACATGTTTAATGACGATATACAAGAAGAACTCTCTTCTAGCTCTTCGCAATCATCAGATTCGGAAGAAATTCTATTCATCGAATCTGATATGTCTCGTTCCTCATATTGTGAATCTGGGCAAATATTTTCGGTCAATATGGTTCAAACAGATGATGAATCAGAGCCATTTGAGAATGATCCTTGGGCTCAACAGATGGATACTCAATGGGAACTTCGTTTTGAACAGCGACAGCCACCTACAGAAGATGAGGTTACCCAGATTGATGTTGGAGATGGAATTACGTCCAAACCAATATTCATCAGTAAGAATCTTTCTGAAGATAAAAAGGAAGAGCTGATAAAACTTATCAAAGATTACATTGACATCTTTGCATGGAGTTATGAGGATATGCCAGGGCTAGATCCTAAAGTTGCTACTCATAAACCCAACATTTTGCCTAATGTCAAGCCTGTAAAACAACAGCAACGACACTTTAGACCAGATATGATGGATGCAATTGAAGCAGAAGTCAAAAAGCTGATTACATGTGGCTTTGTTCGTGAAGAACAACACCCAGATTGGGTGGCCAATATTGTTCCTGTTATAAAGAAGAACGAAAAAGTCCGAGTTTGTATAGATTACCGAGATCTTAATACGGCTTGTCCAAAGGACGAATTTCTACTTCCAATTACTGATGTCATGATAGACAATACATGTGGTTTTGAACGTATGTCTTTCATGGACGGATTCTCAGGATACAATCAGATCAAGATGCATCCAGAAGATGAGAAGCACACCGCTTTTCGTACACCTCTTGGGGTCTACTGCTATACAGTTATACCGTTTGGTCTTAAAAACGTCGGTGCCACGTATCAACGGGCTATGAGCAATATCTTTCAAGAACATCTACGGAAGATAGTTGAATGCTATGTAGATGACATCGCTGTTAAAAGTCGATCAAAGGATGATCACATTCAAGACTTGAAGACAGTATTTGAATTGATGCGCCAACATCAATTGAAAATAAATCCTACTAAGTCTTTCTTAGGGGTTTCTAGTGGCAAGTTTCTAGGATTCGTCATTACCTCTCAAGGTATCCATGTTGATCCTGATAAGGTTAAAGCAATTCTTGAAATGCGTCCTCCTCGTAATCTGAAAGAACTCCGTGGCTTTCAGGGCCGTATTGCTTATATCAGAAGATTTATATCTAATCTTTCTGGGAGATGTCAACCTTTCTCCCGTCTATTAAAGAAAGGGGTATCTTTTGTCTGGGATGAAGCGTGTCAAAAAGCCTTCAATGACATTAAGTAATATCTTACAAACCCGCCTGTTCTGGTGCCTCCAGTGATAGGAAGACCATTTTTGCTATATGTTCGAGTCTCGGATCATTCACTTGGCGCTCTTCTGGCACAGAAAAGTGATATGGGTCATGAACAAGCAATATATTATCTGAACAGAATGATGGTCGGAGCTGAACACAGATATACTCCTGTGGAAAAGGAATGTCTAGCTTTGGTTTTTGCCGTCCAAAAGACAAGGCATTATGTTACTGGACAGACTATTCATGTCATCTCCAGAATAAATCCCATTCGGGTATTGATGAGAAAACCGAGCATTCTTAATTCCAGGTTAGCTACCTGGGCGATGTTGCTCACTCCTTATGACATGGTTTATGTGCCTCAAAAATTAGTGAAGGGCCAAGCGTTAGCTGATTTCTTAGCTGCTCATCCTATACCTGAAACTTCGAAGTTTTATGAAGACATTCCAGACGAAGTAGTGGATTGTAACATGACTTTGAAGAATGATATATGACAATTATATTTTGATGGAGCATCACGAGTGGGACCTAAAGGCAATATTGTCTCTGGGGTAGGAATTGTCTTGGTTTCTCCTGACAAAATGGTCATTTACCGTGCCTATTCTCTTAATGAGCCATGCTCTAACAATGTAGCAGAATATAATGCTCTATTGATTGGTCTCCAAGTAGCAAAACAATTGGATATTGAATTCTTAGAGACTTATGGAGATTCTCAATTAATCGTTAATCAAGTTAGAGGGATTTATGAAGTCAGAAATCCTGATCTTATCCCCTATCATTAGGTGGTAGTCGAGTTGGTCCTATCATTCAAAGGATTCTTTATCGAATTTGTACCACATTCTCAGAATGTGGAGGCTGATGCTCTTGCCAGCTTAGCTGCAGACTTGGCTGTCCCAATCCAAAGGCAAAATACAATTACTTTGTTGGACCGAGACTTGTTCTGTGTGAAGAGTAATCTGCATATTGAACAAAGTTATGTTACAGAGGCAAGTTCCCAGCAGAAATATTGGAGAACTCCATTTATTGATTATGCAGTTCATGGGATTTTGCCTGAAGATCCTAAAGAAGCTGCATCAATTAAGAGACGATCGTTTCGATTCTATTATGATTCGTCTTTACATATGCTATATCGTCATTCATATGACGGACTCTTGCTGCGCTGTCTTTCAGAAAGTGAAGCCAAACAAACACTGCGTGAGGCTCATGATGGTGTCTGTGGTGCTCATCAACCGGGTCCAAAGTTGCAAGATCGCATTCGAAGAATGGGGTATTATTGGCCCTCTATGATAGCAGATGCTGTAGACTATGCCAGAAGATGTAAAGCATGTCAGATTCATGCTGATTTTATTCATCAGTCGTCTGAATTTCTACATCCTACAGCAGCCTCCTAGCCTTTCGAAGCTTGGGGTATGGACATCATTGGTCCTATTAACCTGCCTTCTGTCAAAGGATATCGGTTTATACTAGCTATAACCGATTACTTTTCGAAATGGGCAGAAGCAGTTCCCCTTGCTGAAGTGAAAATATCTAATGTAATCAGTTTCATCAAGCACCATGTCATTTATCGTTTCGGGATTCCTCGACGGATAATTCATGACAATGGTCCACAATTTGCCAGTCAAGCATTTTATCGATTCTGTGACAAGAATCGAATTCAGAATTTGGCTTCTACGGCTTATAATCCAGCTGCTAATGGTTTAGCTGAAGCCTTCAACAAAACGATCATCAAACTTCTCAAAAAGTTTGTCTCTTCTAATAAAAGAGATTGGAATGAGAAGCTTGGAGAATGCTTATGGGCATATCGAACAACGATCCGGACTCCTACTGGTTTTACACCATTTTTACTGGTTTATGGATGTGAAGCTGTCCTCCCATTGGAAATCCAGATCCCTTCTCTACGAATAGCCATTGCTAATGAGCTAACTACGGAGAATAATGATCGCTTATGACTCCAAGAACTTGAGGGATTGGATGAGAAGCGTCTTCAAGCACAACAACACATTGAACTGTATCAAGCCCGCATTTCTCGAACTTTTAATCGTAAAGTTAAGGAGAGGGTATTCAAAGTTGGCGAGCTTGTATTAGCTGTTCGGAGACCAATGGTGATGACTCACAAAAGCAAAGGGAAATTCCTAGCAAAATGGGAAGGCCCGTATGTAATTGAGTCCGTGTTCTCCAATGGTGCCTATCGGTTGTCAAAACCCAATGGAGATCTACTCATGCTGCCGATCAATGGCAAATTTCTTAAGAAATACTATGTATAAAAGAGAAGACAGAACAAAAATAAAACTTCTTTTATTATTTTTGTTCAAGATAAAAGATTAAGGACGAGGGCCACTCCTTTCCTTATTGAATACATAGTCAGCCAATGCATAGAAGGCATCGTTTCCTGAACCCATAAAATTTTTACAGATGGTCATCCTCAATGCTTCTTCTTCAGGAGTTTTTCCTGGCTCTACTAAGAAAGCAAAAATGTCTTGGGGTGGCTTGGGCATAGAAGAACTATTGTCTACTTCGGTCGGACCCGTCACTATTGGCTCAGCAGGGCATGTCTCAATATCGTCCTCAATGTTCCTGAAGACTTCATTCTTTTGCTGTACATCCTCGGAAGACATTTCCAATAGAGGAGTAGAAATAAGAATGAAATGATTACAGAGAATTCTCACTTATTTATAGAGGAGGATTACTAATGAACTGGTCTCTGAAATTGAAAACGACTTTCCATTTCCGAAAAGACTCGTTCATTCATGTTACCAGGTTCATCCATTTAATTATGGAATTGAATCGTCCTTTCTGTTCCCAAGAAATACGTTGATTCGTCCACCGTTTTGACGTATATGCTCACAATATCTGTCTTCTTATTCCCCAGCTACCAAGGTTTGGTTAAGCTGACTTCTTGTTTCCTGGGAAAGGGATTTTATATCTTCTATTTTATCAATTGATTAGAAAGTGGGATTCGCTATTTATCATGTTTCTATGACCTCTGAATAAATATTAAATCTGCTTTCTTTTCCTATCTATCACTTCTATTTGACCTCTGCATAGATATTAATCTAATTTTCTTTTGAGTTCATATATGCTATTATGTCCATATTACCTCTGATAGTATCATATACTCTAAAACAGAAAATAAGATTTCATTTATCTATCATGTCCATATTACAACCAGATAGATACAAATCATTGATTATAGAAGAACCATTATTTTCATTCCCATATCATCAAAAAGTCTATTACATTTCTTAGACTTTCTTACAAGTTATAATGGAAATCTTTTACATTCTTGGATTTTCATTCTATACACCAACGATAACCTAATAGAGATCTATTTCTTCTGTGATCCTCTTTGACGGGTTCGTTGTTGGTGGCAGTTCCTGACTGTCTGAGCTCCAGTGGCGACCAGAACAGCAGGAATCAAACTCTGGTCTTCTCTCTCAGACGAGAGGAGAATTCCAGAGTATGGCAGCCCGAAGGCGTGTTGCTGCCAATACAATTGGTGGATTATTGGCGGCACCTCAAAGGAGATAGGAATGTATCCAGCATTGGGATACAATTCCTAGTTCTGCCGTGAAAGGAACTCTACTACCCGATTTCTCGGGGTAGAGTTGACTCCACCATCCAACTCTCCGTGTATTAAGGCTCTTCCTACCAACAGAGGAAGACCCTTCTATCTCACGAAGAGTTCTGAGTTGTCTGATTTGCGTGTCAAAAGTGCATGAGCTCCCTGATGTTGATGTCAGAAGAACATGCTTCACAACGTCAAAGTCAACAATACCGGTTCTGGAAAAGCTGCTCAGCCAAACTTCTGCAGAAAAAACAAAAAAGAAGAAGTGTTTTAAACAGAAGTATCATCAGATGCGTATTGAACGCTAACTAAAAACAGATGACAAGGATTTTACGCCGGTGCTTCACAAAGGCTTTTACGCCAGTGCTTCAGCAAGGCTTTTACGCCGGTGCTTCACAAAGGCTTTTACGCCAGTGCTTCAGCAAGGCTTGTATGCCAGTGCTTCAGCAAGGCTTTTACGCCAATACTTCAGCAAGGCTTTTACGCCAGTGCTTCAGCAAGGCTTTTACGCCAATACTTCAGCAAGGCTTTTACGCCAGTGCTTCAGCAAGGCTTTTACGCCGGTGATTCAGCTAGGCTTTTACGCCAATACTTCGGCAAGGATTTTACGCTCGTCAAGAATTTACGTTCATGAAATAGATGTTTTCAACAAAAAATTCAAAAGACAGATATCTGCTTACGATCAGATTTACCATTTGAGTCGAATGGTTTGGCTCTGATGGTGGTTGAATCTGCGTCTAATGACTGGGCATACAAAAGAATACCATGGGAAAGCTCCGCCATCCTCATTTGTTGGAGAACAACATCACAGAAAGTTATCTTCAGAAGAATGAGTACGAGAATATATGAAAAATTCTCGGCTATTTATAAAGGCTGAAGAAACTGTTGGGATGAGTCTATTTCGGGGGAAGATCCTATTTAAAGGCTCACGTAACCATAAGACAGATGCCACGTGTTGGTTTATTTCTTGGGAATGAACAATCATAGAAGCAGTCAAAATAAGCGTTGAACAGTTGAGATTAACATCAGACTTTATTTATAAAAAGGGAGAGTGGACCCCTACAATAAGAGAGTCGCAATACATGGAATTTTATTTTCCCTCTCCTTCGTTGGACTGACGAAGGGAGGCACCTAACTCACGCATGTTGTGAATACCGGAGTGACGTATCAGATTTAAAAACGCTTCTGCATCTCCTGAGCCCCCATATGCAGTCGGAGGACCACCATCGATGCGGCTGAAGACTGCTGGAGTTAATCCGAAGCACGCTACAAAGTTGCGTGCTCTCTCAAAGTCAATCCTTGAGCCCGAAGCCTCTTCATTGTTAATCTCCTTCTTGGGCGCCATGTCACTATGGAGATGAATGACAAGAGTGAAGAATTTCTCCTCATTTATACGGTTAAATCAACTCTTCATATTCTTCATTGGAAACTGTTCATTAGAAATACAAACTCGGGGAAGCGAAAAGTCAATCGAGAGTTTCGAAAAAAGAAATTCATTGTGACAATTAAGTGTTGACCGACACTGTTGGAAATTATGCCGACTGTTGGACATCCCCGCTTTTACACGGATGGCTGTTGCGTATCCCAAATTTTACGCTGGCAGATCAAATCTCAACTTTTACGCTTCTGTTCAAAGTGTTTCAAATTTTGGAGATATTTGAAAACTTTGAAGGGGGTCTTGTAGGAGCGTAAAAAGTACTTCAAAGAAAGAGTCATCCCATTCATAAGTGATCGGTTTTACGCCAAGCAGAGCGGGTAATCTCTTTTACGCCCATGACTAGGCTAATCAATTTACGCCTAAGCAGGCTGATCATTTTACGCTTGGGTCTACACCTATGATTTTACGCCAAGGACAGAGCAGCCTCTTTTACGCTGGACAAAGCTGTCAAATCTCGTATTTAATGCAAACTCTGACATAAAGATATTAATGATGGCATTTACCACAGAATTCAATGGAATTTGTCTTATACAAAGACCATTGTTGTCGTTTATGGGGATCGAGCTACTTTACGCTCATTGTATGGTTTCTTTTACGCACGAAGTTTTACATGAGTTCTTACGCTCATAAAACAATGTGTGCGTAAAGTCTATTTGAGCCATTTTACGCTCAAGGTTATTCAATAACCACTTTACGCGGGAAACCTATGACAGAGCTATTTTACGCTCATCTTACTGTTTTACGCCCAGAGGAAGTTGGAGCTATTTTTATGCCCTATTCTTTCTGTCCAGTTTTGGAACGTGGTTTGCCTACATGGCCTTCATGCCACATATTTCGAAGAACGTGTGTACATGTATCCTATTCTTACTAAAATGATGGTGTTTGCCATTGATTGTAAAAGTACAGAACAATTATCGGAGGACTGAACTTAGACTCACAATACAAACTCGCTTGTACAAAGAAAGCCTAGGGACGAAAATCTAGGTACAGCAATCTAAGTACAATTATTTATTTTAGATTCTGGGGGGTGACGATAGAGGCTCGGGAAGGCGACGGCAGCCCTGCCTTACTCCTTGGACGATCGGTATGCAGCCTTGGCTCCTTGTGAAAAGATGGTTGGCGTTGACGAAGAAGTGCTCTTTTTGCTCCTCTGTTGCTCTCCTGGCTTCTTTCTCTCTCTCTGTGTATTCTCTCTCTGACTCTGTATATTTTTATTCTTTTTTGTTGCCGGTCCTTTTGCAAAGAAATGATACTGGCTATTTATAAGAGTGGGGTATGATCATTAGGGTTTGCTAATGATCATTTTTTTGGAATGTCGGCGCTCCTTCAATCTATCCGAACCCTTGGTCCTGATTACAATAAATCTCGGCCATTAATGAGGATAGCACCGAATCTTGTGAGCAATTAATGTTGATTGCTTTAAATCTTCATGATTGATTATACCAATGCCCGATTGCTCGCCACGTGTCCCATTGGCTTGATGATAAATGATATGCCTTGATCTCAGTAATTATGATGATGATGTCAAATATATTTGTTGAGATTCGGTTAAATCGTTGATTGATCCGATGCCACGTGTTTTGATTGTGGGTCCTGCCAAAGCCGCATAGGATGGGCAACACTTGAACCGCAGGGAGATACTCTTCGTGAGCCGCATATGATAATGCTTCATCGAACCGTAGGGAACGAACTCTTAATGAGCCGTATATGTATAGTCTTTGCGAGCCGCATGAGCTAGCGTTGTATTGAGCCGCAGGGGCTGAGCTCTCAGTGGGCCGCATATGGCTGATTTCTGCTAGTCATATAGGGTGACTTCTCAGTGAGCCGCATGAAGCTGTTCTCTATTTAAGCCGTATGAGATTTGCCACGTGGCAACCTAGGATTTCTGACGGATCGGGTCAGAGATCTTCTTCTTTTCCCGAAGAGTCTGTCATTATGGCAGAGCCATTATGACACTTTATGCCAGAGCCGCCACAGTCGTCAAATCATGTCAGAGCATTAAATGAGGCTACTATTCAAAAGGCCAGTTGTAGGGAAGGATCACAGGGGGACACGTGGCATCGATCGAGCCGCATATTCCTGCTGAACCGCATACACTCTCGAGCCGCATGAGACGAAGAGACTTCCTTTGAACTGTATAAGACAGCTCCCATATGAGCCGCATGGGCTTCGTATCCGGAGCCGCATGGACCATTATTCTGATATTTTTCATGCTTCTACAGGACCCCCTTCAAAGTTTTCAATTTGCAAAATTGAAACACTTTGAATAAGAAGCATGGTCCTGTTCATGCCGCATAAGTGTCCCAGCCGTATAGATTCATCTGTCCGCATAGGCTCTTTGCCACGTGTCCTGACTACGTGTGCAAATCTTCATTAAATGCTCTTGATTCGTTTTGATTTAACGCCGTCTTTTGGAGGAGGATCCCAAGGGTCGGTTATGCCTTGCATAAGTGGTTCAAAGAAAGAGTCATCCCATTCATAAGTGATCGGTTTTACGCCAAGCAGAGCGGGTAATCTCTTTTACGCCCATGACTAGGCTAATCAATTTACGCCTAAGCAGGCTGATCATTTTACGCTGGACAAAGCTGTCAAATCTCGCATTTAATGCAAACTCTGACATAAAGATATTAATGATGGCATTTACCACAGAATTCAATGGAATTTGTCTTATACAAAGACCATTGTTGTCGTTTATGGGGATCGAGCTACTTTACGCTCATTGTATGGTTTTTTTTACGCACAGAGTTTTACATGAGTTCTTACGCTCATAAAACAATGTGTGCGTAAAGTCTATTTGAGCCATTTTACGCTCAAGGTTATTCAATAACCACTTTACGCGGGAAACCTATGACAGAGCTATTTTACGCTCATCTTACTGTTTTACGCCCAGAGGAAGTTGGAGCTATTTTTACGCCCTATTCTTTCTGGCCAGTTTTGGAACGTAGTTTGCCTACATGGCCTTCATGCCACATATTTCGAAGAACGTGTGTACATGTATCCTATTCTTACTAAAATGATGGTGTTTGCCATTGATTGTAAAAGTACAGAACAATTATCGGAGGACTGAACTTAGACTTACAATACAAACTTGCCTGTACAAAGAAAGCCTAGGGACGAAAACCTAGGTACAGCAATCTAAGTACAATTGTTTATTTTAGATTCTGGGGGATAACGATAGAGGCACGGGAAGGCGACGGCAGCCCTGCCTTACTCCTTGGACGACCGGTATGCAGCCTTGGCTCCTTGTGAAAAGATGGTTGGCGTTGACAAAGAAGTGCTCTTTTTGCTCCTCTGTTGCTCTCCTGGCTTCTTTCTCTCTCTCTGTGTATTCTCTCTCTGACTCTGTATATTTTTATTCTTTTTTGTTGCCGGTCCTTTTGCAAAGAAATGATGCTGGCTATTTATAAGAGTGGGGTATGATCATTAGGGTTTGCTAATGATCATTTTTTTGGAATGTCGGCGCTCCTTCAATCTATCCAAACCCTTGGTCCTGATTATAATGAATCTCGGCCATTAATGAGGATAGCACCGAATCTTGTGAGCAATTAATGTTGATTGCTTTAAATCTTCATGATTGATTATACCAATGCCTGATTGCTCGCCACGTGTCCCATTGGCTTGATGATAAATGATATGCCTTGATCTCAGTAATTATGATGATGATGTCAAATATATTTGTTGAGATTCGGTTAAATCGTTGATTGATTCGATGCCACGTGTTTTGATTGTGGGTCCTGCCAGAGCCGCATAGGATGGGCAACACTTGAACCGCAGGGAGATACTCTTCGTGAGCCGCATAGGACAATGCTTCATCGAACCGCAGGGAACGAACTCTCAATGAGCCGCATATGTATAGTCTTTGTGAGCTGCATGAGCTAGCGTTGTATTGAGCCGCAGGGGCTGAGCTCTCAGTGGGCCGCATATGGCTGATTTCTGCTAGTCATATAGGATGACTTCTCAGTGAGCCGCATGAAGCTGTTCTCTTTTTAAGCCGCATGAGATTTGCCACGTGGCAACCTAGGATTTCTGACGGATCGGGTCAGAGATCTTCTTCTTTTCCCGAAGAGTCTGTCATTATGGCAGAGCCATTATGACACTTTATGCCAGAGCCGCCACAGTCGTCAAATCATGTTAGAGCATTAAATGAGGCCACTATTCAAAGGGCCATTTGTAGGGAAGGATCACAGGAGGACAAGTGGCATCGATCGAGCCGCATATTCCTGCTGAACCGCATACACTCTCGAGCCGCATGAGACGAAGAGTCTTCCTTTGAACTGTATAAGACAGCTCCCATATGAGCTGCATGGGCTTCGTATCCGGAGCCGCATGGACCATTATTCTGATATTTTCCATGCTTCTACAGGACCCCCTTCAAAGTTTTCAATTTGCAAAATTGAAACACTTTGAATAAGAAGCATGGTCCTGTTCATGCCGCATAAGTGTCCCAGCCGTATATATTCATCTGTCCGCATAGGCTCTTTGCCACGTGTCCTGACTACGTGTGCAAATCTTCATTAAATGCTCTTGATTCGTTTTGATTTAACGCCGTCTTTTGGGGGAGGATCCCAAGGGTCGGTTATGCCTTGACCGAAGCATTTTTGCCTTTATTTTTTGAAGCGGTGCGTAATCCGAGGCGTCATTCGAGACGTTTGTTCGTTTTATGGGTTTCTTTCGCCTATAAATAAGAGTCTTTTAATCCCCTTGGGTTTCTTTACCTTCTTTCTTTGCTCAAATCCCCTGTTGTAGACTTTGCTCTTCGTCTTCTCCCTTCATCGATCGACAATGGCTCCCAAGAAGGCTGCTGCTGTTGCGGGCAAGAAGACCGCATCATCCTCTGAGGCTGCGAAGGGCAAGAAGGCCGCGTCTTCATTGACTGCGGCGGCGAACATGGCGGCTCCTCCGCCGGCTGACGTGCCTGCTTTTCACCCCGACGTCCACCCGCCTATTGCTGGTAGGATTCCTTAATATGAACCGCCATGGCTACGCCGCATATTTTATGCGCGAGCCTATATTCCAAAGCATACTGTGTGTCCGACTCATGCTCGGGCCGCATGGGGTATGACCCAGGTTTGAGCCGCATAAAAGTGGTTACATAACTACTTCTTTATCAAGACCTCATAAGCTCATCAGGATTTGGACCGTACGAGCTCTTTCAAACTGAGCCGTTCAAGCACATTTCGAACCGAACCGCATAAGCTCATCCTCGCTGGACCGCATAAGCTCATCCTCGCAGGGCCGCATAAGCTTTTTCGAGCCGAATAAGCTTATTCAAATTGGACCATATTCGTATACACTCCCTTCGTACCGCATAAATTCCTCCGCAATGAGCCGCATGAGTTTCTTTTGAACGGAACCGCATAAGCTTATTCGCACTGAGCCGCATAAGCCCATTTAGACTGATCTGTACAAACCTTCTTAAACCGAGCCGCATGAGGCTATACTGAGCCGCATGAGCATCATGTAGTTTTATGTTTCAGCTATCTTTTTGACTTGTTTTTTTTGCCTCTTCTTCAGTGAATCTGCCCGTGAATCCTGCGGGGGAACTTATGGTAGGCTCCCGTCAGTTTGCCTCGGGCGTACATCGGGATGACTTAGTTCGTCAAGTGTCCGAACAGCTACTTGTTGACGAACCTTTGGAGCGACTAAATGCTATCAGGGTTCAATCTTTTCAATTCCTTGGTGATATGATGAGCTCCGGTCAGTCTGATGGGAAGTATCTGAAACCGGTTTTCCTCTTTGGGGATGTGTTGGTCATAGAAAACTCCCGAGTGCTGGATGTTTTCGAGAGTTAGGATTTTGACCTGGACGGGATGCCAATTCACATCCCTATTATGAAGCGTCATTTCCCTTTTGAGTGGTTCAATATGATCGTTCTGGATAGGCAGATGCCGGACACCCTCACTCCAACCCGACCGGGGATGTTTGTCGGTAACATCCGTTATAACAGAGCCACTGGGTCAGTACGCGTGGTCAAAGATCCGGCCAGTCGGTCCGTGATGGGGTTAGTTCCGGGTACCTTCATCAACACTCCCGGCCCTAACTTTTCATTCTCCCAGGCTGATATCTTCCTGAGTCAGCTTGCTCGCAAAGGGTCCTATCCTATTGGCAGATTGGTACTGCCGAGCTGGTTGCACCCCATTCCCCCGTGGGCTAATCTGATCTCATGGATTCTGCAGAAGTTCGAAGAGTTTTTGCGGGGAGTCAACCTTTATGACGCTATCCGGGGTACCAGCCACGGGTTGCCCGTTAATAAGCCACTGTTCATGGCCCTTCTGGAGATGTACAATCATCGGACGGGGACCTTTTTCACCCCTGTTGGAGAATTGGGGCTCGCTCTTCACGAGATGTATGCTGTCTCCAAGCTCCCCTGGGGGGATGAACCCTTCGAAGTGTACACTCCGACGAATAAGGAGCTCCAAGATTTGGATCGACGATTCCCCGATTTCGTCGCCGTGTATCAAGAACTATTATGCCATCATAGCACCTGTCACCGGACGACTATCCAGAAAAATGACAGCTCGGAAGGGGACTCTCCCCATACTAAATCTTGGGTCGCGTACTTTTTCAAATTCAGCGCGGCTGGCCGGGTTACTTCCCGAGATCGTTTAACTCCTAGGGAAGTAGAGGCCTTGGTGTCGACCGCTAAGAGGTCGAAGTCTAAAAGTGACAGGTTTGGGAGCCAGATTGACTCCTTCAGCTACTTTTGTTATGGTACCCGGCGGTTGTCAGAGAAGGCACTCTTGGCCGGGTTTCTAATGGTATGGCTGCGCAACTGCGTGGTCTCAGGAGGGGCAGGTTCTATTGAGAGGATCAGTCGCCACTTCATTCTTCCTGCCGTGAAGTTGGCCTTTGGGGTCAGGCTGGCTCTTCTTCCTGCCATGGTGTGCAGTATTCAGCATGGTCTCCGCGCCTTCTCGTCCAAGGTCATTGCTCGTGACGTGGCAATGGATTTTGAACGTGTAGAATTGCCTTATCATTACTTGCTGGGATGGCTATTGCTGCATTATCAGTCCTTGATGAGGCCTGGGACGGGAGATGGCGTTACAGATGACGACGCGTTTCTTTTCAAGTATCACCACCAGCCTTGGAAATGTAGTACCATACCGGCGTGTCGGAGGATGCTGGCGATGGTGGACGGGTATAATTTCTTCGTGTCCGTTCCTCGTTTCACTGATCAAGAGGTGAGGAGTGTTCATGTTGATGGGGTTGGACCTCCTCATTTCTTGCCTGAAAAGATGCGTTTCTGGCTGCGTAATATTTGCCCGGCGCATCTAGTTTACCGGAATCGCAACACTGTATATTTGGAGCCCTACTTGCCTAGTAGGTTTGCCCGTCAATTTGGGTATAGTCAGCTATTCCTCGGGCGCCCCAGTTCTCACCTGGGATTTGAAGGTAGCATTCTTGACGGTATTAGGGCATGGAGCTACTATGACACCTGTCATACTCGGACTAGCTTCTTGGTTCCTGCCGTAAACGTGATAGGGGAAATCTTGCATATGGCGGCCCTATATCATGTTACGGCGAATCCTTCCCCCCTCGATTTTGACTCGAGGACTAGCTTCATTGTGGGCACTCGCCTGGCGGAGAAGGCTACGACGTCGAGGGCCAAGAAGAAAGGGACGAATAGAGTTCTTTCGCCCGATTCTGAGTCCTTCGACACAATCGAGGAGGACAATGAGCGGGATGACGAGGACTCCCTTTCTTCGGATGACGAGACAATGGCGGGTCAGTCTCCCGTCATGGCAGGTGACATGATGACGGATCAACCGTCGGCTGTATTTGATGAAGCAGCGGACCAGTTGCCATCTGTGTCGGAGGTGGTACGGGTAGATCTACCGCCCGTCATGCCTGGTCCCTCACGTAAGCGAGGCAGACGTGAGTCTACTGGCGGAGGGGTAACTTTTTCTGTAAAGAGAGCGGCGTTCGGTCCCCGTAGACTGCTTATTACGAAAAAGGGTGAGGATGTAGACGGTATTCCAGAGGTACGTCGGAGCCTTCTCTTTGTTGTAGTTTTCTTCTTTTCCGAAGATATGGCTTGATTACTTTTCTTTGTAGATGTCTGGTGAACCGTCCTTTCCTGAACCGTCTATTTCACCTGGAGCTGATCCGGCCCTTGCTGCTTTGATTAGCGGCGTGTGTGCCGCGGTCCTTTCTGCGGGTGCTCTTTCAGCGATGGTTGGAAGCTCCCAGGTTGCTGAAACCTCGGCCCAGGGTGACGAAGGTTTCTTTGGACCCGTCCCCGAAGCCGCTGATCTTCAGCAATGCGACGCCGATCCCGGTGCGCCCTCTTCCGAAGATACAAGGGCGGAGGAGCCTATTATGCCAGACTCGAAGGTTGTTGGTGAAGGGGCTGTGGTGGCTGCAGTCGAACCTCGGCCTTCATGCTCCTCCACTGGTAAGATAAGCCAGATATTGACTAGTGAGGGGGCTTATTTACTCTATCAGCATATTCTCCGGGTCAAATCGATTCATGGTTGTCTTGGCCCCGCAGGTCCTGACCCTTTACTTCCTGTCGTGGATGTTCTTGGGGAAGGCCCGGTCTGCCGTGATATGGGAGAAAGGAGTGTTCCTTCTCCTTTGCCGTCTCACGTCGAGGAGCCTCCTGCCAGCTCTGAGCCGATGGAAATGGGGTTGGCGATGGTCTCTGCCTCATCCTCTGCAGATTATACGGCTCCGGAGGCCGACCTTTCAACCCTGCCGAGTATTCAAATTTTACAGGCTGCCGAAGAGGAGTTGGCCGCTGTTCAAGCGTCCTTTCGTGCGGAGCTGGTTTCTCTCGTAGCAGGAGCGGCAGATTCTGTTGCGTCTTCTTTGGTGCTGCCAGCCACGCTCCCGTTGACATCGGCCTCCATGGAGACTCTGAACGAGGCGACGCAGGACGTGGTCGATAGCTTCTATCGTCATTTGAATAGGGGCGTAGACGCTGCCATAGGATGGGGGACCCCATTTTCTCTATCTCTTCGGTGCACTTGGGGTCAAATTGCAACCCTGAAGTCCCTTCCTGGCGGGGTGGGATTGGCTGCACTGCTGGAGCCTAAGCTGACGGAAGCTGATCAGCTTGTGACCCAGCTACTGGCGATACGACAAGCGGGCTTGCCTGCTGCAATCGAACGGGAGCGGGGCTTCCTCATTGTTGCTCTGGATCGGATTAAGCTAGCCCGCGATACTGCTGGGCCAGTTGTATGGGGGGACCTTGATAAGTTCTCCGCTTCGTATGACCAGCTGGGTCGCAGGAGTCAGGCTTGCCGTGCTCGGGAAGAGTCCGCTTCTCGTGGAATTGCTGATACGAAGGAGCAGATTCTTGGACTCCAGAGGCAACTGGCCTTCTTAGAGTCAGAGCTGGAGGCTGCTCAGGCGGAGCAGGAGTCGATCGTTCGGGAGGCCGAGAAGGTTTCCCGATCTTCCGATAACCTGGAGCGGGCCTTTAAGAAATTTGAGGATAACTGGCAGGCTCACGCTCATCTGGAGGATGAGGCAGTGCTGACCCACGAGGCAGAGCGTCGAGCCTCTCAGAGGTTTGAACGGTCGGTTGCTTTGCTGACAGACCGTCTCAGGGCGTTATGTGCCCCAGAGCAGTGATCAGCCGTCTGTTTTCTTTTGCTTCTCTTTTTCTCTCTTTTTTTGTAAGGGGTGTGATCCCCAAATGTGTAGTACGTTGAATTTTGAATAAATGAGCCTGTTTCAACTCATCATCTCTTTCTTGTACTTGTGACGTCTGTGGAATTTGGACTTGCTGGGGGATTTATTTGTGGACCTGTTATCCTAGGCGTACCTTGGTTTTAGGTATAGATAACAAGTTTGGACAGGATGTCCGAAACAGCCGTGGCAAAGTGGTCATGGATGTTCTCGGTGCTTTTTAAAAAAAGGAATGCCGTAGAGCAGCTGGGCTCCCGGGGCATGGTGGGGTAGTGGATTTATGCTAAGAAGCTTAGCAAAGGAATGTTTGTGGACCTATTATCCTTGGCGTACCCTGGTTCGGGATACAGATAATAAGGTGAAAGGAAAACCAACATATTTGCTCAGAGGTCATGAGGACATGGCAAGCATGAGGGTTTTACCGTGGAACCTTCCTGCTCAGAGGTAATGAGGACATGGCAGGGGAGGTTTCACGAAAGATATTCGTGGTCAACAGCGGACATTTGTGGACCTATTATCCTTGTCGTACTTCGGTTGTGGGTACAGATAATAGGTCGAAAAGGAGACCGACATACTTGCTCAGAGGTAATGTGGACATGGCAAGCATGAAGGTTTCTTCGACGGAGCCTTCCCACTTAGAGGTAATGATGACATGGCAGGAGTGGGCTCAATGAAGAGAGGGTACATAGAACAACTCAGAGGTAGGAGAACGTGGAAGTTCTATGTGGGGGGCGGTTTGTTTTTGGTGGAAGTGAAAACGACTCAGAGGTAATGAGGACATGTCCGTTTTCGAAAATTTGTGGATCGATTACCCTTTTTGTGCACTAGGAGTGCGGGTATTGGATCATGAGGGAGGATCTCTTCAGGGAAGCAAGTTCAGAGGTATAATCATACGTGACTTACTATCTGAAAGAGTGACCGAAATGTGAGTTCAGAGGCACCAGCGGGTACATAACTCGGTAAATTAACATATTGAGAAAGTGGGAGTCCAACGGCACCAGCGGGTACATGACTCGATAATCTAAAGGAGATGTAGGGGTGAGTTCAGGGGCACCAGCAGGTACATGACTCGATAATCTTGAAATGTTGTGGGTGTGAGTTCAGTGGTACCAGCCGGTACATGACTCGATAATCTGAAATGCTGTGGGTGTGAGTTCAGTGGTACCAGCGGGTACATGACTCAAGGACTTTGTAGCGAATATCGTTTAGACATAATATTTCTTCAGGAACTTGCCGTTGACGGACAGCATGAGCAAGTCTCCGTTTTGCTTTGCAAGGCGGTAAGCACCGTTGGAGAATACCGTCTCAATGATAAATGGACCCACCCACTTTGGCTGGAATTTGCCGGCGGTCTTGTGAGTCATGACCATTGGCCTCCGGACTGCCAAGACGAGATCGCCTACCTGGAATGTTCTGATTTTGACCTTCTTGTTGAAGGCTCCTGAGATGCGTGCTTGGTATAGCTCGATCCTTTGCTGAGCTAGGAGGCGCTTTTCATCTAAGGCCTCTAACTCTTGCAGTCGACGTCGGTAGTTATCATCGGTTGTTAATTGGTGTGTGAGGGCAACACGTAGTGAGGGGATCTGTGTCTCCAAGGGGAGGACTGCCTCACTTCCGTATACCAGGAAGAATGGTGTATTTCCGGTGGCTGTTCGGACCGTGGTGCGATAAGCCCATAAGCACTCGCCGAGCTTGTCGTTCCAGTCACGTTTGTTGGAGGAGACAAACTTCTTGAGAAGTTTGATGATTGTTTTGTTGAACGCCTCTGCTAACCCATTTGCTGCCGGATTGTACGGCGTCGAGGCGATATTCTGAATACGGTACTTATCGCAAAACCGATAGAATGCGTGGCTTGTAAACTGCGGACCATTATCATGGATGATCCTTCGGGGCAGTCCAAAGCGGTAGATGATGTGGTGTTTAAGGAAGCTGATCACGTTTGAAGTCTTGACTTCTGCGAGTGGGACAGCTTCTGCCCATTTAGAGAAGTAATCAGTGATCGCAAGTATGAAGCAATGTCCTCGGGAGGAAGGTGGGGTGATTGGACCAATGATATCCATTCCCCATGCTTCGAATGGCCAGGACGCCACTGTCGGATGTAAAAATTCGGAGGGTTGGTGGATGAAGTCTGCGTGGACTTGGCAAGCTTTGCACTTTCTAGCATAATCTATCGCGTCTGCCACCATTGTGGGCCAATAGTAGCCCATTCGGCGAAGGCGGTCTTGCAGTTTTGGGCCGGGCTGGTGGGCCCCGCAAACACCATCATGGACTTCTCGTACGGCTTATTTGGCTTCTGCGTTTGACAGACACCGAAGCAGTAATCCGTCGTAGGAGCGGCGATACAGCATTTTCGTCTCTGTATCGTAGAAGAATCTGAGGGAACGCCTTCTGATGGAAGTAGCTTCCTTTGGGTTCTCAGGCAGGATGTCGTAGACGACGAAGTCGATGAATGGTTGTCTCCAATCTGGGGCGTCATCGATCGTCTGTGCGGAATAACTTGCGATGAATTGCACATTGTTTTTGGGACATACTAGTTCATGGCCTATCACTTCCACTGATTGCCGATCATAATTCGGAACTGCTAGGGAAGCGGCGAGACCAGCTAGGGCATCGGCTTCAATATTTCAGAGTCTGGGGACGTGCTCGATGAAGAACCCCTCAAATGTCGAGATGATATTGATCGCTATTTGATGATAAGGGATCATGTCTTCATGGCGTCCCTCGTACGAACCCCGAATCTGATTGACGATTAGTTGGGAATCGCCGTATGCTTCAAGGTATTCTACCCGCAGCTCTCTTGCAAGTTGGAGGCCAATGACCAGAGCGTTGTACTCGGACATATTGTTAGAGCAGGGATCAGTAAGGGAATAAGCACGGTTAATCACCAATCCGGAAGGAGAGATTAGTACTACTCCGACTCCGACGACTATATTGCCTTTAGGTCCGGTCCTCGAAGCGCCGTCGAAGAACATTCGCCATATATTTTCGTGGGAGGTTGTATGCGAGTCGGAGACCTCATCTGGGATCTCTTCGTATATCCTGGAGGACTCCGAGCCTGGGTGGGCTGCCAAGAAATCTGCCAGGGCTTGACCTTTGACTGCCTTTTGGGGGACGAAGATCATATGATAAGGGGACAGCAGTATTGCCCATGTAGCGAGGCGAGAGCTGAGTGCCCCTGGTTTAGTCATGAGGACCTGAGAGGGTTAACTCATGAGATCACATGTATCGTTTGTCCAATGACATTGTGCCGTATTTTCTGAATGACGAACACTAGGGCGAGGCATTCCTTCTCCACAGCGGTGTATCGGTGCTCTGGTCCAATCATCATTCGGCTGAGATAATATATGGCCTGTTCATGGCCTGCATCGTTATTCTGTGCCAGCAGAGCACCGAAGGAGTGTTCCATTGCTCGTACATAGAGTAGAAATAGTTTTCCAGGGACTGGGGCCACCAAGACCGGAGGATTTGACAGATATTCTTTGATGCTATCGAAAGCCTGCTGGCATTCTTCGTCCCATACGAATAAGACTCCTTTCTTCATGAGATGCGTGAATGGTCGGCATCGCGCGGAGAGGTTGGAAATGAACCTTCTGATGTAAGCTAATCGCCCTTGAAGGCCTCTGAGTTCGCGGAGGTTTCTCGGGGGACCCATCTCCATGATTGCTTTTGTCTTTTCAGGGTCTACATGGATACCCTTCGCAGTGATGATGAAGCCTAAGAACTTCCCGCTAGATACGCCCAGGAAGGACTTTGTAGGGTTCATTTTCAAATTGTGCGTTCGCATTAGGTCGAATACCGTCCTTAGATCCTGCAGATGGTCTCCTTTGCTACGGCTCTTGACGGCTATATCATCAACATTACACTCCACCGTCTTGCGTAAGTGTTCTCTGAAGATGATGCTCATAGCTCTTTGGTATGTGGCGCCAGCATTCTTTAAACCAAAAGGCATGACTGTGTAGCAGTACGTGCCAATCGGTGTTCGGAATGACGTATGCTTTTCGTCGTCAGGAGACATTTTGATTTGGTTGTACCCTGAGAAGCCGTCCATGAATGACATGCATTCGAAGCCGCAGGTGTTGTCGATCATGATGTCTGTGATAGGAAGGGGAAATTCATCTTTGGGGCATGCCTCGTTTAGGTTGCGGAAGTCGATGCAGATTCGAATCTTCCCATTCTTTTTGAGGATGGGTACTATATTAGCGACCCATTCAGGATGTTGCTCCTCACGAATGAAACTGCTGGCTATCAATTTGTTAACTTCAGCTTCGATTGCGTCCATGATGCCTGGACGGAAGCGTCGCTGCTGTTGCTTGACCGGCTTCGCGTCTGGTCGAATGTTAAGTTTGTGAAGAGCGATGTCAGGATTTAACCCTGGCATGTCTTCATAGCTCCAGGCGAACACATCGATGTACTCTTTGACAAGTTCTAACAGCGACTCTCGTTCTTCGTCGGTTAGGCTTTTACTGATGAAGATCGGTTTTGGAGAAGATTCACTGCCGAGATCCACTTGTATGACCTCATCTTCAGTAGGAGGTTCTCTCAGTTCGAACCGCTTTTCCCATTGTGCGTCTAATTGCTGGGCCCATGGCTCTAGTTCGAGGATTTTGGGGATGTCTTCGTCTTCCTCGTAAGCGTCGGCGAACGCCATGTTGACTGACATAACTTGTCTGAATACATCCCCGATGCTGGTATCTGAGTCGGAAGTTGGTGATCCAATTGAATGCGACTGCCAGTCGCATTCTTCATCTGAACTTTCCGGGGTCGTAGTAGGCGTTGTATACCCTAACCCGCATCGAGTTTTGTTATAGTGGTTCCATGGTTTGCCCGCCGGGGCTGGCAGCTTCAAAGGTAATCGTCGCCCAGTGCCATAGTTCAATCCTGGCGTAGTCTCCTGATCATATCCCTGTTTCTGCATGAGGTATTTGTATTGAGGGCTATAGAGATACAGAGGCAGTCTTCCGGCATCTGGCCCGAGGTCGACTTCTTCTATGGTGCGGGGACGAGGGTTGTTCGTCCGGCCGAAGATGATTGGATGATCTTCTCCCTTATGTATTCGGTAAGCGTCTTCTACTGGAGTAAGCTGGATTGCGGTGTACACATTTGTCACCTGTGTGTGTAGGTGAGCGCCTATACTGTGTTCCATAGCATACATCGTACATAGCTTATTGAGCTCGGTGTAGTTCAAAGATAACCCTTTATTGATGAAGTAAGGTATCTTTTCCAGGAGGATTACATCATCAGCGGAGGGGACATCAGTGTGGGCAGCCACATACTTGGCTAGCTCCGGTTCCTCTTCGGCTACCCCCTGTGTGAACGAAGACTGAGAGGACGACCTAGGAAGCTTGATCGTCAGTGGTCCAGTTGATGGAGCAGAGCGTGGAGTCGTTGGCAGACTGGCGACACCCAGTTTGGCATTCGATGTGGAGCGAGGAGTGGCTGGTTTGCTAGAAGTGTCAGACCTTGCATCGAGGCGACAACCTTTCTTGGGAAGGCGTATTGTCAGTGGCCTATCCGAGGGGTTGAGCTTCCCTGTTTGTGGTTGACTGGCTCTTGGCAGTCGGATTGTTAGTGGCCCCGTTGCGGGTCTCGGCACTTGGCCGGACCTTGGCAGCCGGATTATCATCTGCTCCTCTTGCGCCGAGAGGCTGATCGCGTCCTTCCGCAGAGTGGCGGTGAGGGGTGCGGACTTGCCTGGTTTGCGAGCTTGGAGGTGGATCGTCAGGGGTCCTTCTGATCCCGTGGCTGTCTCGGTATGAGTTTGTGCGTCTCCTTCATCAAGGTACTTCTTCGACTTTTCGTATAAACAGGAATCCGAGTAGTAAGATTCGACCCCTTTGAAGGGATCGATATCAACAAACTCTGTCTTTACGAAGCCGTATTTGTCGACATATTTGAAGCACTGGTGTAGCGTGGAAGGCACGATCATATAATCGTGTATCCATGGGTGCCCCAAGAGGATGTTGTAAGAAGTGTCTGCATCTATGACGTAGCAGGTGACTTCGGATTGGAGGTCGCCAATTTGATACTTCAGACGAATCTTCCCAATAGGGTAGCTCCTGCCCGAATTGAAACCGCTAATGGCGGTACTTGTAGGTGTTAGGCGATGCATTGGGATGCGAAGATAATGTAGCAGGCCCTTCGGGATGATACTTATGGAAGAGCCAGGATCAATGTGCATCCGATCCACCTTCACGTCGCCGATGTATCCCGTGTAGTATAGCGGGCGGTCATGTAGGTTGGTTTTGATGAGCATGTCCTGCGGAGTGAAGACGATGTTGGGCATTGCTCCCGTGCAGGCACTATCTTGGAGATCCACGGGTGAGTCCTCTCCAGTGAGGTTAGATTGAGCGAGATAGGCATCGGCATTTTGGAGTGCTTCGCTCAGTGCAATACGAACGTCCTTGGAGATCCTTAGGAGTTCGTATAATGACAATTTGGCCGGAGTGTTAGCCAATTATGCTAAGATGTCAAAGTTGTAGGGCCTCTCTAGCCCTTGGGCTGCGTCCTTTCGGAGGGATTTGTCGAAGCGAGTCTCCGTCGGCCTAGGTTTGTCGGTCGTCGAAGGCTGAGCCGGTCTCGGAGCATCAGTTGTAGTGGGTTGATGATTTTCAGCTGGACTGTCAACCACAGGTTGGGATTGCGCTCCGGACCGCGTGACGACGGCTGTAGCTTCCTCGTTGTCTGCTGAAACTGTACGGCAGGTCTTGATTTTTCCACTCTTTTTGTTGGTGGGAGATGGTATGGGCCGAGTCACTTCTGACACCAAGTCTGGATGGACCCACATGACCTCTCCTCGTGAGGTGGTGAGAGGTACTAGACCAGCAGCTTGTTCTCGGGGCGGAGGAAGATTGGTGATCTCCATTGTCACGAGAGGGACGGGGATTACCCCGTCTTGAGTCTCCGTCGGAGGAAAGTTGCCGAACTGTACGGACACCATATTAGCTGCTACGGTTACCTCTTCGAAGTCGATGGCCAGAGCGTTCGAATCGATGAGGCTTTGGATGTACCGTTTTAATTGGTAGCAGTCATGTGTAGCGTGGTGTACATAACGGTGGTAATGGCAGAACTTCGGGTTCTCCAAATCAGCCGGCCGAGGCTCCCGTCTTGGGGGTGGAAGCTGAATTCTACCTCCTTGTATGAGCATGTCTAAGATAGGCTTGACGTGGCCGTCTTCGAAGGAGTAAGTGATCTGAGGCCATTGCTTGTCTGCTGGCTGTGGCTCGGGCTTCTGGGCCGTGTCGGCCACCATAGCCTGTTTTCCTTTGCTGTCCCGATTGTTGGAGGGGTTACCCCCATTATCATTGTTGAGACGCTTGCCCTTGTTTTCTCCTTCTGAGATGTGTAACCCCAGTTAGCGGGCCTTCTTCAGTCGTTCTTCAGCGCTTGTGGCGCTGATGATGAACGCCTTCCAATCTTTAAATTGACTCTCGCCCATCCAGAGACTGATTGTTGGAAGCAGTCTCTTTTGGCAGATTTCAATCAAAGAAGAATCCGGATTCCCGGAAGGCAGCTTCATGGCGGTCTGGCGAAACCGCTCGATGTAGTTCCTTGTTAGCTTCTTCTCCCCTTGGATGACGTCCATGAGAGTGGACATAGTGACGTCTTGTCCTACTTCATAGAACCGTTCCAAGAACATGCGCTTGAAGCCGGCGAAGGAATGGATGCAGTTGTCCGGTAGATTCCGGTGCCAATCAAAGGCGACTCCTTCCAAAGCTCCAATGAATAACCGTGTGAGGATCGCATCCTCATGGGGCAGATGGCCGGTGGTGACCTCAAAGTAAGTGATGTACCGACTTGCTGAGGTTTTGCCATCATATGGGTTGATGTTGAACGGCTTATATCTTGGTGGGAATGGAACATCCCTCCACTCAGCAGGGTATGGTTGCCGTATTCTGAGATCTTGAGCGTTTTCTCGGGCATGAAACATGGCACGGAGCTCCTGAACCTCTCTTCTTACTTATCGGGTCTCATCTGTCGCGACGGGGGCTGTTATTTCGGAAGGATTATTGCCCTGGTTTGGTGCCGCTGAGTTCGAATCTACATTGACCGCGGGGCCCGTGTTTGTTTGACCAGGCGCTTCTCCTTGTAGAGTGGGCAGGGCCACTTTAATCTCGTCTACAGACTTGACCAAAGCAAGTAATATGGCTTCGAGACTGTCGATGTGCTGGCGATCGCTGGAACCACCTTGATCGCTGTCCGTCATGAACACCGTTCTTACGTGAGGAGTGACGGAAGGAACGGTGGAGGATGTGCCCTCTGAGTCGTACCCATGTACCGATAAGTCATCGGGATAGGTGGGAATGTTCTCTTCGGGCTCGGACTCGGAGGGAATGGTATCCCCAGCTTTAGAGCTTGCCTTGTCTTGAGAGTTACGGATGTCCTCGGGGGCATCAGCGTCCGTTGCTCCTGATGGAAGAGTTGTTTGTGCGGACTCGGTTCCCTGGAACATCGGATTGTTGCGGATGTTCGGAGGAGTGCTACCCCCAGCTCCTTCAACCTCCAGCGATGTGGATGATGAATTTCCCATCGAGGTAAATTTTGTCTTTGAACGGGTGTGTTGGAATACACCAGTGGAGGACAACCGTTTAGACGACAGTTTCTTAGTTGTAGTGGTTGATATCTTCGGACTGGAGATGCTCGTTTTCTTCCTTCTCTCTTCGACGGGGACTTTTTGAGCAGAATTGCAAGAGACAACAGGAGGTGCCTCATCTTCTGAGTTTGGGTGCTGTAGCCTTTGGAAGACGGATGGCCGCGCTTCTGTCATTGCCGTGTTGTTGCAGCAGCAATTGACGATGATTTGGGTACAGCGATGTCTAAGCGAGGACTCTTTGCACACCGACACTCCTTCTCTTTCCTTGTATTTGTGGAGGATCGTCTCCCGCAGGTCAGAGGAACCACTCTGTCTGTTCGCCGCGGGGGGCTGGACTTGAACAGTTGTATGCAACTTTCCATCCGAGGCCCGTGTGATAGTCAACGGGATGCTCCGATAGTCAGAGGTTGGAACAGCTGACTGGGCTCGATGAGCCCGCGCTGCCCTAGACTTCCTTCTTTTAGCACTTGTGGGTGCGTAATAGGAGGAGTCCAAGTTGAATGCCACAGAGTCTGGCTTATCATACAGAGAATCATCAGGGTCGGGACCGTATGAGAGACGGTCGAAGACCGATTGAGAGAAGCGTGGAACGGACGCTATGCTGCTAGAGTTGGGTACCGTGCAGGCTGTCTGTATGCGGTCATCTTCTGCTGTCGGATGAGTTGACTTTGGGCGGTTAGGAGTCACGACCGTGCAGGCTGGCCGCATGCGGTTGGCAATAGTGGTCGCATGGGTTTTCTGCAAGCGGCTGCCTCCTGTAGCCTCATGTGTTTCATCCATGTGATTGGCGACTGTAGCTGCATAAACTATGCGGCTGCCAGATGTGACCGCATGATTCTTCTTCATGCGGCCAGCGACTGTGGCCGCATGGGCTTTGTCCATACGGCTAGCGGATGTGGTCGCATGAGCCTTTTTTACTCGGCTAGCACCCCTATGCGGCTCAGTTCGCGTAGAGTTCCTCTTTGCCTCTGCAAGTCCAGCATCATAGTGTTTTCTTCTGCCGGACTTGGAGACAGCAGAGTTGTCTACGGTCTGAAGTGGGGCCGCAGAAGAGTCCTTCTCACCGTCTTGAGCAACAGAGGGTACACTGTCGGAGGCTTGGGGAGGAGCAAATGATTTTGGCCTCCACTCTCTGCGAGCCTTTGTCGTACGGGTGCGCTTCTGGACCGGGCCAGCGCTTCCTTCGGATAGCATCTCTTCAAACGCTTGTTGGTCGAAGCGGACGACCATCTTTTGTTGCGTGGAGCCAAGCTTGGCTGCATCCGATTGCGTCACCAACTCCTCAGCCGTGGAGAAGTTAGTCCCCAGCAGAGTCGCCATCGTGTTTGCCATTGATTGTAAAAGTACAGAACAATTATCGGAGGACTGAACTTAGACTCACAATACAAACTCGCTTGTACAAAGAAAGCCTAGGGACGAAAACCTAGGTACAACAATCTAAGTACAATTATTTATTTTAGATTTTGGTGGGTGACGATAGAGGCTCGGGAAGGCGACGGCAGCCCTGCCTTTCTCCTTGGACGATCGGTATGCAGCCTTGGCTCCTTGTGAAAAGATGGTTGGCGTTGACGAAGAAGTGCTCTTTTTGCTCCTCTGTTGCTCTCCTGGCTTCTTTCTCTCTCTCTGTGTATTCTCTCTCTGACTCTGTATATTTTTATTCTTTTTTGTTGCCGGTCCTTTTGTAAAGAAATAATGCTGGCTATTTATAAGAGTGGGGTATGATCATTAGGGTTTGCTAATGATCATTTTTTTGGAATGTCGGCGCTCCTTCAATCTATCTGAACCCTTGGTCCTGATTACAATGAATCTCGGCCATTAATGAGGATAGCACCGAATCTTGTGAGCAATTAATGTTGATTACTTTAAATCTTCATGATTGATTATACCAATGCCCGATTGCTCGCCACGTGTCCCATTGGCTTGATGATAAATGATATGCCTTGATCTCAGTAATTATGATGATGATGTCAAATATATTTGTTGAGATTCGGTTAAATCGTTGATTGATCCGATGCCACGTGTTTTGATTGTGGGTCCTGCCAGAGCCGCATAGGATAGGCAACACTTGAACCGCAGGGAGATACTCTTCGTGAGCCGCATAGGACAATGCTTTATCGAACCGCAGGGAACGAACTCTCAATGAGCCGCATATGCATAGTCTTTACGAGCCGCATGAGCTAGCGTTGTATTGAGCCGCAGGGGCTGAGCTCTCAGTGGGCTGCATATGGCTGATTTTTGCTAGTCATATAGGGTGACTTCTCAGTGAGCCGCATGAAGCTGTTCTCTATTTAAGCCGCATGAGATTTGCCACGTGGCAACCTAGGATTTCTGACGGATCGGGTCAGAGATCTTCTTCTTTTCCCGAAGAGTCTGTCATTATGACAGAGCCATTATGACACTTTATGCCAGAGCCGCCACAGTCGTCAAATCGTGTCAGAGCATTAAATGAGGCCACTATTCAAAGGGCCAGCTGTAGGGAAGGATCACAGGGGGACACGTGGCATCGATCGAGCCGCATATTCCTGCTGAACCGCATACACTCTCGAGCCGCATGAGACGGAGAGTCTTCCTTTGAACTGTATAAGACAGCTCCCATATGAGCCGCATGGGCTTCGTATCCGGGGCCGCATGGAACATTATTCTGATATTTTCCATGCTTCTACAGATGGGACGCGTGTCAACGTATGCAAATGATGACTCTGATCATGGATGGCAGTTGTTAGCGTAAAGACAGATTTTGATGCTCTTTTACGCACAGAAGCCCCAGTCTATAAATAGACTCATTTTTCTCAAAGACAAAAACACACAGAGAGACAGGAGAGAATACAGAGATCAGAACTTCGAGATTTTGATTCTCCAGAGCATTCTTCTTCAACTTTTCTTTCAGAACAGAGTGAAGCAAAGCAGGAAAGCATTCGGCCTCGCCATCAGTGCCCAAGTGCGTCGATACCTTTCTGGTGACTTAGTTCTTCCAAGTTGTTCTACTTCAAGCAGTGATCTTCATCATCATCGTATGGTCCAAGGAACAAAGTGATCATTTACAGATCAGACTTCCATAGCAATACTTTCCAGAATCAAATTTGTACTTCTTGTACTTTTTCTCGTTTTATTTTCAAAATCCAACCTTTGTTTGGCAATTTTGTTAAGTGAAACAATGACCATAGGAGACTGTTGGCTTGTAGTAAACCCTCATGTATCTAGACAGCCGTGACCGTATAGCGAGATGGATTCCATTTCATATACGTAGCTGGCTATGTCTGCCCCCGCTCTCCAGTATTCTGGTTCTGGGGCGTGACAACTTTGTCCAGATAATAGTTCTCATCTATTTGAGAACTATCAAAATATTCTATAGAGCAAATTTTGGCACATGAATTTATATTTTACTAAAATTTTTTTGTTTTGCCAAATGTCTCTGCAATTGCATATTCTATTTATAGAGATGCAAAAATCTATTTGTTGTAATTATAAATAGCAAATTTGAACAAAGTAGCTTATCATAAATAAAAATTCATCGGTACATGCTACATATTGTTACGAATCAAGTTGAAATAGTGGAAAGGCTAAATGCTACAAAATTGGAATTGACAATATCTTCAAGATGTTACAATTGGCTCAAGATACTGCAATAAATTTGAAAATGACTGTTTGCCATTGATTGTAAAAGTACAGAACAATTATCGGAGGACTAAACTTAGACTCACAATACAAACTTGCTCGTACAAAGAAAGCCTAGGGACGAAAATCTAGGTACAACAGTCTAAGTACGATTGTTTATTTTAGATTCTGGGGGGTGACGATAGAGGCTCGGGAAAGCGACGGCCGCTCTGCCTTACTCCATGGACGATCGGTACGCAGCCTTGACTCAGAGAAGATCTGCTTGGTCGTTGACGAAGAAATGCCTTCTTGCTCTCTCTCTGATTGCTCTCCTGGCTTCTCTCTCTCTGTGTATATTCTCTCTCTGACTATGGGGGAAGTCTCTCTGTGTATACGTATTCTTCTCTGGTTTCTTTTTGTATATCTCTCTATATATTACAAGAGAATGGCACCTTGGTATTTATAATAGTGGGATGTGATCACTAGGGTTGCCAATGATTAGCTCTTGGAGATGACGGCGGCCTGGGGATTGATCAATCCAGGCCGTTCGTTTCTGATTGTGACGAATCAGAACCATTAAGGGTAGATTACACCAAATCTCCATTAGCAATTAATGTTGATTGGCATAAATCTTCCTTATAATGATTCTCTAATATCTGCGAATAAATCAAATTTATTTTCCTGCCACGTGCCCCAGATCACTGGGATTCGACCCGATCTTGGATTGCCATAAATCTGGGAGATTGATCGGCTGAGGACACGTGTCCTGAGAGCCAATGGTGAGACTGGAACCGCATGCAGATTGGGCCACATGAGATTTGGGCCGCATGAATTTTGGGCCGCATAAGACTTGGGACACGTGTCAGGACTGTCTGGGCAGTGGCCCCCTCCTTCAGACTTTTGAACCATATGATGAGCCGCATGAACCGCATAATGGTGTGTCTGCTTGAGCCGCATGGGCATGATCTTCTTGAGCCACGTAGGGATGATTCCACTCGAGTCGCATGGGACAGCTTCACTCTGAACCGCATGGGAAGTCTTCACTTCGAGCCGCATAAGCACACCCACGTGGCAGGGCCACGTGGCATTTTGTTGTTCTCGGGGGATTGTGTCAGAGATTTCTTTCTCTTCCCTAGAGATTCATCATCATGACAGAGTCATAATTACCTGCTTTGGTGTCAGGTCTGTCAACTTTTCAGAGGGGTCAGCCGTCAAAGCAATTAATGCAGCATGGATCGGAGGGGAGCACTGTCACGCCACGTGTCTTCTGAGCCGCATGGAATGCCTCCGGCCGCATAGCTCCTTATGCCGCATGACTCCCTGAGCTGCATGCATTTTTTGAGCTGCATGGGTCTTTCTTGGCCGCATGAGTCAATTTCTTTAGTATTTTCCATGCTTCTACAGGACCCCCTTCAAAGTTTTCAATTTGTAAAATTGAAATACTTTGAACAAGAAGCATGGCCGTATTAGCCACATATGCAATCCCGACCGCATAGATGTCCTGGCTGCTTGGATGTGTTATTCGCATGACTATTTCAGCCGCAGGGGGTGTGTTAGCCGCATAGATGGTCCATTCCTACGTGTGCGGGTCTTTATTTATCTCTAAGTTGCTTCAGCACCGTCTTTGTAGGGGGAATCTCAAGGGTCAGTTCATTAAATCTTTTTGGATTTAATGCCTTGGGTGAATCTTGGAGACGAAACCCAAGGAGTCGGTTTCGCTCTTCAAGAGTCGGTCACTGGCCCACGTGTCCGCCTTCTCCCCTCCTCCTATAAATAGGAGGGGTTTGAAGAGAGAGAAGACTTCTTTATTTTCTTTCTTCAAATAAAGAGTATTTTCAATTCTACCCTTCATTTGTATTGCTTGCTGTGCCTGTGATATTGTGGTGATGTTCTCCCCCGCATAGGGGATATATTTGTGGACCTGTTACCCATGGCGTACCTTAGTTTTAGGTAGAGATAACAAGTTTCGGTCAGGATACCTGAAGCAGCCATAGCAAAGTGGTCATGGGTGCTCTTGGTATTGAGAAAAGAATTGCCGTAGAGCAGCTGGGCTCCTGGGGCATGATGAGGTGATAGGTTTGTGTTAAGAAATTTAGCTGAGGATATTTGTGGGCCTATTACCCTTGGCATACCCTGGTTTAGGATACGGGTTATAGGATGAAAGAGAGCTGACATACTTGCTCAGAGGTAACGAGGACATGGCAAGTAGGAAAGTTTTTTGAACGTAGAGTCTTCCTACTCAGAGGTAATGAGTACATGGCAGGAGCGAACTCGACGGAGGGTATTGGTGGTCAACAGATGACATTTGTGGTCAACAGAGGACATTTGTGGTCAACAGAGGACATTTGTGGTCAACAGAGGACATTTGTGGACCCATTACCCTTGGCGTACTCCGGTTGTGGGTACAGATAATAGGTCGAAAGGGGATCATCATACTTACTCAGAGGTAATGAGGACATGGCGAGTATGAAGGTTTCTTCGACGGAGCCTTCCCATTCAGAGGTAATGAGGACATGACAGGAGTGGGCTCAATGAAGGGGGTACGTAGAATAACTCAGAGGTAATGAGGATATGGAAATTCTATGTAGGGGTGATTTGTTTTTTGGCGGAAATGGGACGACTCAGAGGTGATGAGGACATGGCCGTCTCGGAAATTTGTGGATCCGTTACCTTTGTTGTGCACTGGGAGTGCAGGTATTAGATCATGAGGGAGGATCTCTTGTAGGAAGAAAGTTCAGCGGTACGATTATACATGACTTTCTTTCAAAAGAGTGACCGGGATGTAAGTTCAGGGGTACCGATGGACACATAACTCGACAATCCATGAATGTTGGAATCAAAGTGTAAGTTCAGAGGTACCACCAGGTACATGACTTAGGAATTTGGGATATGTTTATGGAAGAAGGGCATGAGTTCAGCGGTACACGCGGGTACATGACTCGAAAATCTGTGAATGTTGGAATCAAAGTGTAAGTTCAGAGGTACCAGCAGGTACATAACTTAGGAATTTGGGATATGAGTTCAGCGGTACAAGAGGGTACGTGACTCGATAAGTTGGAAAATTAGGGGATTGAGTTCAGTGGTACCAGCGGGCACATGACTCAAAACTCTGGAAAATGTTGTTTAAACATAGTATTCTTCAGGAACTTGCCGTTGACGGGCAACATGAGCAAGTCTCCGTTCTGCTTGGCGAGGTGGTAAGCACCATTGGAGAACACGGCCTCGATGATAAATGGGCCTTCCCATTTTGGCTGGAACTTGCCGGTGGTCTTGTGAGTCATGACCATTGGCCTCCTGACTGCCAAAACAAGATCGCCCACTTGGAATGTTCTGACTTTGACCTTTTTGTTGAAGGCTCCTGAGATGCGTGCTTGGTATAATTCGATCCTTCGCTGAGCTAGGAGGTATTTTTCATCTAAGGCCCTTAACTCTTGTAGTCGACGTCGGTAGTTATCATCCGTTGTCAATTGATAAGTGAGGGCGACTCGGAGTGAGGGAATCTGAGTCTCTAATGGGAGAACTGCCTCACTCCCGTATACCAGAGAGAATGGTGTATTCCTGGTGGCTGTTCGAACCGTGGTGCGATAAGCCCATAAGCACTCGCCGAGCTTGTCGTTCCAGTCGCGTTTGTTGGAGGAGACAAATTTCTTGAGGAGTTTGATGATTGTTTTGTTGAATGCCTCTGCTAACCCGTTTACTGCCGGGTTGTATGGTGTCGAAGCGATATTCTGAATGCGGTGTTTGTCGCAGAATCGGTAGAATGCGTAGCTTATAAACTGCGGACCATTATCATGGATGATCCTTCGGGGCAGTCCAAAGCGGTAAATGACGTGGTGCTTCAGGAAGCTGATTATGTTCGAAGTCTTGACTTCGGCGAGTGGGACAGCTTCTGCCCACTTTGAGAAGTAATCAGTGATCGCCAGTATGAAGCGATGTCCTCCGAAGGAAGGTGGGGTGATTGGACCAATGATATCCATTCCCCATGCTTCGAATGGCCAGGACGCCACTGTCGGATGTAGGAATTCGGATGGTTGGTGAATGAAGTCTGCGTAGACTTGGCAGGTCTTGTATTTTCGGGCATAATCTATTGCATCAGCCACCATAATGGGCCAGTAGTAGCCCATCCGGCGAAGGCGGTCTTGCAGCTTAGGGCCAGGCTGATAGGCCCCGCAGACACCGTCATGAGCCTCTCGTATGGCTTCTTTAGCTTCTGCATTTGACAAGCACCGAAGTAGTAATCCGTCGTAGGAGCGGCGATACAGCATTTTCGTCTCTGTATCGTAGAAGAATCTGAGAGAACGCCGTCTGATAGAAGTAGCCTCCTTCGGGTTCTCGGGCAGGATGTCGTAGACTACGAAGTCTATGAATGGTTGTCTCCAGTCTGGCGCTTCGTCGATCATCTGAGCAGAATAACTCGCCATGGCTTGAACGTTGTTCTTGGGGCAGACCAGCTCATGGCCGATTACATCGACCGAATGATGAGAGTGGTTTGGCACTGCTAGGGAAGCAGCCAGGCCTGCTAGGGCATCAGCTTCGATATTCTGGACTCTGGGGACGTGTTCGATGAAGAATCCCTCGAATGATGAGATAATGTTGATCGCTATTTGGTGGTAGGGGATCATGTCTTCATGGCGGACTTCGTACGTCCCCCGAATCTGGTTGACGATTAATTGCGAATCGTCGTATGCTTCAAGGTATTCTACCCCCAGTTCTCTTGCGAGTTGGAGGCCAATGACCAAAGCATTGTACTCGGCCATATTGTTAGAGCAGGGTTCCGTGAGAGAGTAGGCGCGATTGATCACTAGCCTGGTAGGAGAGACCAATACTACTCTGACTCCGACGGGGTCCGGTTCTTGAAACGCCATCGAAGAACATCCGCCATATGTTATCGTGGGTGGTTGTATTCGAATCGGCGACCCCATCTGGGATTTCTTCGTATATTCTGGATGATTCCGATCCTGGATGGGCCGCCAAAAAGTTTGCCAGGGCTTGACCTTTGACAGCCTTCTGCGGGACGAAGACCATATGATAGGGGGACAGCAATATCGCCCATGTAGTGAGGCGGGAGCTGAGTGCCCCTGGTTTTGTCATGAGGACCCTGAGAGGGTTGATTCGTGAGATCACATATATGGTTTGCCCCGTGACATAGTGCCACGTCTTTTGAATGGCGAATACCAGGGCAAGGCATTCTTTTTCCACAGCGGTGTATCGGTGTTCGGGCTCGACCATCATTCGACTGAGATAGTAAATGGCCTGCTCGTGGCCTGCGTCATTGTTTTGTGCCAGCAGGGCACCGAGGGAGTGTTCCATTGCTCGTACATAGAGCAGGAATGGTTTTCCAGGGACCGGGGCCACTAGGACTGGAGGATTTGACAAATATTCTTTGATGTCATCGAAAGCGCGCTGGCACTCCTCGTCCCATACGAATGAGACTTCCTTCTTCCTGAGGTGGGTGAACGGTCGGCATCGCCCGAAGAGGTTGGAAATAAACCTCCTGATATAAGCTAGCCTCCCTTGGAGGCCTCTAAGTTCACGGAGATTTCTCGGGGGACCCATCTCCATGATTGCCCTCGTTTTCTCGGGGTCTACATGGATACCCCGTACAGTGATGATGAAGCCCAAGAACTTCCCGCTGGATACGCCCAAGAACGATTTTGTAGGGTTCATCTTCAGATTGTGGGCTCGCATTAAGTTGAACACCGTTCTCAGGTCTTGCAGATGATCCTCCTTACGACGACTCTTGACGGCGATGTCGTCGACATAGCATTCCACTGTCTTGCACAAATGTTCTCTGAAAATAATACTCATGGCTCGCTGATATGTAGCGCCAGCATTCTTTAGACCGAATGGCATGACTGTGTAGCAGTATGTGCCAATCGGGGTTCGGAATGAAGTGTGCTTTTCGTCGTCGGGAGACATCTTGGTTTGATTGTACCCCGAGAATCCATCCATGAATGACATACGTTCAAAGTTGCATGTATTGTCGATCATGATGTCTGTGATAGAAAGGAGAAATTCATCTTTGGGGCATGCCTCGTTCAGGTTGCGGAAGTCGATGCAGATTCGAATCTTCCCATTCTTCTTGAGGACGGGTACTATATTGGCGACCCAATCAGGATGTTGCTCTTCACAAATAAAGCTGCTGGCTATTAGCTTGTTGACTTCGACTTCGATCGCGTCCATGACGCCTGGGCGGAAGCGTCGTTGTTGCTGCTTGACTGGCTTTGCATCTGGCCGTTTATTGAGTTTGTGGAGAGCGATGTCAAGATTTAACCCCGGCATGTCTTCATAGCTCCAGGCGAACACATCAATGTATTCTCTGACAAGTTCTAACAGCGACTCTCGTTCTTCGTCAGTTAGGCTTTTACTGATAAAGATCGGTTTTGGAGAAGATTCGCTGTCGAGATCCACTTGTATGACTTCATCTTCAGTAGGAGGTTCTCTCTGTTCGAACTGCTTTTCCCATTGTGCGTCTAATTATTGGGCCCATGGCTCTAGCTCAAGGATTTCGGGGATGTCTTCGTCTTCCTCGTAAGCGTCGGTGAATGCCATGTTGACTGACATGACTTGTCTGAACACATCTCCGATGCTGGTATCTGAGTCGGAAGTCGGTGATTCGGTTGAATGTGACTGCCAGTCGCATTCTTCATCTGAGCTTTCAGGGGTCGTAGTAGGCGTTACATACCCTAAACCGTATCGGGTTTTGTTATAGTAGTTCCGAGGTTTGCCCGTCGGGGCTGGCGTCTTCAAAGGTAATCGTCGTCCAGTGCCGTAGTTCAGTCCTGGCATTGTCTCTAGATCATACCCCTGTTTCTGCATGAGATATTTGGATTGAGGGCTATAGAGATACAGAGGTAGTCTTCTAGCATCTGACCCGAAGTCGACTTCTTCCATGGCGAGGGGATGCGGGTTGTTCGTCCGGCCGAAGATGATTGGGTGGTCCCCTCCTTCGATTATTCGGTAAGCGTCTTCTACTGGAGTAAGTTGGATAGCGGTGTACACATTTGTCACCTGTGTATGTAGGTGAGTGCCTATACCGTGTTCCATAGCATACATTATACATAGCTTATTGAGCTCGGTGTAGTTCAAAGATAACCCTTTATTGATGAAGTAAGGTATCTTTTCTAGAGGGATTACATCATCTGCGGAGGGAGCGTCAGTGTGGGCAGCCACATACTTGGCTAGCTCTGGTTCTTCTTCGGCTACCCCCTGTGTGAATGAAGATTGAGAGGGCGTCCTAGTTAGCTTGATCTTCAGAGGTTCAACTGACGGAGCGGAGCGTGGGGTTGTTGGTAGACTAGCAACCCCCAGTCCGGCACTTGATGTGGAGCGAGGGGTGGCTGGTTCGCTTGAAGTGTCAGACCTCGCATCGGGGTGACGACCTTTCTTAGGCAGGCGTATCGTCAGAGGTCTATTGGAGGGATTGAGCTTCTCTGTTTGGGATTGACCGACTTTCGACAATCTGATGGTAAGTGGCCCTGTCGTAGGTCTCGGTACCTGGCCGGACCTTGGCAGCCGGATTCTCAACTGCTCTTCCTGTGCCGAGAGGCTGATCGCGTCCTTACGCAGCGTGGCCGTAAGGGGTACGAAATTGCCTGGTTTACGAGCCTGGAGGTGGATTGTCAGAGGTTCTTCTGATCCCGTGGTTGCTTCAACATCAGTTTGTTCATTTCCTCCTTCAAGGTACCTCTTCGACTTTTCGTATAGGCAGGAGTCCGAGTAATAAGATTCGATCCCTTTGAAGGGATCGATGTCAGCAAATTCTGTCCTCACGAAGCCGTGCTTGTCGACATATTTGAAGCATTGGTGTAGCGTGGAAGGCACGATCATTTAATCGTGTATCCAAGGGCGCCCCAAAAGGATGTTGTATGAAGTGTCGGCATCTATGACGTAGCAAGTGACTTCTGATTGGAGATCGCCAATCTGACATTTCAGACGGATCTTCCCGATTGGGTAGCTCCTGCCCGAATTGAACCCGCTGATGGCGGTGTTTGTAGGGGTCAGGCGATGCATCGGAATACGAAGATGATGCAGTAGTCCTTTCAGAATGATGCTTATGGAAGACCCAGGGTCAATGTGCATCCTGTCCACCTTTATGTCGCCGATGTAGCCTGTGTAGTATAATGGGCGATCGTGTAGATTAGTCTTGATGAGCATGTCTTGTGGAGTGAAGACGATGTTGGGCATTGCTCCCATACAGGCGCTGTCTTGGAGGTCTGTGGGCCGATTTTCTCCCGTGAGGTTGACCTGAGCCAGGTACGCGTCGACATTTTGAAGTGCATCGCTCAAAGCTGTGCGGACATCCTTCGAGAGTCTCAGGAGTTCATATAAGGACAATTTGGCCGGTGTATTGGCCAATTGCGCCAAGATGTCGAAGTTGTAGGGCCTCTCCAGCCCCTGAGATGTTTTCTTTCGGAAGGATTTGTCGAAGCGAGTCTCCTTCGGCCTAGGCTTGTCGGTCGTCGAAGGCTGAGCCGGTCCCGGAGCATCCGTGGTAATGGGCGGATGATCATCAGTCGAGTTTTCAGCCACAGGTTGAGATTGTGCTCCGGATCGAGTAACAACGGCCGTGACTTCCTCTTCATCTGCTGAGGTGGTACGGTAGGATCTGACTTTTCTACTTTTCTTTTTAGAAGATGGAGTGGACTGAGTTACCTCATGGACTAGGTCCGGATGGACCCACATGATTTCCCCTCGTGAGGTGGTGAGGGGTACTAGACCAGCAGCTTGAGCAGGCGGGAGATTAGCAATCTCCATCGTTGCCAGAGGGATGGGTATAACCCCGTCCTGGGTCTCTGTTGGAGGGAAGCTGTCGAACTGTACGGACACCATGTTGGCTGCCACGGTTACCTCCTCAAAATCGATGGCCAGAGCGTTCGAATCGATGAGGTTTTGGATATATCGTTTCAGTTGGTAGCAGTCGTGCGTAGCATGGTGGACGTAGCGGTGGTAATGGCAGAACTTTGGGTTCTCCAGATCAGCCGGCCGAGGCTCCCGTCTTGGTGGGGGAAGCTGAATCCTATCTCCTTGTAAGAGCATGTCCAAGATAGGCTTGACGTGACCGTCTTCAAAAGAGTAAGTAATTTGAGGCCATTGTTTGTCCGCAGGTTGCGACTCAGGCTTCTGGGCTGTATCGGCCACCATAGCCTGCTTGCCTCTGTTGTCCCGGTTGTTGGAGGGGCTACCCCCATTGTCGTTGGTGGTGCTGGGACGCTTGCTCTTGTTCTCTCCCTCTGAGATATGTAATACCAGTTGGCGAGCCTTCTTTAATCGTTCTTCGGCACTCGTAGCACTAATGATAAAAGCCTTCCAGTCCTTGAATTGACTCTCGCCCATCCAGAGACTGATTGTTGGGAGTAGTCTCTTTTGGCAAATTTCGATCAAGGAGGAGTCCGGGTTGCCAGATGGTAACTTCATTGCGGTTTGACGGAACCGCTCAATGTAATTCCTCGTCAGCTCTTTCTCTCCTTGAATGACGTCCATGAGGGTAGACATCGTGACGTCCTGCCCTACCTCATAGAACCTCTCCAAGAACAGGCGTTTGAAGCCAGCGAAGGAATGGATGGAATTGTCCGGCAGGTTGCGGTACCAATCGAAGGCGACTCCTTCCAATGCCCCAATGAATAACCGTGTCAGGATAGCGTCATCATGGGGCAGATGGTCGGTAGTGACCTCGAAGTAAGTGATGTACCGACTTGCTGAGGTCTTGCCATCATAGGGGTTGATATTGAACGGCTTATATCTTGGTGGGAATGGAACATCCCTCCATTCAGCAGGATATGGTTGCCGTATTCTGAAGTCTTGAGGGTTTTCTCTGGCGTGGAACATGGCTCGGAGCTCTTGAACTTCTCTCCTTACTTCTCGGGTCTCATCTGTCGCAGTCGGAGCCGTTACTTCGGGAGGATTATTGCCCGGGTTCGGTGCCACCGAATTTGAATCTACGTTGATTGGAGGACCCGTGCTTGTCTGGCCAGGTGTCACCCCCTGCAGATTAGGAAGTGCCGCTTTGATCTCGTCTACAGATTTGACCAAGGCGTGCAATATGGCCTCCAAAGTGTCGATGCGCTGGCGATCACCGGAACTGCCTTGATTGCTGTCTGTCATGAACACCGTCTTCACATGAGGAGTGACGGAAGGAGTGGTGGAGGATGTACCCTCCGAGTCGTACCCGTGCATCGAAAAATCATCAGAATATGTGGGGATATACTCTTCAGGTTCAGACTCGAAAGGAACACTACCCCCGGCATCGGAGCTTGCTTCGTCTAGGATGTCCTTGGGGACGTCGGTATCTGTTGTATCCGTCGGAGGATTTGCTTCCTCCAGTCCGTATTCTTGGAATGTCGGATTGTCGTGGATGTTTGGAGGAGTGCTACCCCCAGTTCCGACGACCCCCAATGTTGCGGACGACGAACTTCCTACTGCAGCAGTTTTCGTCTTCGAACGGGTGTGTTGAAATACTCCAGTGGAGGATAACCCTTTTGACGATGGTTTCTTAGCTGCAGTAGTTGACACCTTTGGGCTGGAGATGCTCGTTTTCTTCCCTCTTCCCTTGGCGAGAACTTTCTGCGCGGACTTGCAGGAGACAACAGGAGGTGCCTCGTCTTCTGAGCTCGGGTGATGTAGTCTTTGGAAGACGGATGGCCGGTCTTCCGTCACCGTTGCGTTGCTGCAACAGCAGTTGACGATGATCTGGGTGCATTGATGTCCGTGTGAGGGCTCTTTACATCCTGAAGCTCCTTCTCTTTCCTTGCGTTTGTGGAGGATAACCTCACGCATGTCAGAGGAACCACTTTGTCTGTTTGCCGTCGGGGGCTGGACTTGAGTGGTCTTATACAACTTCCCATCAGAGGCCCGCGTGATAATCAGCGGGACGCCCCGATAGTCAGAGGTTGGGGCAGTCGTCTGGACTTGATGAGCCCGCGCTGCCCTAGACTTCCTCCTTTTAGCACTTGTGGGTGCGTAATAGGAGGAGTCTAAGTCGAATACCACAGAGTCTGGATTATCATCCAGATAATGATCAGAGTCAGGACCGCATGAGAGCCGGTCGAAGACTGATCGAGAGAAGCGTGGGACGGATGCTATGCGGCTAGCATTGGGTACCGTGCAGGCTGTCTGCATGCGGCTGTCTTTTGTTGTAGGATGAGTCTTTATGCGGTTAGGAGTCACGACCGTGCAGGCTGACCGTATGCGGTTGGCATCTGTGGCCGCATGGGTTTTCTGCAAGCGATTGACTTTAGTAGCCGCATGAGTCTCATCCGTGCGGTTGGCAACTGTAGCCGCATAAGTTATGCGACTGACAGATATGGCCGCATGAGTTTTCATTATGCGGTCGGCGGTTGTAGCCGCATGGGTTTTCTCCCTGCGGTTAATATTCTTCTGCGGCTCGGAGCGCGTAGAGTTCCTCTTTGCCCCTGCAAGTCCAGCATCATAGTGTTTTCTTCTGCCGGACTTGGGGACAGCAGAGTTGTCTACGGTCTGAAGTGGGGCCGCAGGGGAGTCTTTTTCGCCATCTTGAGCAATAGAGAGCACCTCATCAAGGGCTTGCGGAGGAGCAAATAATTTTGGCCTTCACTCTTTGCGAGCTTTTATGGTGCGGGTGCACTTCTGGACCGGGCCAGCGCTACCTTCAGAGAGCATCTCTTCGAACGCCTGTTGGTCGAAGCGTACTACCATCTTCTGTTGTGTAGAGCCAAGTTTGGCTGCGCCCGATTGCGTCACCAACTCCTCAACCGTGAAGAAGTTAGTCCCCAACAGAGTCGCCATCATGTTTGCCATTGATTGTAAAAGTACAGAACAATTATCGGAGGACTGAACTTAGACTCACAATACAAACTCGCTCGTACAAAGAAAGCCTAGGGACGAAAACCTAGGTATAGCAGTCTAAGTACGATTGTTTATTTTAGATTCTGGGGGGTGACGATAGAGGCTCGGGAAAGCGACGGCCGCTCTGCCTTACTCCTTGGACGATCGGTACGCAGCCTTGACTCGGGGAAGATCTGCTTGGTCGTTGACGAAGAAATGCCTTCTTGCTCTCTCTCTGATTGCTCTCCTGGCTTCTCTCTCTCTGTGTATATTCTCTCTCTGACTATGGGGGAAGTCTCTCTGTGTATACGTATTCTTCTCTGGTTTCTTTTTGTATATCTCTCTATATATTACAAGGGAATGGCACCTTGCTATTTATAATAGTGGGATGTGATCACTAGGGTTGCCAATGATTAGCTCTTGGAGATGGCGGCGGCCTGGGGATTGATCAATCCAGGCCGTTCGTTTCTGATTGTGACGAATCAGAACCATTAAGGGTAGATTACACCAAATCCCCATTAGCAATTAATGTTGATTGGCATAAATCTTCCTTATAATGATTCTCTAATATCTGCGAATAAATCAAATTTATTCTCCTGCCACGTGCCCCAGATCACTGGGATTCGACCCGATCTTGGATTGCCATAAATTTGGGAGATTGATCGGCTGAGGACACGTGTCCTGAGAGCCAATGGTGAGACTGGAACCGCATGCAGATTGGGCCGCATGAGATTTGGGCCGCATGAATTTTGGGCCGCATAAGACTTGGGACACGTGTCAGGACTGTCTGGGCAGTGGCCCCCTCCTTCAGACTTCTGAACCATATGATGAGCCGCATGAACCGCATAATGGTGTGTCTGCTTGAGCCGCATGGGCATGATCTTCTTGAGCCGCATAGGGATGATTCCACTCGAGTCGCATGGGACAGCTTCACTCTGAACCGCATGGGAAGTCTTCACTTCGAGCCGCATAAGCACACCCACGTGGCAGGGCCACGTGGCATTTTGTTGTTCTTGGGGGATTGTGTCAGAGATTTCTTTCTCTTCCCTAGAGATTCATCATCATGACAGAGTCATAATTACCTGCTTTGGTGTCAGGTCTGTCAACTTTTCAGAGGGGTCAGCCGTCAAAGCAATTAATGCAGCATGGATCGGAGGGGAGCACTGTCACGCCACATGTCTTCTGAGCCGCATGGAATGCCTCCGGCCGCATAGCTCCTTATGCCGCGTGACTCCCTGAGCCGCATGCGTTTTCTGAGCCGCATGGGTCTTTCTTGGCCGCATGAGTCAATTTCTTTAGTATTTTCTATGCTTCTACAATGACATCCATACATTTTGTATATTATTCCTAATTGGAATAGAACATGTTCATTCTGTGCTAACAAGTATAAGAATGATGGTATAGAATATTTTGTGCTAACATTATGAACAAATATAAAGAACTATTCCAGATGATATGGAACATAATCAAAATTTCACTAGGAATTAGTTATGATTCCAACCATTGCGGACTGAAGGAGTAAAGAGCTTGAGTAATTGTCAAGACATAAATATTCTCAAAATTATTCATTCTATCCATATATTAAAAACATGAAACATCTTATTAATCAAATTTGAAAGATACTTACTCCAAAAAGGAAAATAAAGAAAAATTTAAGGAGAAACAATTTATTGTATCATTTGGATGTGCATGCCTCTATTGGACAACTATGGTGTTGCACATTAAGTGTCCGATTTCAAATTTTATTAATGGATGACACATAAGAAAAACTTCACTAAGCAAAAAACATACATGAAAATTATGAATAGTTCGTTAAGTTTGCAAAATAGAATAATTACATTAATCATAACATTTTATATGTTATATTTGTAAAATAGAATATAAAAATGTGTCCATATATTCGGTCACGTAAACAAAGTAGTGTGTATTGTTAATTAAACAAAAAGTAGTAGACATTAGTCACAGTATTTTGTTGACAAAGTGTTCTTGTACACTATAAGAATATGTAACAACAAATTGTAGAAGCATAGAATTTCAGGCACATTTCAGGCTAGAATTCCTATGTGCCCTAACTCTCATGCGCCCCCAAAATCAACATGCGCCAGGAAACTCAACATAACACTTGGCACAGCATAAAACAGCAAAGAAGTAGAGACATATAAATGAAGCTTTTATTTCATATGAAAGTCTATTACATATCTTTTACAAAGGAGAATTCTTTTACAAAAGAGAAATAAAATCCTAAAAGCTACAGTCAGGCGCAATGCTACAGCCAGGCGCATCACTTCAACATACAGCCAGGCACATCACTCAAGTGCTACAGCCAGACACATCATTCCAGCATCTCAGCGTATGCGCATCCCCGTGCATAGCCAGAGCAAATCACTTCTTCGTCAGCATGCGGGCACTCTAGCAAGAGGAGTGGCTCTTCTAGCCTAAACAAATCGGGGCACGATAGCCTTGACCTGCGGCACTTCCAGCATAATAAAAATCGGGGCACCTTCAGCTTGTGTTGGGACACGACGATCCCGATATTTGGATGCAACATGCACTTTCACATGGCCGATGGTGAAAAAACTAATTCGGCACATCTTCGTCTTCGAAAGGAGTTCATCGTCAACTCGCCAAGGCAGGGGACCGATCAAGTTCGTCTCCATGAAGAAAAAGCTAAGTGAGAAACAAAACTCTTCACAAAGCTATATATAAGTCGGGACAACCCTCGTCCATGCGCCAAGTGCGCTCTATACTGTAGGTCCTAAAAAATCAAGTGGCACACATCAACAAAGTCAGAAAATCAAGAAATACAACTTTCAGATGGCTTGCGCAGGCAACAGATTGTGCACCATTTAGATTGTGCAGAATCGATTGTGCACACTCTCAACTGCGCAAGCTGACGTGGCAAAAGTCATCATTATCTGACACAATCAAATCTTCTGACAACTGACAGCACAGAGATCGAGGCGGCCGTTCGTTTAATCGTACAGCACGGCGCTCGAGGACAGCTGGCAGCGCAATCCATGTCTGCGCAAATCAAGTTGGCGTAATCCATTTCCTGCACAAATCAAGTTGGCGCAAACCAAAGTCTGCGCAGTTCAATGTGCACATTCTACCAGTATAAATGATCAAGTACACGTGGCATTCATGCCATCAATTGCTCATTTCGTGGCAATTGCCTATGCACGATCATGCGTATTTCAATCAAATGATGCCATGTGTCCAAGACAGTTAACCCATGATCCAGCAACTGCCTGCGCAGTCCATTGCTGCGCAAACCAATTGCTGCGTAATCCATCATGCGCAGTTCAGAATAACTAAAAGTTAGTTATTTCTCAGAACTCTATAAATAGAGTTTCAAGTCTTCATTCAAGGGGATCACGAATCAATAATCAGAGATCAGAGAGTTCAGGAGTTCTTACCCAAGTGCTGCTGCATTCTTCCGAGGCTTTTGCCTTCAACTTTCGAGGCTTTTTGCCTTCAATTCCAGAGTTGTTCTCAACTTCAGAGGCTTCGTCTTCAGAGTTCACATCGTCCAAGGGATAAAGCAATCGTCATCTAGATTGGATTCCTAAAGTTGTACCATTCCCAGAATTCAAATTGTAATCTTTTACAAAGTTTGTATCAATAAAGTTCTTCAACTTTTGTTTTTGCAAACAAAATGGCGACTCTGCTGGGGACGACTTTCTCCTCCGATGAGGAAGTGATAACTCAATGTGACGTGGCATCTATCGGAAAGACGCAGAAGACACTAGTTGTGAAGATCAACCAGACAGCCTACGAATCTATGATCAACTCCAAGACCACTCCTCGCACTGTAAAAACTGCTGCCACAAGCAAAGTGCGCTCAGAGTGGGTCCCAAAGTCTGCTGCGTAATCTGCCAGCAAGTCTTCTGCGCAATCTGCCAGCAAGTCTGCTGCGCAGTCCAAAGCTTCTGTCACCAAGTCCAGTGCACAATCTGTCTCTGCCACTGCTGCGCAGTCTGCTATGGCCAGTGCACAAAAGACTTCATATGCTGCCATGACTAAGTATAAAACTCCTATGCCTCTGGCGCAATTGGCTGCTAAACTTCCTGCGCAAACTAACATTCCAGCAACCAGAGTGCAACCTAAGCACTCTGTGGCAAGAACTCCTGATGCGCAAACCACAGTCTCTGTGGCCAGAACCAGTGTACCATCAACTTATGCGCAAAGCATTCCTGCGCAATCCAAAAGTGACAGCCTTTTGGCTAAATTCTCTTCTTCTTACAACAAGGGAAAAGGCTCTGTTCCTCTTCCTAAACATACTGTTGCTCCTGCGCAATCCACTGGGGGTAGTCCTTTGGCTATTCCTCTTTCTCTTCAAAACAAAGGGAAAGGCCCGTTGGTCTTTTCTCAAACTTCCTTGTCCCATGACTTGGAAGACAACAGAGGGAAACGCTCTTTAGCTAACCCTTCATCTCAAAATAAAGGAAAAGGCCCTTTGGTCTTTTCTCAATCTTCTTCAGTCTTTACTGAAGAAGATCCATCTGAATGTGCCTTGGCACCAATCAGTACTAGAACTCTTTCAAATAAGGATTCTTCTTTCCTTTATAACAAGAGCACTTGTACTGATCAAAGAGGTATTTTGCCTACTCCGGTAGCAGAATTCCAGGACCTCCCAACTCTCAAGATTTCTCGTTCCAGACAGGGAAAACTGTTAGTGTCTCAGACAGAAACCCTTGGGGGTGAATTTGCTGATCTCAGAACTTATCTCAATAGACCTACTTCGGTAAAACGCAAACAGCCAATGCCGAAGATCAAACATCATCAGAAACAAATCTCTAAGGTCAAAAATCCCGACACTTATGCCAATGAAGTGAGCACTTCCCTGTACACTCAAGGGACTAAACATTTGAAGAATCAGAATCATGTTCCGAATGTTATCAAAGAACAAGTCCCTCAAAGTTTTCCTCGTCCTGTTGTTGTTCCCGATCTTAGAGAACATCTTAGACAAAAACGGGACAATATCTCAACACCTCCATCTCAACCATCTGATCATCTTTGCAATCATAAAGTCATCATCCAATGTTGCTGTCAAACAACAAAACGATCTGTCTTTGATCGTCTGACTTTTGCTAAATTTGAACCTATGTCAGAGGAAGACAAAGTCTTGTATGCTTCTGTTAACATGACTTCCCGAGACACTGGGGGTAAAAGATGCTCTAAGCATGGCAGGCTTCGCAAGCCAAGCCAGCGGTATTTAGAATTACTCCAAGAATCTTCCGAAGGAGTGTTTCAACATACCCGTTCTCGAAGCCGAGATACAATCGGTCAAAGGAATCTTCCTCAAAATCCTTCAGGTTATTCTTCCTCAGACTATGATGCATACAGCAAAAGCTCTGAACAGACAGTGTCTTCTACTGTACCAAGAGAAGTGACAGCTTATGTTGTCACTGATGATCCAGATACTTTAACTTCTATAAATCAGGAACAGCGAATTGCTGCACTTGAAGACAAACTAAAAACCATGGCTGAAATGGTTGCTAGTATGCATTCCATCATTGTAGCACAGCATGCTACACCACCAACTGCACCTTCTACAAGTCCAGAGATCATAGCATCTTCGGTACCTGGCAATACTGGGCTGGGGGTAGTATCTCCTCAAATGCCTCCTGTACAAGTACAAGTTTAAACTACATCTAGTCAGTCAGGAGCTGGGGGTAGTGCTTATAATGCTGTTCCTCCTCCTACCACTCTAATTCAACCTGCTTCTTCTTCGTCATCTGAAGACGCCAATGAAGCTGTCAAACTCTTGCGAACCCAGTTCGAAGCTTTCAAAGAGAAAGACAACTTGCAAAGATTGGGGATCAAGCAGCCCTATCCAGTTGAATGGAAGGAAGTTCTGTTCCCGCCGAAGTACAAAATCCCAACAATCTCTTTGTTCGATGGCAGTACTTCCCCTAGTCAATTCATCAATCATTTTGAGGTAATGACCGTTCAACTCCAGCCAAATGACGCTCTTCTTACCAGAGTGTTCGTCGGTTGTTTAGCCGGCGTAGCATATGACTGGTACAGAAGTTTGCCCGATGGTTGTATCACTTCCTTTTCAGGTCTCAAACAAATCTTCCTGGAACGATTCTATGAAGGATTTAATGACATGACTATGTCAGCTCTCAACAAAATCAAACAGAAACATAATGAAACTGCTGAGAGCTTTATTGAACGGTTCCGCCGTGAAGCTTTAAAAATGCCTCTCGGAACTCCAGCTGCTGTCACTATTGATACTTGTAAGGCAAATCTTTTGCCTATTATCAGTATATGGACCGGATCTACCCAATTCCAAGATTGGCCTTCATTCATTGTCAACGCCAAAGCTGCTGAAGTGAGTGCCGAGAAGTTCAAACAATTGGGGGTACAGATGTCTAACCCCGATCGAGATGAACATCAGACGTCAGGTGGTGGCAATCGTCAGAACAATCGCAAAGCAAAAGAGACTTTGAACATTAATTTGAACAAGAATAAAGAATCTTTGGCTGTCAATGTGGCTCCGTCTACATCCACTCCTACTCCTTCTGCACCTCCACCGCGGGAACCTCGTCCGAAAGTGGAATATTCCTTCGACGAGAATGACACTACAAGCATCTTTGAATGTTTACTCAAAAGCAATAAAATTTAACTCCCAGACCCAAAGAAACCTAATGAAGTCGGTAAGACAGATCATCCTAAATATTGTGTCTACCACAGGTTCATTGGACATCCTACTCGAGCATGCTATGTGCTCAAGGGCAAAATTTAGGAGCTTGTCAATGCTGGTGTCGTCACTCTGCAGCAAGATGAGAAGACTGTTACTGCGAACATGGTTTCAGTCCAGTTTAGTGACTTTCCTTCGCAGATGGTACAACATGGTGTCATTCCAATTCCCAAAGCTACTCTTGAGATTGAGAATCTCCTACTTCCACCAAATGAAGGTCTTGTTCCCTTGTCTCTTGACAACGGTAAAATTATGTGGATCTATCCTGATCTTGCTCCGGAGTTCGAGGTGCCCTCTTCTTCCAAAAAGAAAGCTCGTTCTAAAGGCAAAACAAAGACTTGCAACATGGTGTCTTTTGATCCCATAGTTGACGAAGAGATTCTGTTAGGCACCAGATCAGGGAAAGCCTATTTGAAAGATCATTCTGAAGGTCAAGAGAATCCTGCTTCTTCTTCTGAACCTGCCCCAGTACAACCTGCTTCCACTGAAGAGATTCTTTCTACATCTTCACCAGTTGTAGTACCTATTCCTCCCAAGCCAATGACGGCTGACAAAGGCAAGCAACAAGTCCGCTTTGATAAACCATTGAAGAAATCATCTCCTACAGGACTTGAAAAGCCGTACAACTTTGATATATTGGCCCAATTAGCCAATACACCGGCTAGACTATCAATCTTCGAGCTCTTGCGCCTTTCCAAAGAGACTCGAGAAACTTTAAGTGAAGCTCTGATGCAGGCTGAAACTTGCTTAACTCTTCTCAAAAAGTCGGAATCAGAACCAGTCTCTTGCCGTCACTGTCATAGTGTCCTGGAGTTGATTCCAAACATCACTTTCACTCAGGATGATATGCTACTGGAAGATAATAGACATGATCGTCCTCTCTACTATACAGGATATGTCGATTCGATGAAAGTCGATTGTATCCTGATAGATCCAGGGTCTGCTCTCAGCATCATGCCAAAGACGATGCTAGACGCATTGAAGATACCAGTGCATAGTCTTTCAAGCACAATCACCACTATCCTGGGATTCAACCAAGGAAGGAGTGAACCTTTGGGTAAGATTCGCCTAAAACTTTAAATAGGCAATCTTCGCACAAAGGTGACCTTTTATATCATTGACAATCATGGTTGTTCTTACAACGCTCTTCTGGAAAGACCCTTCCTCCATGAACATAATGTTGTTCCCTCAACTCTTCATCAATATTTTAAATAAGTTGATGACAAAGGACAAGTTCACAAGGAAGTTGCAGACCTTTATCCTTTCAAAGGCGTTGAAGCGTATTGCAACGATGCTCGTATGTACAAAGAGGAATTTATGAAAGTGGTATTGGCCATGGATACTGAAGAAGATCAAAAAGCAGTGCCCAATGATACTCTCATCATACCTGTCAAAGGGCGTGTTTCTCATCCTCAGTCTTCTAAACCACTGGCTATTCACTTGCCGGTTCAGGAAAAATCAGTTGATGCTGATCAAAATCAAAGGGAGCTTACCTCTTCTGAGCCACTTATTATCGACTTACGTCGTAATAAGGACAAAAAATAGCTCGCTTCTTCCGAGCCACTTGTTGTTGATTTAACTCACAACAAAGAAAAAAGGGAGCTCACCTCTTCTGAGCCACTTGTTATTGACCTTCGTCGTAACAAGCCTCCTCCGCGTTTTTCTTCTTCCCCTCTTGTAATCAATCTGACCAAGTCTGCTAAGGCTAAAGGTCCTGCTGTAAATACAGATGTACATATCAATGAAAAAGCATCTACTTTCCAGTATACTGATGTTATTTATCATACTAAATACTATTTGGATATGTTAGATAGCTTTCAGTCATTTACAATAGGAGTTGTACAATCTCTTCAAACAGAAGTTTCATGTGAACACCCAAAAGATTCATATCGTATTGTTCCTGCTCGCAAGAAAGGTGAACGTCCAATACTTTTTAGTAAAAGACCGGAACAAAAATTTAGCTATATGGATGATAGCAAAGTTAATGACACGGGACATCTTCAATTCCGTCGTTACAGTCAACAGTCAAAAGACATTGTCCGAAAGATGGGTTATGACTTCAAAAGCGGCCTCAACTACGGTAAGGGAAGAAAGACTCCTCTCCGTACCGCTGTTCCACAAGAAAAGTCAGAAATGTATTACAGCAGGACCAAAAGAGGTCTCGGATATGCTTCCCCTCTAATGTTATCTCCAGCAGTTTCTGATTCTGATAGTGGAGAACGTTCTAATTCTTCCGATTCCAGGTCATGGGATTCTGATACTAACATTGGTGAAGTCCATCGTGTAATTGTATCTTCTAATATGGTTTCCGCTGAGCTTCCGGAAGGATATGATTAGGACATTGAAGAAGGTCCTGAAATAGATCCTTAGGCTCAACAGATGGTTAATCAGTGGGTACTCCGATTTGAACAGAGAGAACCTCCTACTGAAGATCAATTAGATCAAATTGATGTAGGAGAAAGCGAGTTGCCTCGTCCAATATTTATTAGCAAGAATCTTCCAGAAGCAGATAAGCAAGAGTTGGTTCTTCTCATTAAAGAATACATTGACATCTTTGCTTGGAGTTACGAAGACATGCCAGGTTTAGATCCCAAGATTGCTACTCATAAACTGAACATTCTTCCCAATGCTAAACCAGTCAAACAGCAGCAACGACGATTCAAGCCTGAAATGATAGACGCAATCGATGATGAAGTCAAGAAGCTTATCGCTTGTGGCTTTATCAGAGAAGAACAACATCCTGATTGGGTAGCCAACGTTGTTCCAGTTCTGAAGAAAACCGACAAAGTTCGAGTCTGCATCGACTTCCGGGATCTTAATGAAGCATATCCGAAAGATGAATTTTCTCTCCCTATCACGGACGTTATGATTGACAACACCTGTGGATTTGAGCGAATATCTTTTATGGATGGATTCTCTGGATACAATCAGATCAAGATGAATCCCGAAGATGAAAAACACACATCTTTCCGTACTCCTCGGGGAGTCTATTGCTACACAGTGATGCCATTTGGTCTCAAAAATGTTGGTGCAACTTACCAACGGGCCATGAGTACCATTTTCAGAGAACATCTTCGTAAAACAGTTGAATGTTATGTTGATGATATTGCTGTTAAAAGTCGTCTAAAAGAAGATCATATCCAAGATTTGAGAACAATCTTCAATCTCATGCATCAACATCAGCTCAAGATGAATCCCACCAAGTCATTCTTGGGTATCTCTAGTGGTAAATTTCTCGGCTTCGTTATTACCTCTAAGGGTATACACGTGGATCCCGAGAAGATCAAAGCCATTCAAGAGATGCGTCCTCCACGCAACCTAAAAGAGTTACGAGGATTCCAAGGCCGACTTGCGTACATCAGGCAATTCATTTCGAACTTGTCTGGATGCTGCAGACCATTCACTCAGCTAATGAAGAAGGGTGTATCTTTTATTTGGACTGAAGAATGTCAATAAGCATTTGACGACATCAAATGATATCTCATGAACCCACCAGTTTTGGTGCCACCAATCTCAGGCATTCCATTCTTAATGTATGTCCGTGCTATGGATCATTCGTTGGGTGCTTTACTCGCCCAAAAGAACAAAGAAGGTCACGAACAAGCTATCTACTATCTCAGTCGTACTATGATTGGTGCTGAACACCGTTATAGTCCGGTCGAGAAAGAATGTCTAGCCCTTATGTTCGCTGTTCAAAAGACCAGACATTACATCATAGGTCAAACCATTCATGTCATTTCCCGAGTCAATCCTCTTCGGGTATTAATGAAGAAGCCTAGCACACTCAACTCTCGGCTTGCTACATGGGCCATCCTTCTAGCCCAATATGATATGGTGTATATTCCTCAAAAATCTGTCAAAGGTCAAGCACTGGCAGATTTCTTGGCGGCTCATCCCGTACCAGAAATATCCAAGCTTTATGATGAAATTCCAGACGAGACGTTGGAAGTCAACTTGATCTCTGAAGAATTTCCAACTTGGCGTCTATTCTTTGACGGAGCATCCAGAATTGGACCCAAAGGTGCTATTGTAGCCGGAGTTGGAGTTGTTCTCGTTTCCCCAGAAGGATCAACTATCCAAAGAGCCTACTCTCTAGATGAATCCTGTTCTAATAATGTAGCCGAGTACAATGCTCTACTCATTGGTCTTCAATTAGCCAAGCAATTGAATATTGAATATCTTGAAGTTTATGGTGACTCTAAGCTGGTTGTCAACCAGGTTAGAGGAACTTATGAAGTCCGTCATCAAGATCTGATACCTTACTTTGAGGCATCAATCAACATGGCTACATCGTTCAAAGCTTTCTTTATCGAATATATACGCCGAGCTTGCAATACTGAAGCAGATGCCTTAGCCAATCTTGCAGCAGTCTTAGCTGTCCCCATCCGAAGACAATAAGTGGTAGTTATTTCTAATCGAGAATTGTTTTGCGTAGAAAACAATCGTAACATCGAGTTCAGTAATTATGCTGAAATTAATGTTATCGATGAAGATTGGAGAACTCCTTTCATCGAGTTCGTGGTTCATGACATACTCCCCGAAGATCTTAAGGAGGCTACAAGTATTCGACGAAGATCTCTACGATTCTACTACAATCAAACCACTAAGACTCTCTATCGACGGACTTATGACGGTCTTCTTCTACGCTGTTTAGCTGGTGAAGAGGCAAAACAAGTACTGCGTGAAGCTCACGATGGTGTTTGCGGAGCACATCATCCCGGTCCTAAACTACAGGATCGTATCCGAAGAATGGGTTATTACTGGCCCTCTATGGTATCAGATGCCATCGAATATGCAAGGAAATGTCGAGCCTGTCAAATCCATGCAGACTTCATTCATCAACCTTCAGAATTTCTACATCCGACAGCCGCTTCTTGGCCTTTCGAAGCTTGGGGCATGGATGTCATAGGTCCTATTAATCCTCCTTCTTCTAGAGGACATCGGTTCATTTTAGCAATAACAGACTACTTCTCTAAGTGGGCTGAAGCTATACCCTTGGCTGAAGTCAAGACCAGTAGCGTTATCAACTTCATCAAACATCATGTCATTTATCGATTTGGTGTCCCTCGACGAATTATCCATGACAATGGACCACAATTCATCAGCCAGAAATTTACCAGATTCTGTAATGATCACCGGATTGATAATGTCGCTTCGACTGCCTACAATCCTGCTGCTAATGGTTTAGCCGAAGCCTTCAACAAAACTATTATCAAGCTTCTCAAAAAGTTTGTATCTACTAACAAACGGAATTGGAGTGAAAAGCTTGGTGAATGTTTATGGGCCTACCGAACCACGGTCCGCAATCCTACGGGTTTTATACCTTTCTCTTTGGTATATGGCTGTGAAGCTGTTCTTCCTCTGGAACTTCAAATTCTTTCTTTAAGGATTGCCATTGCTAACGAGCTCACTACAAAGAACAATGATCTTCTTCGACTTCAAGAATTGGAGGCACTCGACGAAAAGCGATTAATGGCTCAACAACATATTGAGTTATATCAAGCCCGCATTTCGAAGACTTTCAACCGTAAAGTAAAGGTCAGAGCCTTTCAGCAAGGAGAACTTGTTTTAACAGTCAGACGTCCTATGACTATGACTCATATGAGCAAAGGCAAGTTTGACGCAAAGTGGGAAGGTCCATACGTTGTGAGCAAAGTCTTCTCAAATGGAGCGTATCAACTCTCAGAACTGGATGGACGAATTGCAATGATGCCTATCAATGGCAAATTCCTCAAAAAGTACTATGTGTAAATATAAATATTTGTAAATCATCAGACAAGTTCATGTTCATAAATAAAATTTTATTTAATCATGAATGATAGTACATGATATTAAGGAAGATCACTATCATCCTTCTCTACATTTGGACGCGGACCACTACCGTCCTTTTCAAAAACACGGTCAGCAAAAGAACCGAAAACCTCTTTGCTGGAGCCCACGAGGAACTTGCAGGCAGCCATCCTCATGGCTTCTTCTTCTTCAGTCCTTCCTGGTTCAAGCAGAAAGTCCAGGATGTCTCTCGGTGGCTTGGGTGCAGACGAACCTTCGCCTGCTTCTGCTTCCTTTGGCTGATTTGGATCGACAGGACGTTCTTTAACGTCTTCTTCAATCTTCGAGGCGAGCTCAGTCTTCTTGAGTGCATTTTCAGACGACATTTTTATGTTAAAAAGTGAAAGTGCTCATTCCTGTCAGATTTCTGTCCTATTTATAGACATAGATTTCTCAAATAACGAAGCGACACATTCATCCGACGGTTCATCCGTTCATTCATTATCACCCGACGGTTCATCCGTTCATTCATTACCACCCGACGATTCATTCGTTCATTCATTACCACCCGACGGTTCATCCGTTCATTCATTACCACCCGACGATTCATTCGTTCATTCATTACCACCCGACGGTTCATTCGTTCATTCATCATCATCTGACGATTCATCCGTTCATTTAATTCCCTTGACGGTTCATCCGTTCATTTAATTCACTTGACGGTCCGTCCGTTCATCACATTCATCCGACGGTTCGCCCATTCATTCATTATCACTTGACGGTTTATCCGTTCGTTTTATCATTTAATGGTTTTTCCGTTCATCTCACATCCATATCAGTAACTTGTCATTTTCGATTAAGTTGTCAATTGAAATAATAATATTCAATATATTCTGCCACGTCCATATTACCTCTGAGCAGATATAATGAATATAATTATTTTCTACAAGAAATATATCATGTCTTGTACCTCTGAATATATTTTCTATCTCTATTATTTATATCTAAATAAGATATGCAATAAATAAGTGAGCCACAGCAAAATTTCTTTTATTTATCAAAATACGAGGCATTACAAAAACACATTTACGACAAAAGATACAAAAAGTTCTATTAAGAAGGAGGAATGATCAAATTGTCAATCTGCTACTTTAGAGTCTGCAGCTCTTCTTCATGAGTGGATGTCACCCTCCTTCTAGCCTCTTCTATCCCGGTTTCTTCATTAAAGACGGGCATGTTTACAGTCCAGCGGATAATCTCTGCACCATGAGTTACATCATATTCATCCTTCTCCTGAAGCAAGGCATTGAATTGTTCAATCACAAGTTGATGATTAGCAGTTTCCTCTTCTAATTCTTGCTGGAGACGGACAATCTCTGCTCTCAGTTCAGCAGTTCTCTGTCCTTTTCTTTCAGCCATCAAAGTTACTGATTCTAGCTTGGAATTGTATTCAGCAGACTTTGTGGAATAAGCTTCCAAAAGATTTTGAAGATTCATCCTTTCTATATCAGCTGCTTGGGCCATTCGCTCGAACTCAGCCTGCACTAGAGATTCTATTTCCTTCTGTTTGAGCTCCTTATATTTCTTTATGGAGACTTCTAACTCATCCAGTATATGCTCAAGGAGAGTAGCTTGAGCTTCGTCACCTTGCTCCCTTACAGCCCTCACCAAGAGGGAAGTTGGGTTTCTAACCATAAAGAAATTAGCTCCCTCTTTGTCCATCATTTTGTTGATGAGGGGTCTCAACGATTCAAAGAAACATCTGGTGAATGATTGAACAACTTGTTGATTAATTGCCAGAGTCCCAGGAGTCGCAGCTACCCCCGTTGAAGACGAGGCAGCAGGATGCTCGATCCTTTGTGTCTGGATGGCAGGCTCTTTAAATAAAGGAGCCAGAGTGGAGCTAGTCGCCCCTCCTGGTTGTTCCTCTGCAAAAGTAAAATTGTTATTTTGCTAGTCGTTTGCTAAATAACCAAAAAGATCATATAAAGACAGTCTTACCTTGGTTCGATCCAGCAATGAGCTTATCCCTTGCAGGAGTAGACTCTGGCAGAGCAGAAGTAACTTCAGCTATAACAGCTTGGCTACTACCCGCCTCAGAACCACAAGACAAATGATGACTACTACTAATAACCACCGTCGTTATGGGCACTATGTCCGTGCACGTCGGAGGTGCTAGAAGAGTCTCATGATCAACAAGAAATACAAATAAAGATGTTAGCTATCAATTCATTCAAGAGGAGATTGCTAATTCCATTCTTTTACCTTGAGGATCATTAGCGGGAGTTTCTTTCAGGGTTTCTTCATCTATTACTTTTTCTGGAACCTCAACATCCTTTTCGGGATTTAAGGTATCGGTAGCATTCTCTGGAGCCTCAACATCCTTTTTAGGATCTAAGGTCTCAGCAGCATTCTCTGGGATTTTAATATCCTCATCATTTACAGCAGCAGGAGATGTGTGCACTTCATCATCTTCTTCAAGATCTTGCATATAGTCATCAACATTCTCAGACGAAGAGCTCTCCTCATCCTCGTCTTCTTCTGGTGCCTTCTCGCTGGTAGTCACTGTATGGTCGCCATAGTCATCCAGAGGACCGTAGCTACAATCTTCTAAAGCTGCAATTACTTCGCGATCTTCCTCTTCGCGAAGGGTTTTCTCGGAGTCGGCGGAAGTTCAACAATCTGTAACTGCTCTTCCCTCACTTCCTCCATAGTACTTCCTCTAGGCTCTTCAGCCTCAGTTCCCGGAGCAAGATTTGTTCTTTGCTCGATCTCTTCTATATGTTCAGGACTAGGAGTTTTATTCCTAGGCCTTGAAACAGGAGTAGGAGATGGCAAAGTCAATCCAGCTGCAGCATTCATCACCATTGAAGACAAGGCCCGATTCCTTCTGAGGACCAGCTTCTTTCTTTTTAATGGCCTATCCGGGCTCTCTATATTGATAGTTTCAATTTGTTTCTGGATAGAGGTTGGTGTTGAAGCCCCTTCTTGCTGAGCTGACTCGGCCAGTTGCCGAGACTGAGATCGAGTAGTGATCTTTTCAGAAGAGTGATCCAAGATTAACTTCTTCTTTGCTGCCGGAGCAGGAGGCTCCTCTCTTCTCCTTTTCTTTGCAGGAGATTTGCCTACCTTTAGAGAGACACGTAGTGGTGCATTTACTTCTAGAGGGAACATAATATCTCTTGAGACTTCCAAAGGTGCATCTGCTGGCTCGTGCACCTCATCATTTATAGGGATCGACAGAGCAATTCTTCCTTTCTTCAATCTCGTCGAAGAAGCGAAACTATCTGCGAGATTAAAATTCTCAGCAAAAGTGTTCGCAGATGTATAAAATACTGAATAAGTAAATAGCATCCAAGGACCATGAGTGCTATTTGCTGGCATCGAGAATATGGCCTTCGTATCACGGGCATTATAGTAAGCCCAGGCTCGGGCCCCGTCTATCAAAAAACCCTTACCTTGGAGGCAGATGATTGCATTCCCCACATGGAATTGATCATATCCAAACTGCCGAGCAAATCGGCTGGAGAGATATGGTTCTAAGTAACATTTCTCTTCGAACCGGTATACTAAATGAGATGGTCGAATTGTCTTCAACCATTCAAAGGCTACACGGCTTAGAGGTTGCATCTTTGAGTCCACCATGTTTGTTGGCATCTGATCATGTCCAGCAGGAAGAGGAGCACAACAAAAGTTCCATCCTCTATTCAGATTTAGAACATATCTGCACTCGCTCAAAGAAGTGTACTTCCATTTTCCATGAGAGTACCTTCGCAGAAAGCTGCCATCAACCGGTCCCATGCCGGGGTCCATTAAAGTGGGATAGTGGAGAAGCAACCATCCAAATAGATATGTGTATGGTAGTTCTAGGCGAGGGAATTCTTTCTCTCCTTTTGCTTTCAGCATCAAATCAACATATAGACGAAGACTGGCATTTAATTTGCAAGTCATTGCTGATAACAAGTCCACCTTGTAGCCAAAGACTAACTTGACAGCGGCAAAAAGAATGCCGCGATGAAAGCGGTCCACAGCACTGGATCCGGGGACCACAAACCGTCGAAGCCAGTATGTCAGAAACCCTGCCAGTTGGGCTTCTTTTAACATGGGTCTATAACCCATTCTCAAGTAACTCTCCAGATTGTCCCCTTTCTTTAAAGGAGGATATTGATAATCATCTTCCATTTGTTTATCAAAATTACCACTCTCTTCCATCAGCTTCATAACTTCTGTATTGCTCAAAGGTTTGAAGAAATTAGGATAACATTTGTCGTTTTCCTTAGTCTTCTTCTCTTCTATGTGGTTAAGGAACAGATAGGGAAGCCATTTCGAAGAATAACAGGTGTTGGCTGTAGCACTCTTATAAAACAGGGAACAGATCTTGTAATGGCATAGCAGTTCCTCAAATACTGCTACCATTGCTGCATTTTCCCTTCTAAGTTTGTCCAACTCATCATTGGTTGGAACAAACTCTTCATATGGAGCATCTGCCATTGGCAAGTACGAGATATATTTCATCTCGTGGAGTGCAAACCCAATTTCTCCACCAGGGGTCATAAAAGTTCCTATTCTATAGTTGTATCTTTCAGCCAAGGCCAAGAACATGTGTGGGTTGGGTGCAAAACCATAAATAGTGGCATGTATTGCTTGGTATAGATTAATTTGTTGAAGTCTGTCTTCAAATGTTGTCAGAATCCAATTTGCAATACAGTTCCATCTCTTATAATCTGGATTCACCAATCCAGTTAATCTGATATCCTGTTCGGGGTATTTCCCTTCAGCTTTCGCAAATTCGTTTGCAAATATCGGTGTTCTGACAGGCATCAACAAAGGGGAGTTCTCTGGCGGAATGCAACCAGGTCTCAAGCCTCTCAACAAGACACTGTATCGATCAGAGGAGCTGTAGAACATATCCTTCTTATTTGACCCCTTCTTCACAAAAATCTTCCCTGCACGGGCATCTTGGAAAAGAGTGATGTTCCACTCCATCTTTCTCGGATAGCTCGCATGAGCATACCGGGATAAAGGGAGATAGCGGGCAATATCTGGTATAAAGAAGGACCTATCTTTCTGATGGACTATTCTTTCCTCCATCCTTGGCCTTGGTTGAGAGCTTTTCTCAAAAGCCTTACCAAACAAGAATGAAGGTTTCTTATGAATAACAGCATCTGCGGATTCCAAGGGTTGTCCATTCATTAAACACAGTAGAGTCTCATTGTCTTGAGATATCAGAATCGCCTGACGGGAGGTCAGTAGATCATACTGGGGATAATGTACATGGGAGAGATCCTCTTTATACTCTGATTCTGAAAGAGTTCCCGCAAAAGTTTCATATTCTGGATCTTCTCTCACATTAACTGCATCAAACAGAAGAAAGCAGAATTTAGTACAAGTCAAAGTCAAAGATTCTGTCATCAGTTTGCGCAAAATTAGAATGCGCAACATCAGATTGCACAGCATCAGTTTGCGCAAACATCAGGTTGCGCAAACAAACAACCATCAGTTTGCGCTGACAATCTCGCTCAAATCAGCAGATTGCGCTGACATCTGCCAGCACAATTCAACCGATTGCACAGAAAGTCGCTCTTCATAAAAATGAAGAGTTAACTGATTTGTGCAACCAGAACCCTAAAAAGGGTGGCACAGTATGATCACATCTCTAAAAAGAGATGGATTTTGAAGAGCAGTGAGATCAAAACAATAAAAAGGGTTTTTGATTAAAAGTTCTCTACCAGACATTGTATGGTACGCGGATTCATGACGAGAAGCTCGTCGCACAGCCCTGTTTGATGATTCGGCCGGGGCCTTGCCCTTAGCGGCGGCGGAGGATCGTCGGGGCGCCATGAAGATCGTCGGAGAAGGAAGTCGAAGTTTGTTCAGAAATTTCTTTCTCTCAAACACAAAGGAGGCAAAGTAAAGAAATAAAATAAAGAGGAGAGCTATTTTATCATATTTAGATATTTCCTGTTATCAAATCTCTACTATTTTTCATATATCTTCTTCTTTCAGCGTTTCATGTACTTTACTCTATTGCATGCTTTATATTTCCTAACTCGTTATGAACTGCGTGAGATGTTTTGTGCTCGCTCCCGTCCTGACTGGACCTGTTGAAAATATTACAGAGGATGAGGAGAAGGCTTGCATAGACACCTACTATGGGGCAGCTGTAGATGCCATGTGTGACCCAGATTTCCAGCCTGATCCACTAGTTTAGAGACTGAGGCTCCCTAGTCTAGGTTTTCTATTTCTGTCATTTGAGATCTAGATTGTATATATTCTTTCATTTCAGTGTTAGAGTCTTGTATTGAGCTGGATGTTCTGATTTGTTATGTCAGTAGACACTTAGACTCTCTGGTTGTATTTATGTGGTTTTTCCTTTATTCCAGAATTTATCTATCTATCTTCCTATCTTTCATTCTGCTTTAGATGTGATTGAGACTGTATATTGCTATGTCACCTCCATTCGGAGTGTATATACTGTACAGGTACCTTTATATTGTTAGATGATTGACCTAGGACAGCGTTCTACCGCCGACACTGCAGCGTAGGCTGGGCGTTGTTACGTTCTCGTACCCTCACAGTGGGTGCGGGTCGTGACACGTTTTTAGTGGTGGTCCATGCAGGTCGAGTTTATGTAGTGGTATTCGAACTAGAGTATCACTACAGCCTGCAATAGGATTAGGATATTTTGAAGGTACTCAATCACACTAGGAAAAACTTATATCAAATTCATACCATCTCAGTTCTTGCTGATATTGTTCTCCTTGAATATAACTGTCCGCCTTTGCTATTTTGACTCATTTTCAGCAATTGTTTGTTGATCTGTCTTCAGGATGGTGGAGACGCGATCACAGCGTGCCATTCATGGAGATATTATAGAGGGGACTGCTACCTCTCAGCCAGTTCAGCAGGGTCGGGAGGCTACAGCTCCTGCCACCTTTGTTCATATTGGGACTTCAGCAGCAGCAGCAGAACTGGACCCCTGATCTTTATTGCTAAGGCCAGTATAAATAATCAGGGTATTAAGGTAAGGTAAAACATGACGAACATGACATGGGGTTGCAATAAGACAATAAACGAAGAGAGGACACAGAACTGCTCCGGGAGCCAGGTTACAACCCTTAAACCAAACAAGGACCGGGGTTGTAATCCTTCGCCTGAACAGAACTGGACCCCCGATCGTTATTGTTAAGGCAAGCATCAATAATCATGTCATATTACAATCTTGCACAGGATCAGGATAAGACTAAGCTGGAATAAACTCCATCCAATCAATCACGGCCAATCAAGAGTACGGCTTGATACTTTTAACTAACTAGGATTATCACAGGCCTAGTTACTAGCAAGATGCAATGAGATTATCCCAACAGCCACAAGCCCTGCAGACCATCCGGTTATCCAGGTCAAATGTCCGTTTATGAAGAATACAACATGTGACTGTGTGATGGAAATGTGCCCTACTCGTCGGTAGGCTACAAGTCCACTTAATGCGCCCAGATAACGGGATTGCCTGTAGCTGGAAATCTCTTCATGTCTACTGAATTATTCTAGTTTATTAGCCTTAGTCAATTACTATAGGTATCCCTAACCGTGGTACTCAGGGATCCCTATCCTAGACATGATGCAAGACAGTACTGGTTTATTTGTACAAATGCAATCGTCCACGATGTCTAGGTCATTCATACTTGTCATGTCAAGCTAGCTGTCGTAACAGCATGTCATGATATATCATGTCAGTTTGCTAGTCGAGAGTGTGCCACGACGGGCCGCTATCGTGTTCAGGAAATATGCCAAAATTTATATGACATAAACATAATGTGACATTTCAGTTTAATAATACTAATATTAATATTAATAAATAATAATAAAGAGGACAAGACTTGAGGAGGGAGCCATGCGGCAGAAAGCATGCGCTCTTATGCGGCTGGAAATCAAGAGAAATTCATGCGGCTACGAAAGTTCATGCGGCCACGAAAATTCATGCGGCTACGGAAGTTCATGCGGCCACGGAAGTTCATGCGGCTACGGAACTTCATGCGGCCACGGAAGTTCATGCGGCCACGGAACTTCATGCGGCCACGGAACTTCATGCGGCCACGGAAGTTCATGCGGCTACGGAACTTCATGCGGCTACGGAAGTTCATGCGGCCACGGATATTCATGCGGCTACGAAAGTTCATGCGGCCACGGAAGTTCATGCGGCTACGGAAGTTCATACGGCTAAGGAAGTTCATGCGGCTGCGAAAGTTCATGCGGCTACGGAACTTCATGCGGGTACGAAAGTTCATACGGCCACGGAAGTTCATGCGGCCACGGAAGTTCTTCTTCTCCATTATTCCGAGAAGAAGAACCATGCAAGCCATGGCTTCCAAGCTTCATAAAACCTGCATCTAGAGTCCAAATCTGAACTTCCGTAGGTCAAAATGGGGCAGAATAAAATTCTCTACAACATGGAACCATCAAAACTTGAAAATAACAATGTTAAGTAGATAAAACCCAAAAAATCCGAAAATACTATAAACTTAGATCTACACAAATTGAGCCATAGAAATTAGAAATGCTAAGTACTAAAGTGTGTTATAATCTCGAGAGAAAGAGAATAGAACAATAAAAACAAAGTTCCTCCATGAAGCAAGCTACACTTGCCTAAGCTCTGTCTCTCTCTCTCTCTCTCTCTCTCCTGGTGGTTGAAGAAGTAATGTTGGAGAAGAAGTAGTAAATGAAGAGAGAGAATGAGGGAATGGGTTAATAAAAGATGATGGTGGTGGTAGGTAAGGGTTCTCCCCTTGGTTCATGATAAACCAAGGCAACCCATGCCTAGCTGAACCAACCCAAAATAGACCAAGCCATGTAATGCCAAGATAAGCCAAGCAAGGAATCATGCAATACAAGATAAAATACGTACACGTATTTCAAAATACGTAATACGAACTATAGGCATTACAAAAAATGATGGACTCGACTACAGAATCACTCCGTTTAAGTTCACCTATCTTTTTGTGGCTGTAGACGATCCATCCCTCTCACCTTGCTATATTTTATTGGTAAAATTGTTTAGACAATTATTTTGGAAATATTAGAAAATAATTTTATAATTTGGGAACTATATTTTTATGGTCAAAATATCTTTGGATAAATAATATAGAATATTTATTGTAGAGTTAAAATTAAATTTGAAATCTATTGCTAGAGTCAAGTCAAATCTGGTATTTTTATTACATATATAGCTTTTGATAAATAATACATAATAATAATGGTAACAAGTACTAAAAGTAATGTTATGATATTCTCATATTAATACATATGTATATATACAAATATGTACTAAAATTTTATATAAATAATAATAACATATATACCTTTTAACAATAATCCATGCATTATAAATGATAATGTAAACAATAATAGCAATAGTAGTAATAATAATAATAATAATAATAATAATAATAATAATAGTAATAATAATAATTTAATAACAATTTGTAAAACTCATATCAGCAGAGTTGTTGCTCTCTATTCGGGAAGGGTTAAAAACATAAAAAAGAAAAAATGAAACAGAAGGAGAGAGAAGAAGCAGACGAGAGAAAAAGAGAGGGGTTGTGAGCGGAGGGGTTTGGGAGGTCGGAAAAGGGAAATTAGCGAGAGAGGGAGCAGCGGGACGGGAACTGGAGAAGGAGGCGGAGACGAGCGGCTGCGGAGGCACTGCGCGATCAGTGTTCGGTGGCGCAGCTCGCGGAGGAGCGCGCGTGCGACCGGGGCTCGGCGATCGGCGTGCAGGCGGAGTTGGCCGCAGAGTGCCGGCGGAGAAAGGGGGTTTTGAGGGGGAGAGGTGGTGGAATTGGTCGGAAGTGGAGGGCGGCTGGGCGAAAACTCGTCGGCGGGTGGCCGGGCGCTGGGACGCGACGACGAACGGTAGGGGTTTAGGTGAGGTCGGCGGCCGGGCTGCTCGACGAAGATGCTCTGGCCAGGCCGCATGGCACTTCACAATGCCGTCCGTGCGTACGGCGTCGGTGGCTCGAGGCGAAGGCGGATCCGGCGCTGTCCATCACCGGCGAGGACGAGGCCAAGTGCGACATGGTGCGAGGAGCAAGGCGGACGCAACTGGCGCTGTCGAAGCACGGTATTGGAGGCGGTACCAAGGCTGCGGGCGGGTGGCGCTCGCTAATCGAAGTCGTCGTATAGATTTGCCGGTCAGGCGGAGGAGAGCGCGGCGAATGGAGGACAGGTACAGGGGGTTTTATTTGTGGTAGTTTTATTTTTGTGGGTGATGGTCGGTTTGGGGTTGCCGATGGCAATGGTGGAGGTGGTAGTTTTGGTGACGGGGGTGGCGGTAATTCTTTGGTATTGGTGGTGGCGGTGATTCTTTGGTATTGGTGGTGGCGATCGGGGGTAGAGATGGTGGTGGTACTCTGGTTGCCAGGGGTTAGGGGTCGACTCTGGAGGCAGTGGTGGTGGAATTGCTCAGGGGCCGAGTGTTTGGTTGGACGGGGAGGTCGGGTAGTCGCGTCTGGAATTGGTCGGAGGGTGGTCGTCGTGGCAGTCGGTGTTGATGGCAGCGGGGTAGCGGTGATGCAGGAGGCTGGTTGTCGTGAAGTCGACGACGAGATAGTGATGGGGGCGAAGGTGGTTATCGGGGTCGTGCAGGGAATAGTCGGTGACAAGATCGGGGGCTAATGGTAGGGTTAGAAATTTGATGTATCGTGTCGGGGTGTGTCCGACACGAAAAATATTGTAATTGTAATAGATGGAATAAAAATTTGGATGGTCACAGACACGATGCACGCACACTTTTGGATGGAGGATATTTGTAGAGTAAAGTTGTGGAGAAATTTGTGGAGAAAAGAGGACAAGTATCCCTCCTTTTATATGAGGTAGAAATCCCATTATGATAAGGATTTGGGAGGATTTAAATCCCCATTAGATAATTACATAATTATTCAAATCAATTTAAAATAAATTTGTCGAATCCAAATCAATCTAGATGAAACTTATTTTTAATTTAAAGCTATTTTAAAATAAGGCCAATATAATCTTTTCCAATTTAAATCATCATAATTAATTAAATATTAAATTAAAAAATTTCCAAAATAACTTTTTATAAATAATAAAAATATATTAATAAATAATTTTGAAATTCACAATAAACTTTAAATATTTGGAATACATTTTTATAAATAAACAAATAATTAGTTTTCGAAAAAAATCAAAGTGGACAATGAAATAAGTTTCATGTCCCTCGCACACAAATAGTCTATTTTGACATAAAGCAATATTTTTTTCTAAATTATCACTTATATTTGTATTATAAAATAAAATTGCCTTTTTTATAAATAAAAAATATAGGTTTGGCAATCTCGACGCGACACAATAAATAAAAATAAAATACATATTTTTTATACGAAGAATTCTTTTAATAAAATATTTGTATATAAAAATATATACCATCTCCTAATTTTGTATGCTACGTACAAATACGAAAAATGTGAACTTGTACGCGATGTACAATTACGAAAAAAAAACGAAAAAATCGATACCAAATTTATTTAAAAAAATCGTAGTAAAATTTTAGAGGGTTTACAAGCTTCCATTCAAAAGAACTATCCCGATGAAGTTCAGGATCCTCTGGACGTATCCTTAAAGGTGCGGAAAGAGAAATCCCCTGCCAAGGGATTGAAGAAAAGAAAAACCAAGGAGACAACGATCCCTCCTCAGCTGGATAACAGACCTGCCTCTCCAAGGGTTCCGGAGAAGAAGAGAAGGACATCATTGGTTATAAATGAACCAACGACTACAAGAACGACTCGTTCTCAGTCTAAACAGATGCTCCTCAGCTCTTCCTCCGGAGAAAAGGAAATCACTCCCTCTTCTATTCAGAAGCAGGGAAGAGTCACAGAAGGAGGAACGTCTACCACTCTGATCGATCTGGAGGATGATTGCACCGGTGCTGCTGAAGAACCGGTTGCATCACCTCATAGAGAGGTTAGAGAAAGTTGGTAGTTGCCGAAGAGGTACCATCTCAAGAAGGTAATATCAAGATTGTGATATACCCTAAATATATATATATATATATATATATTATCAAAGATGTATATTAAATTAATTTCTTTCTTTACAGTGACTACTTCAGCGGATGTTCGGCCGTCTACTACCACTGTAGAGCCTCTGAGATCAGAAGCTGTGACGGTACGTATTCTCGCCAATGTACTTGCTGCGGCGGGGATAATAGTTCCATCCCTAACTCCTATAACTCCGAAAGTTACCTCTCCAGAGAAGGATCTGCTTCTACAAGATTCTTCGAAGGATCAAGAGCCTACTCATTCTGAAGAGACAATGATTGAAGCCTTGGCCGGTTGCGACTCTGGTAATGAATCATATAATGATGATTGGGATAACATCACTAAAGAGAAACAAACTTTAGTGGATGTACCATCACCTCAGGAACTCCCGGCTGATGAAGACCATTCAACTGAAGACGAAGAAAATATGGTTATCGATGAAGGACCTACCAGTCCCAAAATCGATGAACCCAAAACGTCTAAAAGTCCAGAGGTTTCTGGAGTGGCAGCAGAGTTAGCAGATCAAACTCCAATGACTCTACCACATCAGACTGAATCCGGAGCAGGCAGTAGTCAAGCCACTATGTCTGCAGACACTCTATCCAAGCTTCAGCCAAAAACATCAAAACCCCTTGAACCCAGCTCAGGAAAATTTCTATACATGATTTATTTCTCATAGTTCCTTTAGCATTATCTCAAACAAATAACATATATAATTTGCAGAAGGACCCACAAGAACGGTAGCAGGAGAAGGGAGCTCTTCCCATATCAGCGCTCAAGATGAAGTGCCTTCATATGTTAAGACTGTTAAGACTCCAACGGAAGTGGTAGCTACCCCAGGAGCCGTAGCAACTAACAAATTCGTGGTAGCCTCCTTCACGAAAGTCTTTTTTACATCCCTAGAGCCTTTGGTTCATCAAGTGATAGAGAGAGAAGATGTTCCTTTTAGTACCATCTGAACTCCCTCCATATTCTTGATCGGAGGCATCCACAGTCAAGGGGACAAAGCTCAGGCTATATTTTTGGAACATATTTTGGATGAGCTGGAGGGATCTATAAAAGCTTACAAGGAGCTAAAAAGAGGAGATATCGAGCAATTAGTAAACACAGAATATGAAGCTATGGCTCAAGAAGTAGAGATTTGTAAATCCAATTTTGAAGCATTTTTGCTGGCTTTTACTAGACAGTCCTCTGAATTAGATATTCAAATTGCTGAAGCAGCTTCTACTACTGAAAGTCATAAGGCTAAAGCTGCAGATGAAGAGGAGAAAGCTGCTGATCTGAAGGCTAAGATTGCCTAGCTTTAAGCAGAGCTCAAGACTGTTAAGCAAAATTTAGAACAAGAAACTCAGCTACATCAAGCTGCTGTTAATTAAATAGATGCTCTGAAGCATTAGAAGACTGAATTTGAGCAGCTCCAGAATGAAGAACTAGCACGTCAAACTGCTGCTCTGCAATCATTCGATCCTGAGTCAGGAAAGATTGAAGCCAGACAGTGGGTGCTAGATTCCTGTAATAAAAGAGTTCAAATTTTGAAGAAACGAATTATAGAACTTATTACTTATCATTCAGAATAGGATGAGCAAAGTTCGTTGTCTTTTTCATTACAATGTATCTCTTTTTGAACTAGAAATAAAATAAGAAACTTTTTATGTGGTTCCATTACTTGTTGCATATCTTATCTTATTATAGATATCAGTAATAGAATAGAAAATATATTCAGAGGTACTGGACATGATATATTTCTTGATTAGAAAATAACAATATTTATTATATCTGCTCAAAGATAATATGGACGTGGCAGAATATAATGTTTTTGGAAATACCGTTATTTCAATAGATAACTTTATCAGAGGTAATAGGGACGTGACAAGCTGCTGATGTAGATAATCAAAATTCAGAGGTGTGCAGGACGTGAATTCTTTTCATTTACAAGAAAGTAAATAAAAGACGATAGATACTAAGATTAATGAATGTATGGATGAACAGTCAGGCTCTTTTTTAGAATGAATGAATAGTCACCTCAATTTTCGAGGAGTGAATGATTGAATGAACAGTTGGACTTCTTTTGAAGAAGAAAAGTCGTATCGATTCTCGAAGCCAATAATCTAGTCGTTCTGTCTATAAATAGAATAAAACTTCTATAGAGATCATCAACTTCTTTTCTTTCTGTACAAAATGTCTTCCAAAGATTTGCTCACTCCGAAGATCGAAGATATGACTGAGATGCCTCCTGCTAAGCCTCTGGTTCCTCCTTAGAAAGAAATGGATGAAGGCTCAACTGTTCCTATCGTGCCCCATCCCGTTCAGTCAATCGGAGGAATCGAAACGTCGACGGCATTCGGACTTAGCCTTGCAACGGCTACTCGAAGATATCGCTCGGTCGAGACAACTCCTCGCTCAGGTGGGATAGTTTCGGTGAACTTGTCTCATCTTAGCCTTCACATAATAAATCACATGTTTTTAACTTGCACAAGTAGGCTTGATAATAAAAGAGACGAATCCACATTGCTAAGGGAATAATCCCAAGTCGAGTCGGAATGAGTTAGAATATGGAAAGGTCAAACGGTCGGCTTAGAATTGGTGCACGGCGTGCTTTGAAAATAACACTCGGTCCTTTGTCCCATGGCTTGGGAGAAGGAAAGTTAGTCTTCGACACAAAACTATGAACATGCCTAAGTCATATGCGTCGCCCGCATAAATGCTCGATAAAGCATGCACGCTTCCACTGCGCAAGGCTTGGCATAGCCTTTGCTCGTCCGTCTGGTTAAGTTATAGGCTTGAGTAAGTTAGGCAAAGTTATGCCGGTCGACCTAAGTCATTCCAAGTGCTGTCCCGCTCTTTCTACGGTTGTCAAGTTAAATAGTCCCACGATCCCAAGGCCCGTCATATGAGGTATGACTTGGACGATAGCGTTGCGTAGAACACGAGTTGGTTTAAGGCATGAGCCACAGTTGGTTCAGTAGAAAGTTAGCCACGGTCTTTCGATACTTAAGGAACACGTTATGTTCAAGTTAAGTGGGAAGGCTATGCAGTAGCCGTTCCCGGAGTTCAAAGAATGTTAAGTCTCAGCGATGGTTAGTCGTCGAGAGAAAATATGTCGGGACTGTAGTTCAGTTGCAGAGGCAACCCTGGTTTGGGCTCTGCAAAAGAAGTATGAAAAGTGGAAGAAGTAAAGCAAAGGATCTAAGTGATGATGATTAGACCATGCAATTACGTTAAGTTTAGAAGTTAGCGTAGGTGCGTGGTCATGGACAACTTGTCGACAAGGGCGATGTTTCTTCGAACGGCACCCCGTGGCCACGGGATCGACTCGGCCTAGGAAGAAATTGGTAATAGCCGAGCTGGGTAATAGGCAATTGGTAGTTCGAGGACTTGCATCGGAGATCGCTACTTGTGGTGTAAGGATCCTATTTGCCAGGCTATGTCCACGATGGCTAGTTAATGCCAGTGACCGTTCATATAGATGGGTCGGCACGGGCGGCAATCCGCGTGTGTGCCTTTGTATTGAGTCGAGTTGATGGCGTACACAGTTAGAACATAATATTTAGGCCTAAGATTTGGCATCAACATAGGCGACGTGCTTTAGCACGAGATGTAGCATCGAGTCTCAAGTGTTGACTTGTGAGTTACATAAGTTGGGTTTGAGTCGTTCGAGTTTAAGTCAGGAATCGCCTCAGGGCAAGTTGGTTAAGTGACACTAAGTTCACAAGTCTCGATTGGGTTAGTTGGTGATCAAAGTATCAAGGGCTGCTAGGCGACAAGGGCCACGAGGCGGTGATATGGTTAAGTCTCACTGAGTTACGAGGCACGACCTCAGCAAGGGTTTGTAGTATGGACACACGAAAATTGGGTACCATCGCGTAGTTGTGTCTCTGATTTTGGGCCGAAAGGCTAGCACGACTTGATAGGTTAAAGTTGTTGGCACGAGAAGGGTCTAGAGGCGAAGTATGAGCTAATGTTGTTGTTGCAAGCACGGGATGGTCTAGAGACACAAAATAGGCCAAGACGTCTGTCATAAAACTGATCCTAAGACAAGACTAGAAAGACAATTGATAAGAAGGGACTATGTTGCACAAAGTAAATCAAATGTGTTAGTTTTGTATGTGGACGAGAAGCTCATTCCACCAGTATAGTTGAGTGCTGACACCCATTTAGTTTTTATGTACAGGCGCAGGTAGAAGCTCATAGCGCGGAGCTCACTTGGATGCGTCGAGGCACGGAGTTCCTTGGCAATTCGAAGCATGCGGCCGTATGGAGTCAAGACTTATACGGAACATAATGTATTGGCATCGCCTCCCGAAGCATCCGCCGGTTCGAGACATGTATTGAGAGATGAGAGAGAGCTGAGTGACTTGTAATGTGAGAAGAGTGAGCTTGAATGATTGTAATCTTGGCCTTATGCCCCTTTGTAATCGTTGTTCCAATATCAATAAAATGCATCTTTTGAATGACTTATATTTTGTTCTAAATTTTCGCTGCTATTATTCAATGTCTCTGCTTGGGACTTCTGTGCGACGACCCCGTCGCAGCCGCTGTAATCGGCCGTTATGGAACCCGTCTTGCACGAGCACAATCTAGGCTCGTACTACATTACGCCTTAGCGAGGACGATCGCTCCTACGGGAGTAGGGCATGACAGTTCCTGCACCAGAGCAGGATCTGATTACCATGTTGGTGGAGCCAGGAAAGACTGCTGAAGAAGAAGCTGTAAGGATTGCCGCCTGTGAGTTGCTAGTGTGTTCAGACAATGAGATGTTTGAATTAATGGCAAATTATGTATTTAGTCATGAAGGATCGGGTCCTCATCCCTGTCCTTGATATTATGTAGCTCTTTCTGCTTTTGAAATAAAAATAAGTTTTATTTACATTATTTCTCTGAATGAATAATTATTTTACTTTTATACATAATACTTCTTTAGAAATTTGCCATTAATAGGCATCATAGCAACTCTGCGATCCATATCTGTTAACTGATAGGCTCCATTTAAGAAAACCTTATTTATCACATATGGACCTTCCCATTTTGTCTCGAACTTGTCTTTGCTCATATGGGTCATAGCCATAGGACGTCTGACCGTAAGGACTAGCTCGCCTTCCTAAAATGTTCATACTTTGACTTTACGATTGAAAGCTTTTGATATACAGGCTTGATAAAGTTCGATATGTTGTTGAGCTAGTAGCCTTTTCTCATCAAGTGCTTCCAAATCTTGAAGTCGGAGACGATCATTATTTTATGTGGTAAGTTCATTAGCAATGGCGATTCTTAAGGATGTAATTTGAATTTTCAGTGGTAAGACAGCTTCGAATTCATATACCAGAGAAAAAGGTGTATAACCTGTGGGATTACGGACTGTAGTGCTATAAGCCCATAGACATTCTCCAAGCTTCTCACTCCAATTACGTTTATTAATAGAAATAAACTTTTTAAGGAGTTTGATAATAGTCTTGTTGAATGCTTCAGCTAACCCATTAGCTGCAGGATTATAGGTCGTAGAAGCAACATTATTGATTATGTTATCATTACAGAACCTAGTAAACTTCTAACTAACGAACTGTGGCCCATTATCATGGATGATCTGACGAGGTACGCCAAATATGTATATCACATGATGTTTGACGAAGTTGATGATACTACTAGTCTTCACTTCAGCTAAAGGTATAGCTTCAGCCCATTTAGAGAAATAATCGGTTATAGCCAAGATAAACCGATGTCCTTTAGATGAAGGAGGATTGATAGGACCAATTACATCCATGCCCCAAGCTTCAAAGGGCCATGAGGCAGCAGTCGGGTGAAGAAATTCTAACGGTTGGTGAATAAAATCTGCATGAATCTGACATGCACGACACTTTCTTATATAGTCAATGGCATCTGATACCATAGAGGGCCAGTAGTAGCCCATACATCGGATACGATCCTGTAATTTAGGACCGGCTGATGTGCTCCACAAACGCCATCATGAGCTTCACGTAATATTTTTTTTGCTTCATCACCAGCAAGACATCTTAAGAGTAATCCATCAAAAGTTCGTCGAAAGAGAGTTTTGGTGGTATGATTATAATAGAATCGAAGCGATCGTCGACGAATACTTGTAGCTTCTTTAGGATCTTCATGTAGTATATTATGTACTACAAAATCAATGAAAGGTGCTCTCCAATCTTCACTAATGACATTGACTTCAGTTGAATTACTGAATTCAATATTATGGTTATTTTCAATGCAAAATAATTCTCTATTGGAGATAACAACCATTTGCTGTCTTTTGACCGAAATTACCAAGATCGCAGCCAAGTTAGCTAAAGCATCAGCTTCTGTGTTGCATGCTCGACGTACATGTTCAATAAAGAACCCTTTGAACGAAGAAGCTATTCTGATTGCCGTTTTATGGTATCTTACCAGATCTTAATGTCAAACTTTGTATGTGCCTCTAACTTGATTAACAATCAGCTTAGAATCACCATATACTTCGAGATATTTAATATCCAGTTGTTTGAATAATTGGAGTCCAATGAGCAAAGCATTGTATTCTGCAACATTGTTGGAGCATGATTCATCTAAAGAATAAGCTCTCTAAATAGCTAATCCATCTGGTGAAACAAGAACAATTCCCACTCCAGCAACAAGGGTGCCTCCAGGACCAATTCTAGATGCTCCGTCGAAGAATAAATGCCAAGTAGGAAATTCTTCTGAGATCGTATTTGATTCCAATGTTTTATCTAGAATTTTATCATAAAGCTTAGATGTTTTAGGGACAGGATGAGCTGCTAAGAAATCAGCTGTAATGCCCATATTTCGTATTACGTATTTTAGAATACGTGTAGGTATTTTGACCCGTATTGCATGTCTCCCTGCTTGATTTATTTTGGCATTTCATTGATAGATTTATCTTGGTTCGGTTCGGTTTGTTGGCTTGGTTCATTTTTGTTTGATTTTATGTGAACCAAACCACTCCCACCTACCACCACCCTCTTTATTAAATATCCCACCAAATATTTCTCTCTCCACATTAACTTTCTTCTTCCCCACCATTATTTCTCCACCAACCTGAGAGAGTGGAGAGCTTAGGCAAGTGCATCTTGCTTCATGGAGAAAGTCCATTTTTATTGTTCCATTATCTTCCTCACGTATTTCTAACCCACTTTAGTACTTAGTATTTTTTATTTCCATGGTTAAATTCTTGTAGATCTAGTTTTGTGGTATTTTTGGATTTTATTGGATTTGATCTGTTTAACATTGTTATTTCTAAGTTTTGATGGTTCCATGTTGTAGAGAATTTCGTTCTACCCCATTTTGACCAATGGAAGTTCGGATTTGGACTCTGGATGACAAATTTATGGAGCTTAGAAGCATGGCTTCATGGCGTCCTTCTTCTCGGAAATTGAAGGAGAAGAACAGTACTTGACCGCATGATGATTTCATACGGCAAGTGTTTTCTCAGCCGCATGGCCATTTAATTGAATATTTAATTGCTTGCATTAGCTGGCCACGTGCAAGTATTTATTTGCATGGGCCACTAGTTAATTGTCTGAGCCGCATAAGCTTTCCCCCCCTCCCACTACAGTACTCAGCCGCATATAGGCTTAGCATTTGCACGCACTAGCAAGCAGTATTTAGCCGCATGGCCTTTTTAGCAAGCTTTTGCTTGCTTGCTATTTAAGCTTGGCCGCATGCTCTAGCAACAGTGAGCCGCATATAGTAGCCTTGCATGCATATTTGTTAATGCAAGCCTTGCATGCATTTAATGCTTGCTTACGTAAGGAAGGACTTGCATGCATATTTGTTAATGCAAGCTTTACATGCATATAATTAATGCTTAGTTTTGTATGCATTATTAGCAAGCACATTTGTTTGCATGCATATTTACTTGGCCGCATGGGCCATTTCTCTTCTGGCTGCATGTAGTATTTTAAGCTGGCCGTATGGGGACAAGTTGCTTGCATTATTTAATTACATGGCCTTATATTAATTATATTATTTAGTATAGCCTTATATTGCTTGTATTTGCATGGGAACAAGGTTGCTGGCCGCATGACCTTACAAAAGTTGGCCGCATAGGCTAACCAATCCTGGCCGCAAAAGACAGAACATGCCCTGGCCGCATGATAATACTTGGCTTTCTTTGAGTGCATGCATTAATTATTAATGCATGGTTTACTTGATTACATGCATTAAATGCTTGGCTTACTTTGCTTACATGCATTAAATGCATGGCTTGTTTTGAGTACATGCATTAATAATTAATGCATGGCTTATTTTGATTACATGCAGTAACGAATAATGCATGGCTTTCCTTTGAATTCATGCATTAACAATTAGTGCTAGTCTGGCGGCATGGCCAGTGCACTTGTAGCCGCATGTATATTAGCTGGCCGCATGGGCCATTAGATATTGCTCAGCCGCATATGGCCAAGTGAGTCGCATGGCCTATATATTCAGTATTTGCCTTATGGCCCCCACCTCATCCACTCTTGGCCACATGGCCTATTTATTATTCTTGGCCAGATGGAGCAAAAGTGTGCTAGCCGCATATTGTATGGTGACAATATTTAATTTCTAGCCGCATGACATACTTGCATTAATTATTGGTCCCACTATCTTTTGTCTTATTTGTCTTTACAATTATATTATTATGATTAAATAATGTATGATTCTAAATTGCTTTCCTAAACACGAATTGTTAGTGTAATGATTGATAGTGACTTGCTGGCCGCATGAAAATTTGGCCTGAGCCGCATGAGTCCCCCACGGCCCTTGCACCTACTAATATTTAATTACCACACGTATGCTTGTGCCACATAAATTTTGATATGTTCCCTGACACGATGGTGACCCGTTGTGGTACACCTTTGACATTGACATGACTTGATAGTGGCCCGACGTGGCGCACTCCTGACAAGTAAACTTGATATGATATACTTGACACGATAAACCTGACATGATATATTTCTCGAATTGCTATTGCGACGGCTAACATGACATGGCCTGACAAGAATGAATGACCTGGACACCGTGGACGATTGTGCTTGTACAAATGAACCCGTCTTGTCTCGCATCATGTCTAGGACAGGGACCCCCGAGTACCACGGTCAGGGGTACCTACGGAAACTAACTAAGGCTAATAACTAGGATAATCCAGTAGTCATGAAAGATTTCTCCAGTTACAGGCGATCCCGTTATTCCGGCCACAATTGTTCGACTTGTAGCCTGCCGACGAGTAGGGCACAAGTCTAGACTCACTGATATATGGAGTAGAACGAGACATTGCTTAATGAATCCAAGTCGCCTGGATAACCTGGATTAGCTGCAGGGCTTGTGGCTGGAGGAACATCTCGCTGCATCTTGCTAGTAACTAGGCCTGTGATAACCCTAGTTAGTTAAAGTATCAAGTCGTACTTATTACTTGGCCGTGATTGATTGGATGGAGTTTAGCCCAGTTTAGTCTTGTCCTAATCCTGTACAAGATTGTAACATGACCTGAATGCTTGTGCTTTATTTTATCGATAAATGGTGGGAGAAACCAAGTTCTGTTCAGACGAAGGGTTACAACTCCGGTCCTTGTTTGGTTTATGGGTGGTAACCTGGTTATCTGGATAGTCCCATGGTTATCTCATCGTATATCATTTGTCATGCTTTTCCTTAATTACTGTCTTTTATTATGTACATTATATTCTTGTGCTAATTTGCTGATTTTAGTTTCGAAGTGAAGCCTCCTTTGTGGTACTTGCTCTTTCTGGGGTCTGACCCAGCTGGTTTTGTATAGCCAGATACCGGAGCAGCTTCCAAGGATCTACCGACTTTCCAGCCAGATGGTGACCACTAGACGGAATCCTGGCAACGAGTGGGTTTATTTTGGCTCTCCCACTCTATTATAAAATTATTCTTTTGAGGCATTTAGCCGCCGAGCAAGTGTTAGCTCGTATTGTACCTTACTTACTGTCTGCCTACGGGCTGTAACATGATTGGCAACCTGGGGTTGATCATGTATGACTAAAACTCTTGCTAGTCTTCACCTTTGTAATGACTAGCTTCATGATCAGCTGGATATGTAAAGTTTGGGATGCCTTACTATTGTATATTTGGTAATCTTACATCTTGTAACATTTACTTACTTACTTGTGATTGAGACACTAGGCTTGTTCTTGACCATAAGAGACTGATGGCTTGTAGATAAACCCTCATATATCTAGACAGCCGTGACCGTATAGTGGAGTGCATCCTATTTTATTATACGTAGCTGGCTATGTCTGCCCTCGCTCTCCGGTGTTCTTGTTCTGGGGCGTGACATGGTTTAAGTGGTGGCCCATGTAGGTCTTGTAAATCAAGATATGTGAGGGTTTACCGAATAGATGTCTCATTCAGTATTCGCCCTTGATCTCTGCTCGTATCTTCAAATTCCTGAGAATCTTGACCTGATCACATGCTTGAATCGTTGATCTGTCCTGGTCCTTCCTTATTGTTCCCTATGTCGTCTACTTCAGCAGTATTGTTCCTGGACCTGCCGATCAGCAAGACGAAGCACCTCCTGTGGACCAGCAGCAACCCGAAGATCAGGCCCAGCACTCAGGAGCAGCCTCCCGAGTCATGCCTATCGGGGATCCCGAGCCACCAGTTCAGCCCGTCCAGCCTGCAGAGCCTGATGATGGCACCTTGGTGGGACTTATCAGGACCTTGTTAGCTTTCCAGGATCGTAGAGGAGATGCCTTGCATCCACTACTAAAATACCCCACTTTACCGACGGACTTTTAGCGACGGACGGATTCCGTCGCTAATAGCTACCAATTTTCGACATCTTAGCGACGGATTAGCGACAGACAACACAACATAATTTTTTTCAATTTTAAATATAAAAATTTGTCGGGTTTCCGTCGCTAAGTCGACGAACATTAGCGACGGATTATTTTTCGTCGCTTATTCGTCGCAAATGTTGGCGGCAAAATCTTTATGACATTGGCGGGAACTTTGGCGACTACCTAGCGACGGATATAGCCATCGGAAAACACCTTTTAATTGGCGACGGTTTAGCGACTAATTTATTCCGTCGCTATTCCGTCGCTAATTCTGTGCCCTAACTTAAATTGAACCGACGGGGGGGAATTTTTCATTCCCCCCAAAACTCTCTCTCTCTCTCTCGCGACTCTCCCTCTCTCGCGCGCGGCTCTCTCTCTCTCTCGCGGCTCTCTCTCTCTCTCTACCAGGTCTCTCTCTCTCTCTCTCTCTAATTTTCTCTAATTTTGTGTTTTGGGGCCGGAGGGGGGGGAGTGGGGGGGGGGGGGGTCGGCTTCGCGGGGGGTGGAGAGGGCGGGGGGGGGTGGTGAATGGGGTCAGGGGGTCGGGGGGGTGTGGGGAATGGGGGCAGGGGGTGGGGAATGAGGGTCGGAGGGTCGGGAGGGTGGGGTATGGGGGCAGGGGGGTCGGGGGGTGGGGGGTGGAGAGGGCAGGGGGGTCGGGGGGGGGTGTTGAATGGGGGCAGGGGGGTCGGGGGGTGGGGGGTGGAGAGGGCAGGGGGGTCGGGGGGGGTGTTGAATGGGGGCAGGGGGGTCGGGGGGGGGGGGGGGGTCGGGAATGGGGGCAGGGTTCTCACTCCATTTTCAATTGTAATTAGTCTATAATGTTGCTAATATACTGTTATATATGTGTGGGCTGTGCCATGTGAATTGGAGAGGGTTTGATGGGTTATTTGGCCAAGGGGGAGGCTCGGGTTATGATTTATTCTTTGTGTTCACTGTTCTGTGGTGTGAAGTCTGTCGTTTTGGTTATACCATGTTTGTTTAACACTCTAAACACCCTAGATGCATATCCTAGCATCTGTGCACCACCCATATTGCTAGGAACACAAATTTTATACTGCACTTGTCATGAAATTGCCATCATCAAGATGTCCTGTACATATTTAGTTTGTGCATTGCTGCTTGAGCATCACATTACCTTTTACTGCTACTTTGTATTGCTTTCACAATGTCACGTACCCTGCACTAAACATCCGATACTTCGATCCGATACCGCCGATACTACCGATATCGTCGATACCAATACTACCGATATCGCCGATACTACCGATACCGCCGATACTACCGATACCGCCGATACTACCGATATCGTGCGCCGATACTACCGATACTACCGATATCGCCGATACTACCGATACCGCCGATACTACCGATTCCGATACCGATACTTTGAACCTTGATTTAAATACATGTTAGTATAGTGTCTTCACATATATGTTAAGAGTATATACATGATTAGCAAGGTAACTAGATACAAGTTATGATACAATGTAAATGCAAGTATACATGTTAGCTAGATAGCTTAGACTTATATTGCAATCTCCTATTCACACGAGTATTGATATCGCCGATACCAATACTCGTAGGAATAGTCCGATACCGATATATATTGTAGAGCTCTGTTTTGCTATTCTGGACATGTTGTGACCTGTGCTGTTCTAAATAGGAGCCAGACACACTCCTGAGACGGGGGAGTATGTATAGTGATGTGGATTCTTACTAACTTATCATGTGAACCCATTTATGGGCCCTTCATTGAACCTTCTCATGTGCAACTTTCAGTCCATTCACAGTTCCCTATATTGTACTCTACATCACCTAGTTCACTTATATCTAACATCCTAACCCTAATCCAAATTTATGAGTATCGGTATCGGGCTATTCTTATGTTTAGTTTGTCTTACGATACAGATTTTCACATCCAAATTGAGGATGAGTCGTTATTTTGTTGATCGTACATGGATGTACAAACGGCAACACGAGAGTAGAATTGGTGTGAGTGACGATTTTCAGACAGGCGTGGAAGTATTTCTTAATTATGCAATGAGCAAAGCTCAGTACATGGACGGTAACAAAATTAAGTGTCCATGTGTTAAATGTCACAATAGACGTTACGAAGAAGTGGTGACTGTGAGAGATCATTTGACCCGTAAGGGTTTCGTACGTAATTACGGCCTGTGGTCATCGCAAGGTGAACTATATTCGGAAAGACAGGCTGCGGAAGCTGCTACTTATGCTTTTGATGATAATGCTGCAACGGATGTCATCGAAGACCACGGATGCTCTATTGATTATGGAGATCTGCAGAACCTTGCACGAGATATGGTGTATGATGCGGCAGGGCCTAATTTTGATCCGGAGGATCCTAATCCCGAGGCGAAGGAGTTCTATGACATGTTTCAGGACGCAGATACTTCTCTATATCCTGGTTGTGAGACTCATTCCGCACTGTCAGTGACGATGCGGTTGTTGAACATAAAGTCTGATTTTAACTTGCCACAAGCTTGCTATAATCGGATCACAGAAGTAATCAAGGAGGTGTTACCGAAGGAATCAAAAGAGCTACCAAAAAACTTCTACAAGTCAAAGATGATGGTCCGACAACTGGGACTGGGGTACGAGAAGATAGATTGTTGTCGCAACGGATGCATGTTGTACTACAAAGAGAATTGCGTATCAGAAAGTTGCAGCTTCTGTAATGCGGATCGTTACAAGCCAGTACAGGGAAAAGGAAAGTCGACTAGAAAACGACGTCCTTACAAGTATATGCATTACTTGTCGATCACGAAGCGCTTGCAGAGGATGTATATGTCTCTAAATACAGCAGAACACATGACGTGGCACAGCGAAGAACGCATAAAGGACGAAGGAGAATTGTCACATCCTTCGGATGGAGAGGCGTGGAAACATTTTGATTTGTGTCATCCAGATTTTGCTGCAGAGCCTAGAAATGTACGCCTGGCGCTATGTGCTGATGGCTTCGCCCCTTTCGGACAGTCGGGATCTCAGTACTCATACTGGCCGGTCATTCTTACCCCTTACAATCTGCCACTATGGATGTGTATGAAGACTCCTTATATGTTTCTGACAGCTATCATACCCGGTCCTAAAAATTCGACGAATAACATCGATATATATTTACAGCCGTTGGTGGATGAGCTGAAACAGCTGTGGGAGATCGGCGTAACGACCTATGATATTTCCAGGAAACAGAACTTTCAGATGAGAGCTTCACTCATATGGACAATCAATGATTTTCCAGCATACGGTATGCTGTCGGGATAGAGTACGCACGACAACATGTCTTGTCCGATATGCATGGAAAATAGTAAGGCGTTCCGCCTTAGGCATGGAGGAAAAACTTCTTTCTTTGACTGTCACCGTCAATTTCTGCCCGCGACCCATCCTTGGAGAAAGAATAAGGACGCGTTCAGATATGGAAAACAAGAATTTTCTCAACCTCCTGCCAGATTTTCGGGATACGATATTTGGGAAGCTGTAAAGGAATTGCCCACCGCAATGGAAGATCCATCGAACCATCGTGTCGAGGGGTTCGGACAAAGCCATAACTGGACCAAACGGAGTATCTTCTGGGACTTGCCTTATTGGAAAGATAATCTTATAAGGCATAATCTTGATGTCATGCATATCGAAAAGAACGTGTTCGATAATGTCTTCAATACCGTAATGGATATTAAAGGAAAGACGAAGGACAATCCAAAAGCAAGACAAGACATAGCCGAGATATGCAAGCGTCCTCATCTGAACTTGATACAAAGGGGTGCTGGTGGACAATTAAGTAAGCCTATAGCGCCATACACATTGAGCAAGGAAGATAGATTAATAATCTGCAAGTGGATATCTAATTTAAGATTTCCCGACGGCTATGTTTCGAATTTCTCTAGATGCGTTGATCTCAATGAATGCAAGCTAACGGGAATGAAGAGTCACGACTGCCACGTGTTTATGGAAAGATTACTGCCCATTGCTTTGAGAGAGTTGTTGCCTTCTGCTGTATGGGTTCCGTTGGCCGAGCTGTCTACATTCTTCAGGGATATCTGTTCAACTAAGCTGACGGTGCAACATATGGTACAACTTGAGGAGAAGATTGTCTTAACAATCTGCAAGTTAGAGAAAATATTTCCACCGGGCTTTTTCGACAGCATGGAGCATCTACCGATTCATCTAGCATACGAAGTCCGTGTCGGTGCATCTGTTCATTATCGATGGATGTACCCCTTTGAAAGGTAAATAAAAATCGATATAATTTAAGTGAAATTTAAGTGCATTTTACAATTCATTGTTAATTCTCAAGATAATTTGTCTCTTTAGGTACCTACACCATCTAAAGAAGAAAGTTGGCAACAAGGCTCATATAGAGGCTTCGATATGCGAATCATATCTTATCGAGGAGGTGTCAAATTTCTGCTCCATTTATTTCGATACTTATGTCGAGACAAATCGAAATAGACCTCAAAGGAATGAAGAAGACGTTGAGGATGGAGGTATATTCAATTTAAGGGGCAAGCCTATTGGGACTAGTAAGAAACGGTGGTTGACCGACGATGAGTATGATACCGCTCACCGATATGTCTTGTTAAATTGTGACATACAAGAAGTGAGAGATTTGGAGAAGTAAGTGACTACGCCTCGTTATAATCTCTAATTTGGTGAATTAAGTGACTACACTTATTTTTATTCTCTCTAACAGTGTATTTAGAGGTGAAGTCAAAATGAGGACACCATATATTACAGATGAGGGACTTCAAAGAGAGGTTGATTGTACGTTTCCGTCCTGGTTTCGTAAATACGTAAGTAATTGAGATAATATGTTATACGGCTACCATTAAAATATATGCAGCTAAAATATTTAAATTATCAATACATGTTTACAGGTTTTATTGCCTGAAACAACACTCATAAATGAGAGCATTCGTTATTTGGCATTGGGATCGAAGAAGCATGCAAAGACTTTGTCAGGCTATGTCGTTAATGGCTTCAAGTTTAAGTCAACTCAGCATGCTATAAATGCCGAATTTCTCAATGACGGCTTCGATACCAAGAATTCTGGTGTTTGTATAAGAGGCACCATCTATGACGACGAGCCGGACTTTGACTATTATGGAGTGCTTCGGGAGATTGTAGATTTACAATATAGTGTCCCATATGATATGCATATTGTGATGTTCAAATGTGAGTGGTTCGATACGAGACCAAATATCGGTTGGAGAATCGATAAACAATTTGGATTCGTCGATATAAATCATCGCAGGAGGTATAGAGGGTCCGACACGTTTGCGATAGCAAGTCAGGCTGTTCAAGTCTACTATACAAGCTACCCAAGGCATCGTAGAGATCGATTTGACTGGTGGGCAGTATGCAAGATTAAATCTAGAAATACATTCAACGTTGGAGACCCAGCATACCAAGAGGACCAGATCGAGAAGCCCCAATACATGGGACAACAGTCGGATACCATGGACGTGGAAGATGTCGATATACCTCATGCTGAGGAAAATAGAGGGGAGGAAGAGGTTGATATACAAGACTTAGCTGTCAACCAGGGGAGAAAGAGGCGTCTTGTCCCAAGTATTGAGCCTGAAGAAGAAGTAGAAGAAGAAGAAGAAGAAGAAGAAGAAGAAGAAGAGGATGAGGATGAGGATGAGGATGATGATACAGATGAAGTCGACGATGAGGATGATGATATAGATGAAGTCGACGATGAGAATGAGGATGAGAACGATGACGATGACGATGAGGACGAGGACGATAACGATGATTAGATTAAATATCGGTATATATTAGAAGCACTTACAACTTAGTGAATTCAGTTTAGACGGACACATTCTTATTTCAGTTTATGTTTTTGTCGTTCGATCATCTACTTATTGTATGATTTTCTTTTTACAGATGGCACTCTTAGTTCTCATTGTCTTGACGGCACTCGTCGCCCTGCTGCTGGTATATATATTTTAGTTCCGTTTTATATTCATTTATACTTCTATATTGTTAATTATATTTATGTCTGCTCCTTACAGGTCATGGTCACTACCACTCGTACTGCTGGCAGTGGCCGTGGACGTGATGGTAGTGGTGCTGGTGGTGGCGGTACTGGCCGTGGTGGGCGTGGTGGTAGCGGCACTGGCCGTGGACGTGATGGTAGCGGTCGTGGTGGTAGCGGCACTGGCCGTGGACGTGATGGTAGCGGTCGTGGTGGTAGTGGTCGTGGTCGCCTTCCACATTCCCCGGATATAGAGTCCTCCGATCCCGACCTGGAGAGCCCGGCCACAGACTCTTCCCGCCGTCGATCTGCCGAGACGCTACCTTCATCTTCATCGAGGCCTGAGACTCCATCCGCTAGCGGATCCGTTCCGCCCCCGGATGCACCAGCGGGTACACCATCAGTTACTGCAGGGTGGGCTCCGGAGTACCCCCGGATTCAGCTTCATCCTGCTATCGGTGAGTACATCCGCGGACCCGCGGATCCTCCGACGCCTCCAGAGAGGCCGATAGGCGAGAACCGACGAGAGCTATGGCCCGCGGGTGATACGTAAGTAAATTTAAGTTAATTTATTAAATTTGTTTCATTTATTCAAGTTAATAATCCAGTCTTTGCTTCTTTGTAGGTTTTTCCCGTATGATGCTGCCCGGATACTCGGGCAAATTATCCGGGAAAACTACCATGGCCCCTACCTCAATTTTTCTGAGGTGCCTCAGAACATGCAGTACGTCTGGCTCGAGGAGATGAAGGTATATATATCTTTTGGTTAATTATTAATTATTCTTTAATCCACTAATTTTTTAATTACGTGATAATTTAATTTGTATGTCAGACGACGTTCTGGTGGCCCCCCCATCGCGAGGAGTTGATTCGCAAGGCCTACAAAGCCGCCGCCGGGAAGAAGATACGGGATGCGGTGTACGACGTTCGTACGGCGCATTCGAGGAAGAAGTGGCTCCGGAAGGAGTACTACGAGCAGATGTTGGATAAGATGAATACTGCTCAGTACAGGGAGAAATCAGAGAAAGCGAAGGCGAGCAGACAGGCCGCTGGTCTGCATACGGGAGGTTCAAGGGCCCACGCAGCGACGCGTGCAGATTTGGTGAGATACCGCAAATTCATTTCACTATTAAATTCGGTACTATTAATATACGTAGTTAATTAAATTCGACGTATATTTCGTATGCAGGCACAACGGGCGGTAAAGGAGGGGAGAGAGCCGGAGTCGGTCACCGCCTACGATGTATTCCTGCATACACACAAGAGGCGGGCAGACGGGAGCTTCGTCGACGCGAGGGCCCAGGCGACTGATGTAAGTAATTACGTTTATGAGATTTATATTAGAAATATAATTATTGTTAACTTAATTAGGTGAACGTAGGATTCAAATTATAACTTAGGAAAACATAGGATTTAGATTATAACTTAGGAAAACTTATAGTATAAACACATTCATTGGATAGGCTGCATATCGTGAGGCCCTTAGTCAGATTGAGCCCCCTGCCGAGGTTGTCGGCGAAACGATGCCCACCCAGACGCCCTCTTCTATGGCCGCTCGCTACGACGACGTGTTCGTAGAGTCTGTCGGCGGCTTTAATAAAGGGCGCATCTACGGCGTAGGTTCCCTGGCGGCGTCGTTGCAGGGCACGACTCCGAGATATCCACCGCCCCCGCCTCCTCCCGCGCCCCCGTCGGACGATATGAGGAAGCAGCTTGCGACTCTCACCTCCGATATGTCGAAAATACGGAGTCTAATGTCGGATGTGCTGGAGCGCCTTCCGCGTCCTTCTGCTCCCGGTCCAGATCCGTCTGCTCCCGGTACGTCTACTGCGGTTGCCGGTCCTTCCGACCCTGGACGTTATTCATTTGACCGTAATGCCGAGGTCCGCCTGGTACCGGATACTGCGCTCATTGGGCTCATGGACATGATGTCGGCAGAGCAGCTCCGCACGCTTCCAGAGCATGTGTTGTCCCAGGTGCCGGCGTACATGGTGGAAGAGTACATCCGCAGAGCCGAGGCGGCGCCGAGACGACCACGCGATCCATCTCCGGGAAAATGATATTTGTACTGTTTTTTGATATTATGAATTTGGATATTTAGATATTATGAATTTGGATATTTGGATATTTGTTATTGGATATTTGATATTGGATGTCATGAATTTGGATATTTGGATATTTGTTGATCGTACATGGATGTTTGGATGGATATTTGGATATTTGTTGATCGTACATGGATGTTTGGATGGATATTTGGATATTTGTTGATCGTACATGGATGTTTGGATATTGGATATTATGAATGTGTAATATTTACGAAAAGGAAATAGAATATTTCTGTAATTTTTTTTAATTGATGTTACATTTAGCGACGGACTAGCGACTAACTAGCGACGGATTATATAAATATTTGCAGTTACCGACGGAAGAGCGACGGAATATCCGTCGCTAACTGGGTAATATAAAATATTTTGCAGTTACCGACGGAAGAGCAACGGAATATCCGTCGCTAACTGGGTGATATAAAATATTTTGCAGTTACCGACGGAAGAGCGACTACATAGCGACGTCGAATCCGTCGACATGGTTCTGGAAATATGGTAGGTTTCCAGAGACTTAGCGACGGATAGTTGGTCGCTAATCCGTCGCTAATCGGTCGAGGATGACGACGGACTAGCGACGGATGAGCGACCAATTATCCGTCGACATGGTTCTGGAAATATGGAAGCTTTCCAGAACCAGGCCGACGACCTACCCGTCGCTAATACGTCGCTATAACATCGAGGTTAACGACGGAATGGCGACAGAATAGCGACTGATTTTGCGTATCAGGAACCTCTCTGATACGCTTTTACCGACCTATTGACGACGGATTAGCGACGGATATTTTAATATTATATGGCATGTAAACCGACGGGAACATGTCGCTAATCGGTCGCTAAGTAGGTGAAAGACAACCGTCGCTAACCAGTCGCTAGTCCGTCGGATAATTATTTGTCCGACGGCTTAGCGACGGACATTTTTTAGCGACGACGTTTTTCCCGACGGCCATTTTCATCAAATATCCGTCGCCATTACGTCGGTAATTTATGTTACCGACGGATAAGCGACGGATCTGGCCGTCGCTAAAGTTGGTTTTTTTGGTAGTGATCAGGCAGTGGCAGATGCTCTGAAAAGAGGCGATCGTTATGGGAACAGTGCAGCGAACAATTTCAAGTGCCTGAACCCTCCGTTCTTCGATGGCAGCGAAGATGCTATCGTCGCAGATGCTTGGCTTTAGGATACAGAAATGATTCTAGAGGCAACCATGACTCCAGAAGATGAGAAGGTGGTCGTAGTGCACCTGCAGTTACTGGATCTTGCCCGTAACTGGTGAGCGATGCATGCCGTGGGACTAGTGGCACCTATTGCTTGGGCAGTATTTCGTGAGAGATTCCAGACCAAGTATTTCGATGCTGTAGCTCGATACGATCTATAGACCAAGTTCACCAATCTGAAGCAGATGGGCAGGACGGTCGACAGATATGCGACCGAGTTTTCCAGGCTTAGTCGGTTTGCTTCCACCTTGGTGGCGACCGAGTTTGACAGAGCCCAGCAGTTTCAGCAGGGACTCCACTTAGAGATTCTGCTGGCAGTGGAGCAGTTTGAGCATCAGACTTTTGATGCGGTACTGAGGGCAGCTAGGAGGCACGAGTATACCTCCCATAGGATTGTGGACAGGACCGGGGGTCGGAAGAGATCTCACGGCCAGATATCCCAGTCGACAATACCAGCCCCGGCAGTCAGGGCTTTGACCATTGAAACTTCGAGACAGGCGGCCTCAGTGACGTCGGCCACGTCCCCTCAGCAACAGAAGCAGAAGCAGTATTTCGCAATGGGCTGCACTCATTGTGGAAAGCCAGGACACGTTGTTTCGGAGTGTCGTAGAGTACAGGAATTGTGTCTGGCTTGTGGAGCACCGGACCACAAGATAGGATCATGTCCGAATAGGGCCAGTTCATCATCGGCCCATACTAGTCCCTCAGTAAGGGGACCCGCACCAGTACAACAGCAACAGCAGTACCAGCCTCCGAGGCCATTACCGCCTCAGACCCAAGTCTTCCAGCAGAGACCCCAGCAGTATGCCCAGGTCCAAGCTCAGATTCAGAATCGACAGAAAGGTTCCTAGCAGGATGCCTTCCTTCTTCCTTCTTTCTTCTGCCTTCTGCCTTCAAATTCCTTGCTTGCATGATTGATTGTTTGATTGATTGCTTAGTATAGCTTGTCCTTGCATCTCTAGCTACTTGATTAAATTCCGAGGACGAAATTCTTTTAAGGTGGATAGAGTTGTAATACCCATATTTCGTATTACGTATTTTGGAATACGTGTACATATTTTGACCCGTATTGCATGTCTCCCTGCTTGATTTATTTTGGCATTTTATTGATGGGTTTATCTTGGTTCGGTTCGGTTTTTTGGCTTGGTTCGGTTTTGTTTGATTTTATGTGAACCAAACCACTCCCACCTACCACCACCCTCTTCATTAAATATCCTACCAAACATTTCTCTCTCCACATTAACTTTCTTCTTCCCCACCATTACTTCTCCACCTACCTGAGAGAGTGGAGAGCTTAGGCAAGTGCATCTTGCTTCATGGAGGAAGTCCATTTTTATTGTTCCATTATCTTCCTCATGTGTTTTTAACCCACTTTAGTACTTAGCATTTTTCATTTCCATGGTTAAATTCTTGTAGATCTAGTTTTATGATATTTTTGGATTTTCTTGGGTTTGATCTGTTTAACCTTATTATTTCCAAGTTTTGATGGTTCCATGTTGTAGAGAATTTCGTTCTACCCTATTTTGACCTATGAAAGTTCGGATTTGGACTCTGGATGACGAATTTATGAAGCTTGGAAGCATGACTTCATGGCGTCCTTCTTCTCGAAAATTGGAGGAGAAGAACAGTACTTGACCGCATGACGATTTCATACGGCAAGTATTTTCTCAGCCGCATGGCCATTTAATTGAATATTTAATTGCTTGCATTAGCTGGCCACGTGCAAGTGTTTATTTACATAGCCACTAGTTAATTGTCTGAGGCGCATAAGCTTTTCCTCCCCCACTACAGTGCTCAGTCGCATATAGGCTTGGTATTTGCATGCACTAGCAAGCAGTACTTAGCCGCATAGCCTTTTTAGCAAGCTTTTGCTTGCTTGCTATTTAAGATTGGCCGCATGCTCTAGCAACAGTGAGCCGCATATAGTAGCCTTGCATGCATATTTGTTAATGCAAGCTTTGCATGCATTTAATGCTTGCTTACGTAAGGAAGGACTTGCATGCATATTTGTTAATGCAAGCTTTGTATGCATATAATTAATGCTTAGTTTTGCATGCATTATTAGCAAGCACATTTGTTTGCATGCATATTTACTTGGCCGCATGGGCCATTTCTCTTCTAGCCGCATGTAGTATTTCAAGCTGGCCACATGGGGACAAGTTGCTTGCATTATTTAATTACATGGACTTATAATGGTTATATTATTTAGCATGGCCTTACATTGCTTGCATTTGTATGGGAATAAGGTTGCTGGCCGCATGACATTAAAAAAGTTGGCCGCATAGGCTAACCAATCCTGGCCGCATAAGGCAGAACATGCCCTGGCCGCATGATAATGCATGGCTTACTTTGAGTGCATGCATTAATAATTAATGCATGGTTTACTTGATTACATGCATTAAATGTATGGCTTACTTTGCTTACATGCATTAAATGCATGGATTGTTTTGAGTACATGCATTAATAATTAATGCATGGCTTATTTTGATTACATGCAGTAACGAATAATGCATGGCTTTCCTTTGAATTCATGCATTAACAATTAGTGCTAGTCTGGCCGCATGGCCAGTGCACTTCTAGCCGCATGTATATTAGCTGGCCGCATGGGCCATTAGATATTGCTCAGCCGCATATGGCCAAGTGAGCCGCATGGCCTATATATTCAGTATTTGCCTTATGGCCCCCAACTCACCCACTCTTGGCCACATGGCCTATTTATTATTCTTGGCTGCATGTAGCAAAAGTGTGCTAGCCGCATATTGTATGGTGACAATATTTTATTTCTAGCCGTATGGCATACTTGCATTAATTGCGGGTCCCACTATCTTTTGTCTTATTTGTCTTTACAATTATATTATTATGATTAAATAATGTGTGATTCTAAATTGCTTCCCTAAACACGAATTGTTAGTGTAATGATTGATAGTGACTTGCTGGCCGTATAAAAATTTGGCCTGAGCTGCATGAGTCCCCCACGGCCCTTGCACCTACTAATATTTAATTACCACACGTATGCTTGTGCCACATAAATTTTGATAAGTTCCCTGACACGATGGTGACCCGTTGTGGTGTACTTTTGGTAATGACATGACTAGATAGTGGCCCGACGTGGCGCACTCCTGACAAGTAAATTTGATATGATATACTTGACACGATAAACCTGACATGATATATTTCTCGAATTGCTGTTGCGACGGCTAACATGACATGACCTGACAAGAATGAATGACCTGGACACCGTGGACGATTTTGCTTGTACAAATGAACCCGTCTTGTCTCGCATCATGTCTAAGACAGGGATCCCTGAGTACCACGGTCAGGGGTACCTACTGAAACTGACTAAGTCTAATAACTAGGATAATCCAGTAGTCATGAGAGATTTCCCCAGTTACAGGCGATCCCGTTATCCCGGCCACAATTGTTGGACTTGTAGCCTGCCGACGAGTAGGGCACAAGTCTAGACTAACTGATATGTGGAGAAGAACGAGGCATTGCTTAATGAATCCAAGTCGCCTGGATAACCTCGATTAGCTGCAGGGCTTGTGGCTGGAGGAACATCTCGCTGCATCTTGCTAGTAACTAGGCCTGTGATAACCCTAGTTAGTTAAAGTATCAAGCCGTACTTATTGCTTGACCGTGATTGATTGGATGGAGTTTAGCCCAGTTTAGTCTTGTCCTGATCCTGTACAAGATTGTAACATGACCTGAATGCTTGTGCTTTATTTTATCGATAAATTGTGGGAGAAACCAAGTTCTGTTCAGACGAAGGGTTACAACTCCGGTCCTTGTTTGGTTTATGGGTGGTAACCTGGTTATCTGGATAGTCCCATGGTTATCTCATCGTATATCATTTGTCATGCTTTTCCTTAATTACGTCCTTTTATTATGTAATTATATTCTTGTGCTAATTTGCTGGTTTTAGTTCCGAAGTGAAGCCTCCTTTGTGGTACTTGCTCTTTCTGGGGTCTGACCCAGCTGGTTTTGTATAGCCAGATACCGGAGCAGCTTCCAAGGATCTACCGACTTTCCAGCCAGATGGTGACCACTAGACGGAATCCTGGCAACGAGTGGGTTTATTTTGGCTCTCCCACTCTATTATAAAATTATTCTTTTAAGGCATTTAGTCGCTGAGCAAGTGTTAGCTCGTATTGTACCTTACTTACTGTCTGTCTATGGGCTGTAACATGATTGGCAACCTGGGGTTGATCATGTATGACTAAAACTCTTGCTAGTCTTCACCTTTGTAATAACTAGCTTTATGATCAGCTGGATATGTAAAGTTTGGGATGCCTTACTATTGTCTATTTGGTGATCTTACATCTTGTAACATTTACTTACTTGCTTGTGATTGAGACACTAGGCTTGTTCTTGACCATAAGAGACTGATGGCTTGTAGATAAACCCTCATATATCTAGACACCCGTGACCGTATAGTAGAGTGGATCCCATTTCATTATACGTAGCTGGCTATGTCTGCCCCCGCTCTCCAGTATTTTGGTTCTGGGGCATGACATCAGCTAATGCTTAGCCTTTCACAGACTTCTGCGGAACATACACCATATCATATTGTGCTAATAATACGGCCCATATAGCAAGCCTAGAATTGAGTGTACTGGGCTTCTTCATTAAGATTCGAAGAGGATTAACACGGGAAATAACATGAATAGTTTGGCCGATAATGTAATGTCTTGTCTTTTGAACAGCAAACATTAAGGCTAAACATTCCTTCTCTACCGGACTATAACGATGATCAGCTCCAATCATCGTTCGACGAAGGTAGTAGATGGTTTGTTTATATCCTTCTTTGTTTTTCTGAGCCAGCAAATCTTCCAGTGAATGGTCCATCGCCCGGACATACATTAGGAAGGGTATTCCTGAAATCAGTGGTACAAGGACCAGTGGACTCATCAAATATCGGTTTATGTCATCAAATGCTCGCTGACATTCTTCTGTCCAAATAAAAGATACATCTTTCTTTATTAACTGAGTAAATGGTCTATAACGTCCAGATAAATTTGAAATAAACCTCATGATGTAAGCCAGTCGACCTTGGAATCCTCGTAGCTCTTTTAGATTGCGTAGAGGACGCATCTCTTGAGTGACTTTATTCTTCTCGGGATCAATGTATATACCTTTAGAGGTAATGACGAATCCGAGAAATTTACCACTAGAGATACCCAAGAAAGACTCGGTGGGGGTTCATTTTGAGTTGATGCTGGCGCATTAGATTGAAGATTGTTCTTAAATCTTGGATGTGATCTTCCTTTAGACGACTTTTGACAACAATATCGTCAACATAGCATTCGACAGTTTTTCGCAAATGATCTCGAAAGATAGTACTCATAGCCCGCTGGTAAGTTTCACCTGCGTTCTTAAGATCGAAAGGCATGACCGTATAGCAATATATTCCACGAGGAGTACGGAATGAGGTGTGTTTTTCATCTTCAAGGTTCATCCGAATTTGATTGTATCCGAAAAATCTATCTATGAAAGAGATTCATTCAAATCCACAAGTATTGTCGATCATGACATCAGTAATTGGAAGAGTGAATTCATCTTTAAGGCAAACATCATTAAGATCTCGAAAATCTATGCACACCCAAACTTTCCCGGTCTTCTTCAAAACTGGTACAATGTTGGCTACCCAGTCAGGATATTGTTCTTCTCTGATAAAACCCCAAGCGATAAGCTTTTTGACTTTATCATCTATTGTATCCATCATCTCAGGCTTGAATCGCCGTTGTTGTTGTTTGACTGGTTTGGCATTAGGTAAAATGTTAAGCTTATGAGTCGCGACTTGAGGATCTAATCTTGGCATATCTTCATAACTCTAGGCGAAAACATCGATATATTCACGAATGAGGTGAATCAGTTCTTGCTTATCATCCTCTAGGAGATTTTTGCTAATAAAGATTGGTCGTGGTACACCCTTCTCTCCAACATCGATCTGGATTAGTTGATCCTTAGTAGGTGGTTCTCGTTGTTCAAAACGGAGTTCCCACTGAGTGTCCATCTTTTGAGCCCAAGGATCTACTTCAGGAGCTTCTTCAATATCGTCTTCATCATCTTCTGAGAACTCGACAAACACCATATTAGAAGATACTGTTACCCGATGGACATGACCAATACTAGTATCAGAATCCTACGAGATAGAATCAGAAGAGTTAGATCGTTCTTCTTCATCTGACTCGGAAGCTTCTGGAGTTGGAAGTGGTGAAATATAACCTAATCCCCGCTTTATTTTACTATAATATTGTTGTGATTTTCCTTTTGGAACAGAAATACGAATAGGGGTTCGCCTTCCCTTACCACTATTGAGACCAGTTTTGAAATCATAGCCCATTTTACGGATGATTGTCTTAGATTGTGGACTATAACGACGTAATTGTAGCCTTCCTGTATCATCCTTATTATTGCTGTCGGGCATGATTTTTTATTCTTCTCTTTTGTTAAAGAGTATAGGAGTTTCTCCTTTCTTTTGAGAAGGTACTAGAAAGAACGATTCTTGTATTGAATCCAATGATACCGTATTTTGGAGAGACGATACGACTCCTATTGTAAGTGGCTTAAAGCTATTTAGCATATCCAAATAACATTGAGCATAATAAGAGACATCAGTATACTGCAAAGGAGATGCTTTATTGACCTTTACATCATCATTTACAATAGGACCTTTAGCCTTAACAGGCTTAGTCAGATTGATAACCAGAGGGAGAGAAGAAGAACGAGAAGGAAGAGGGGGCTTTTTACGACGAAGGTCGATTACAAGTGGCTCAGAAGAGGTGAGTTCCCTTTGTTCCTGACTAACACCAGGGGGCTACTTCTTGTGGGAAGGAAGGTAAATAGTTAACGTCTTGGAAGACTGAGGACATGAAGTAAGTCCTTTGACAGGGATCACCAAAGTATCATTCGGCACAGCTTTCTGTTCTTCATCAGTATCCATTGCCAATACCACCTTCATAAATTCCTCCTTGTACATGAGAGAGTCGTTGCAGTACGCTTCAACCCCCTTGAAAGGATTTAGGTCTGCAACCTCTTTTTGTACTTCTCTATTGCCATCCACATATTTGAAATATTGGTGGAGAGTAGAAGGTACAATGTTGTGTTCATGGAGGAATGGTCTTTCCAGTAAAGCATTGTATGAACCTGATTATCAATCACGTAGAAAGTCACCTTTGTACGAAGATTACCAATTTGAAGTTTCAGGCGTATCTTCCCTAAAGGTTCACTTCTTCCTTGATTGAACCCCAAGATAGTAGTGATAGTTATAGAAAGGTTATGCACCGGGATCTTCAAGGCGTCCAGCAGAGTCTTCGGCATGATGCTAAGTGGAGACCCTGGGTCAATCAGAATGTGATCGACTTTCATGCTGTCCACATATCCCGTGAAGTAGAGAGGACGATCATGACGATTGTCTTCCAACAACATATCATCTTGTGTAAAAATGATGTTAGGTATTAATTCAAATACATTATGACAATGTGTACAACTGATAGGCTCTTTTTTCGACTTTTTGAGGAGAGGAAAACAAGCATCAGCCTGCATTAAAGCTTCACTTAACGTTTTTCGAGTTTCTTTTGAGAGACGTGATAGTTCAAAGATTGATAATCTCGCTGGAGTATTAGCCAATTGAGCCAGTATATCAAAATTATATGACTTTTCAAGTCCGAGAGATGAGAAATTTTTTAATGCTTTGTCAAAGCGGACAGGTTGTTTTCCCTTATCTGCTGATGTAGGTTTATAAGGAATTGGTTCCACTACCGGCGAAGAGGTAGATGGTATATTCTCAGTAGGGAAAGATAATACAGGAGGAACATCAGGAGATGGGGCAGGATTCTTTTGAATTTTAGGATACTCTATGAGGTAAGGTTTCCCGGATCTGGTACCAATTAGAATTTCTTCTTCTGCTACCGGTTCAAAGGATACCATGTTACAGCTCTTAGATTTAGTTTTGGAGCGCTTCTTTTGATTGGAAGAGGAAGACGCTTCAAAGTCTGCCACTAGATCTGGATGAATCCACATGATTTCTCTTTTGTCAGTGGACAGTGGAACAAGACCCTCATTTTGGGGAGGTAGAAGATTCACGATCTCGAGAGTAGCCCTCGGAATAGGGACAACACCATCTTGTACAAGTTGTGGTGGAAAGTCACCAAATTGCACAGAGACGACATTAGCTGTCACTATCTTCTTATCCTGTTGGAGAGTAACTGCACCAGAGTTGACCATTTCTTGGATTTTACCTTTGAGCACGTAGCATTCTCGAGTTGGATGCCCTATAAATCTGTGATAAACACAATATTTAGGGTGGTCAGTTTTACCCACTTTCTCTGGCCGTTTTGCCTTCGACAGTTGAAGCTTATTGCTTTTGATTAAGCAATCGAAAATGCTCATAATATCATTTTCATCAAAAGAATATTCTTCTTTTGGACGAGGTGTTTTTTGTGGTGGTGCGGTTGGAGTGGGTACCGTCTGAGCAACATTCACAGCCAACGACTCATTACCCTTGAGATTGACGGCCAATGTTTCTTTACCCTTGCGATTGTTCTGGCGATTATTACCACCGGGTGTAGAATGCTCATCTTGGTTAGGATTATTCATTTGAACTCCTAACTGTTTGAACTTCTCAGCGCTAACCTCCACCGCTTTGGCATTCACAATAAAAGAAGGTCAATCTTGGAATTGTGTAGATCCCGTTCACATGCTGATGATAGGTGTAAGAGCATAAAAAGTGCTTCATAAGAATGAGTCAAAGAGATGGATCATTCTATTCAAATTGTTCCACTTTACGCCAAAGAGCGGCTAATCACTTTACGCCTGAAGCAGGCTAATCATTTTACGCCCGGGTCAAAGCTAATGATTTACGCCCAAGATAGGCAAGCCACTTTTACGCTGGACAAAGCTGTCAAGTCATACATTAATGCAAAGTCTGACATGAAGATTTAATGATGGCATATATCACAGAAATCAAAGGGATTTGTTTTACACAGAGGCCTATTTGTCGTTTAGTATGTGGACTGAGCCACTTTTACGCTCATAATATGGCTTTTTTTACGCACGGAGACTATACGAGTTTTTACGCTCAACGGTTGACGTATGCGTAAGGTTTATTTGGGCTATTTTTACGCTCAAGGTTATTTAACAACCACTTTATGCGGGAAGTCTACATCAGGGCTATTGTACGCCTAGTCTACTACTTTACGCTCAGGGTATATTTGGGTTATTTTTTACGCCCTCTTCCAATTCAAAACGTGGTTTGCCTACATGGCTTTCATGCCACATATCTCGAAGAACGTGTGTACGTGCATCCTATTCTTGCTGAGGTGATGGGACACGTGTCAACGTATGCAGAGATAACTCTAATCATGGGTGGCAGTTATTAGCGTAAAGACAGAACTTTTGCTAAGTTTTTACGCACAAGAGCCCAAGTCTATAAATAGACTGATTTTTCTTATATAGACAGACAGAGAGAGAAAGGAGATAATACATAGAGATCAGAGCCTAGAGACTTTGATTTTTCGGAGCATTCTTCTTCAACTTTTCTTCCAGAACAGAGTAAAGCAAAGCAGGAAAGCATTCAGCCTCGCCATCAGTGCCCAAGTGCGTCGATACCTTTCTGGTGACTTAGTTCTTCCAATTGTTCATCTTCTAGCAGTGATCTTCATCATCATCGTATGGTCCAAGGAACAAAGTGATCATTTAAAGATCAGACTTCCATAGCAATACTTCCCAGAATCAAATTTGTACTTCTTGTACTTTTTCTCGTTTAATTTTCAAAATTCGATTTTCAGGCATTTTGTTAAGTGAAACAAAAATGGCGACTCTGCTGGGGACGACCTTCTCCTCTGACGAGGAGGCAATTGCTCAATACGATGATGTGTCGATTGGATCGACAAAGAAGACTCTGGTTGTACACTTTGACCAGACTGTTTATGAAGAAATGCTCCGAACTAGGGGTGGTTCTCGCCGCTCCAATGTTCAAAAATCTCACAAAGCACGAAAAGTTTGGATTCCTAGATCCAAAATAGCTTCTGATCTCTCTGTTGCTTCTGAGGGCAAGGGAATTCTTCCCACTCCTGTCGTAGGGGCTCCCATTCGTAACGAGGCAGTCCTTACTTCAGCATTGCACTCTAAGTGTGGCAAGTTATCTCCCGTCTGTAACGGTGAAGATAATCAGGTTTTACGCCCAGTGGGTAAAAACCAAGTTTTACGCTCAATACATAAGAACGAGTCTTCGATTTGTAATAAGGCAGACTCTAATGCTTGTGCTTCTAAGTGTAAAAATAAGTCTCCCGTCTGTGACGTGGTAGACACACAAAAATTACGCTCTTCGCGTAAAGGAAAATCTCCCGTCTGTTACGTGATAGATAATCAATTTTTACGCTATTCGCGTAAAGGTAAGTCTCCTGTCTGTGACAGTGTAGATAAAATTCGCAATGATATTTTTACATCTAATGTGAATGTACCTAAATACATACAGCGTAAAAATATTATTGGTAAAGCTTCAGTTCTACACCAACATCCTTCTTATACTGCTCTACGCAAAGTACCAAACCTACAAATCACACGCAATGAAAATGGAGTCCTTCGTGCTCAAAAATCTCAAGATTTGCGCACACAACTCCAAACGCGTAGAAATGTACAGTTTGGTTCTGCGAATGCAGCCAGTAATCTTCTTTATACACAAGGGACTAAACGTTTTGCTACCCCAAATGTAATAAAGAAGACTACTCCTTCTACTCCTTCTGATTTACGTGAATTGCTAATGCAAAAGCGTAAAAATAGACAATCTCCCGTGACGCTCTTCCAAGAAAATCATCATTGTGAGTGTCACCAGATTATGATCAAATGTTGTTGCTCAGCTTCCAGACGGTCAGTTTTCGATCGATTGAATTTTAATGCGCCCCAACAACAAGCTGATGAGTTGTCATATGCGTCAGTCAACATGGCAACTCACACCAACAGAGGACGACGTCCTAGACGAAACACGTCCCAAACCCCAGGTCAACAACAATTCAACAGAATTCTTGATTCTTTTGAAGGAGTATATCAGAATACTCGATCAAGAAGACAAAGACAATTGCAGACTTCTGATTCTGAAGCTGGGGGTACTCAATCTCTTGAGTCCGAAACTGATAGTGTTGATTCATACTTCTATACTAATCCTTCTGTATCTTTAAGAGAGGTTGAATCCTACGCTATTGGAGACGAACCAGAGAAGTCATCTGTTAATACAGAACAACGTCTCACTGCTGTTGAGCAATCATTGAAAGACATGCTTAACATGATGCAATGCATGCACCAGATAATAACGGCTCAGTAAACTGCTCAACCAGCAATTGTAACACCGGTTCAGGCAGCAGCACCAACTCAAGATAGCCAAGGGGTTGATATACCTTTGAATATCCAAGAGCCTGCCGTTAACCAAAATTCTGCATCTCCAGATCCCATCATTCCAGAAGATGTACCATCTCCGGTCGGGATTACGGTACAACCAACAACTTTTCAATCAAATGTGCTTGAACAAACCAGCGAAGCCATTCAAGCAGTGCGTGAGCTCAAAGCACAGTTTGAAGTTTTGAAGCAAAATGATCAACTTCAGAGGTTAGGGATTAAGCAACCTTATCCACCTCATTGGAATGATGTACCCTTTCCACCGAAATTCAAGCCACAGTCCATGGTATTGTTTGATGGAAAGACTTCTCCTAGTTAGTATATCAATTACTTTGATATTATGACTGTACATTTGCAGAAAAATGATGCTCTTCTTACTAGAGTATTCATTGGATGCTTGACGGGTTCAGCTTACGACGGGTATCGTAGTTTACCCGACAATTATATTTCGTCTTTTGACGAATTTAAGGCAATGTTTCTCTCCCGTTTCTATGAAGGAGGTATGGACATGAACATGTCCTCCTTAATAGAAATCAAGCAAAAGGAGAAAGAAGATACTCGGACGTTCATTGAACGTTTTCGACAGGCGACTCTAAAAATGCCTCCTGGTATGCCAGATTCGGCGCTGATTGATACATGTAAGATGAATCTGCGACCATCCATCAATATCTTCACAGGTTTCCAATTCACAGATTGGGCTTCATTTATCATAGCGATAGTTTCTGCCGAGACAAATGGTAGGTTGGCTCGTGAACATGGGATGATTTTCGCCTCTGAGCATAAAGGAAAGAAAAGTAATCCTGGTAATAATTCCGACAATCGTAATATGAAAGGAAAAGACACTCTTATGGTCAATCTTTCCAAGAATAAAATGACGCCGAATAATCAGGAATCTTCCAGGCCAAAAGAAGAATACTCTTTTGACGAAAGTGATATTCCAGGGATATTCCAATGTCTGGTGAAGAGTGGCAAACTTCAGATTCCGGAGCCAAAGAGACCCAATGAGGTGAATCTGACTGACAATCCCAAATATTGCATCTATCATAGATACATTAATCATCCAACCAGTGCTTGCTATGTTTTGAAAAAGAAAATCCAAGAGCTGATAAATGGTGGTGCTATTGCTTTAACCAATGACGACCATACGGTTACAACCAATATAGTTTCTCTTCAATTTAGAGATTTTCTTCCACAACAAGTACCAGATGGAATTGTCCCAATTCCGAAGGCGACGATGAAGATTGTGAATATCCCGTCTGCCAGGGAGGAAAATGAAGGATTGTTGCCTCGTACATTAAAGAGTGGTGAAATTATGTAGGTACATCCTGACTTAATACCTAAAATGGAAGATGAAGGTAAAACTTCAAAATCCAAGAAAGGTAAGAAAGTCAAAACCTGCAACATAATTTCTCATGTTATTCCAGATCCTGATGATTTGGATCATCTATGGGATGGTACACCTTTGGAAGATAGACTAAGAGGATTGAACATATGTCCTCCAAGTCTACCTCCTCCTACCAAGCTCAAGCTTACTCATCAACAGTGGTTAGCCATGAATAGTATTCCCTTATACAGGGCACAACAAGTCTTCGCTGCTTATGAAAAAGCTCCTACAGGGATTTTTCCTCGTATCCCGAATCCTTTTCCTCCCGTAGCTACAGAGACGGTTATTTTTCATTCTCCTGTAGTCACAGAGGTCTCTTCTGCTTCCTCTATGGAACCACCTGTTGAAAGTCTAGTGCCTACTCACTTGTACAGTCAGCAATCTATCATTCTCATGAAGAAGATGGGTTATGACTTTCAAAAGGCAGAAGGTTTGAATTATGATAAAAGGATACGACTTCCTTTAGAAATTCAAAGTCAAAAATCTACTGTTGGATTGGGTTCTGAGGATCCTCATAACAATCCTCATAAGAAGAAGGCTAAGGAAAGGAAGATTAAATCCTGCAATATGGTACTTCCTTCTTCTGAGTCTGAAGAAGAAACTTTTGCTGGTACAAGATCTGGAAAAGAGTACCACAAAGATTATGAGGGATCCTCCAAAGAAGCTGAGAATGTTGAAACACCATCAACTCAACCGTCTCTTACTCCTACTATGGTTGAAAAGGGGAAACAGAAAACAGTACGCTTCGATGTCCATTTGAAGTCTACTTCCAGTCAGGGGGTGGTGATAAAACCCTATAAATTTGATATTTTAGCCCAGTTAGCTAATACTCCGACTAGATTATCTATCTTCGAGTTGCTTCGCCTTTCTAGAGTAAGCCGCGAAACTTTGAGTGAAGCTTTGCTGCAAGCTGATTCCTGCTTAGCTCAACTCAAGACTCCTGACAATATACCAGTATCATGCCCACAATGTCATAGTGTGATGGAAGCAATTCCCAACATCACCTTTACATAAGAAGATATGATGTTGAAGCATAACAAGCATGACAGGCCTTTGTGCTACACTGGGTATATTGAATCCATTGAAGTTGACAGAATTTACATTGATCCTGGGTCTTCCATTAGCATAATTCTTCAAAGTATGCTAAGATCATTAAGGATTCCTACTAGTGATCTGACTTACACTAGTACCACAATAATTGGTTTCAACTCTGGAAAGAGCAAACCACTGGGGAAGATTCGTCTGAAGATTCAGATTGGTGATCTTCGAACTATGGCAACATTTTATGTCATTAACTCAGACGTATCCTACAATATTCTTCTTGGAAGACCATGGTTACATGAGCATAACATCGTGCCTTCGACTCTCCACCAATGCTTCAAGTATGTGGATCGATCCCCAAGGAGTTGTGAAGATTGAGTTTGCTGATATCAATCCTTTCAAGGGTGTCGAAGCCTATTTTTCCGACTCAAGGCTTTACAAATAAGAGTATGTGAAAGAGATATCAGAGATGGCTGAAGATCAATCATCTGCTGAAGATCAATCTATTAACGAAGATCCGCCAGAAGAGCAACCTATGAATATCAAAGTCAAAGGGCGAATCCAACCCCAATCTGTCAACAATCAACCTTTGATGATCAAGGTTAAAGGAAGAACTCAAGCTTCATCTGAGGAATCAGTAAATGTTCCTACTAAAAGCCAAGTTCAACCTCTTGTGATCAAAGTCAAAGGGCGTACAGTTCATACAAATGATCCAGAACCTCCTTTGATTGTCGATCTTGGCAAATCTACGCAGAAGTCGGATGATAGTCCACAAATGATTAATCTAAAGCGTAGCAGTCAAATTGTAAATGATGTAAATATTGATCATTCTGTACTCTTTGATATCAATAAAGATTTCCTTTTCGAGTATATGGCTGTCAAGTTTATTGAAAGAATGACTTTATCTTCTGATAATCAAAGTCATCAATATAAAGATGACATAGATACAGAGGAAACCTTATACATTGACAATAAGGAAAATTCTTTTCCTTCTCATGTCGATGTTGGACCTTATGCTTAAAGGTTTCTAACATCTTCTCCCTATCTTCTTCCTGTAGCCGCTTCATCGCAAGCTTGTGTAACTTATAGACGTCACAAAGAATCTTATTTCGTGGTTCCGTCTGATAAAAAAACAAGCGCCAAATTATTTTTGGCTTGGCTAGAAATATTCCAGTTGCTCAGACTGATGATTTGAGAGATAAAGATAAAGGAAGAATCCGAATTGACAGATATAGTTAACAATCTCTCAAGATTATCCAGAGCATGGGATATGATTTGAAGACTATACAAGGTCTCAATCAAGGCAAAGGTAGACGACTACCATTATGTGGTGATCCGTTTTACCAGAAAACTCATCATGGATTGGGATATGATCCGTCCTACATGTTTAATGACTATATACAAGAAGAATTCTCTTCTAGCTCTTCACAATCATCAGATTCAGAAGAAGTCCAATTCATCGAATCCAATATTTCTCACTCCTCGTGTGTTAAAGGAGACTATTATGATGAATCTGAGCCATTTGAGAATCATCTTTAGGCCATGTTAGTTCATTCATTCTTTCATCAATATCGACATATATCCTTAATAACATCTGTCCTCTTAATCCCCAGCTACCAAGGTTTGGTTAAGCTGATTACTTGTCTCTTCGGAGAGAAATTTTGATCTTCTATCTTACCAGTTGATTAAAAAACTAGATTTATTATTTATCATGTTCTCAAGACCTCTGGATAAATGTTAAATCTACTTGCTTTTTCTATCTATCATGTTCCTTCGACCTCTGCATAGATATTAATCTACTTTTTTTTGAGTTCTTACATACTATCATGTTCATAATACCTCTGATTGTATACTCTAAACAGAAAATAAGATTTGATTATGTATCATGTCCATATTACCTCTGGATAGATACAAATTATTAAGTTTAAAAGATTTGTCATGTTCATATAACCGCTGATAAGTATTTTCTGCCTTATACCTATTGTTTATTTTAAATAAATGATATGATCACAAAATAAATATTTCATTCATTCCTTGTGAAAACAATTACAAAAATGAATGAGATAAAAGATGACAAGGAGTTCTTCTAAGGTGGAGTAGAAACATCTTGAAGCAACCTCTGTAGTTCTTCTAGTCGTTTGTCACGAGAACTCACAACCTTTTTAGTAGCTTCAGCACGTCGAGCTTCAGGAGTACAAATACGAGAAAGCTCAGCGAAGCTGGTTATCAGATTGTCCTTGGCTTCATCAAGGGTTCTGATAGTTGATTCAGCCCCGAAGGCTTGTTCTTCTAAAATAGAGCTTTGGGTGAGGTACAGATTTCGAGCATCTTTTCTCTTTCAGCCTTCAAGCGAGCTAATGCAGTTTCAACTTCACGGATCTTATCATTTTTATTCTGAATATCTATGTTTAAAGCATCGTAAGCTACTCTATGACCAAGCAGTGCGGGTTTTATTCCAGCCAAAAAAGCTTTCTCTTTGGCAACTTTCAGACTATGTTCATGAAGAGCTTCATTATATGTAGTCTTCCGAGCAAGATAATCAGCCGTTAAGGCGTCATATTCCTCCTGGATGAGACTTTCAACAGTCTCCCTTGATAGCTTGAGGTATTCATTGATTGGCTGTTCAAGGTCCTCTACAATTTTCTCCAATACTGCAGCTCTCCCAGCATCATCGAACATAGCAACATTCTTAATGGTCAGAGCCATCGCTGCCTTCAAAATCTCATAACCGAGGCCTTTATTCAGGACAATTTTTATTAGGGTTGCTAGAGTTTTGTAAAAGGTCTCAGTATGAATCTCAACTAGGAGATTCATCTCTATGTTGGAGCTTGGTGTGGCAGCAATATCTAGTAGATCTCTTCTTTGGAGACCAGAAACAGATGTTGTTGATATGACAGCCGATTGAGACGAGGACGTTGTTGTTACTGCTGTCATGGCCAATTGATTCCTAGGAGCTTCAGGGATTATATCTCCAACACCAACAGATATCATTGGTGTAACTACAGGCTGAGATGGAATTGTTGTTGTTACTGCTGCCATAGCCAATTGATTCTCAAGAGCTTCGGGAGCAATATCTTCAATATTTGTTACTCCAGCCGTTTCTGGAGTTCTTATGGCGGTAATATCGGTGGATGTGATGATAATTGCGGGAGCCGGTTCAGGTTCTGGCATTGCCTCGTCAGAAACTGGTTCTGAATCAGTAGCAACAATAGAAGATGTCATTATAGCTTCCCCAGTTTTAGTTGGTGATTCAAGAATGCTTTCAGCATTTTCTTCAATGGTTTGCTCCACAGGATTTTCTATCGCTTCAATTATAGTAAAATTTTCTACAGCTGCTTCTTTATTCAAATCTGGTTCTCCTCCAGCAGCTCTATGATCACCTACAGTGAGACCAATTGTAGTCTCTTCTTTGTGCTGGTCTTCAGCAGGAGAGGACATTTTATGTTGCGCTTGCTGAACCTCTAATGATGGAGGATATTCTTCTTGAAGCTCCATCTCGGGTTGTTGAATTCCCTCCTCAGCAGCGTCTTCTTCTTTTGAAGAAGAAGTTTCATCCTCCGATTCCTTATTTTCTTCATAGATATCCTCTTCTTGAGGAAGAGGCGCCACAGGCTTTGATGCAATAATGACATCTACAAAATGAACAAAATTAGTTAATATACAAAATCATGGTACATGATTCCATATAGGTTTTGTATGGTACCTGAAATATGTACGTTATGTTCAAGATATGAATCATAATCGCCATCCCAATCATCATCATCGAAGTCGAGAGCTGGCTCATCTGATGGAATGCGGTCTCGGTTAACAGTAGATACAGCAGTAACATCTTCTGTAACTTGTGCCTTGGTTGGTAAAGGTAGATGGAGCGAGGAGCCAAGACGTCCAGGAGACAAAAGTGTTACTGCTTTCGGTGCTACTATTGGTGGAGGGGCTGAAGATCCTTCTTCTGGATGGACTGAAGAAGAACCAACAAGATGATCCTCTTCAACTTAGGTGTCATCTTCTGGAGTGAGGGCTCTTAGCTGGGAAGGCCCTTTAGTGGTAGACTTCTTCTTCTTTTTCGAAGTTTTCTCTGGAAATGTGACGGCTGCACTTTGTTTTCTTTTTCAGCCTTTGCCAATGATGATACGTTCTGCAGCTGGTTCCCCAACTCCTGTTGGGATAACTTCCAAATATTGATCTGGAATGCCAGTATCGTCAGGGATGTCTGCTGGTACCCTGACCTGCTTCTCAATATCTTCTTCTTTAGGCCACCTCAGACTACCTCTCATATTGTAGCCGTGGGCAAAAGAACGAATTGAAGCATAAAAGTGAGCATACGTATGAAGTATACGTATCTCTGTAGTACTAGTGGCGATTGAGACTCTAAACTTGGCACCAGTACGAGCAGCATTGAAATATCTCCAACCCCTAGCACCGTCGAGTAATTTTCCATAATGACGGAAGTTAGTAGAGGGGTTACCAACATGAAGTTGGTCATATCCAAATTGGCGAGAGAACCTACTGGGTAGATATGGTTCAAACGCACAATTATCTTTATTTCTATATATCAAGTGAGAAGGTCTTATGCATTGAAGCCATCGGAAGACTGATGATGGCAATACCGCTCTTCCTTCGACTTTATCTTCAAACTAAATGCCAAAGCAATCTGCTGGAACTTGTGGTCGAGTGCAGAAGAAGTTCCAACTATAAGAATAATTCAGAACTGCCCGGGTATCCGCCACAGTCGTAGCGGTCCATGTAGCTTTGCTAAATTTTTGGAGGAAGACCTCCGCATCATCACCCGGGCCTGGTGGCAACAATCTGCAGTTGTGATGCAACAACCAGCCCATCAGATAAGTGTAGGGCATTTCTATCCTCGGGAAAACATTCCGATGAGGAGCATTGTTGATTAACTCCTCGCCGAAGGTCCTTAAACCTGTATTTATTCGACATACCATGGCTGATAGCAGGTTAATCCTGACTTTAAAAACCAAACGTACTGCTGGCCATAGTACGCTACGGTAGATTCTGTCAACAGTACCAATACCCGGCATAATCCATCTTCTCAGCCATAAAGAAAGAAAGCCTGCCAGCAAAGCTCTCCTAGATATTTTCTGACTACTATATCTAAGGAAGCTCAAGACTTCAGTTCCGGCAGGGAATTTCCCAGTCTTTGTAGACAGATATTTATTAGGGAATTTGTAGGCAATCATCATATCCCTAATTTTGTTAGAAGGGATTGTCGAATCTATGCTGATTACCGGAGCTTTGTTTTCCTGAAACCTTTCTTTGTCTTCCTTGGATATCTTATCCTTATGGAAGAAGAGATAAGTCGTCCACTTGTTGATCTACGCCAAATGAGATGTACTTTCATGCATTGTGGTACAAACCATGTAGTGACACATCAATTCCTCATATACCTCAATCAACTGAGGATTAGTCTCTCTGATTTTAGCCAGTTCTCTGTTGGAGGGAACGTATTCCTCATATGGGGCTTCCCCCATTGGCAGCTTCGAGATGAACTGCATCTCATGAAGAGCAAGGCCCATTTCGCCTTTCGGGGTGGCAAAAGTTCCAGTCGAACTCATGTATATTTCTATCAAGGCCAGAAATAGGTTTCCGTTTGAAGGAATACCCTGACTAGTGGAAGCTATCGCCTCATACAAACCAATGTCTTTCAGCTCTGTTTCAAAGTTCTTCATCATCCAAATACTTATCTGGATCCAGTTTTGATTGAATGGAGTCAACCATCCCGGCAGCCTGGGGTTTGTCTGAGGATATAATACAGTAGCCCTCATAAATTTGTTGACGAATATCGAAGTTTGTACTGGTTGAATTAAACCCGAGTCTACACTGGGATTAGCTCCTGGCATGAGGCCAAAAATAGAAGTGATACCACCATTGGGAACACTAGCAAAATATCCCATGTCATTAGCATGATCCCTCTTGAAAACAATTCTACCTGGTCTTCCATAACTATTAGGAGTCAAATTCCACAGCATTTGTCGATGGTGGGTAGCATGGAAAAATACTGACAAAGGATAATCTCTGTCCATATCCGGGAGATACATGGCTCTATCCCCAAATTTGAATACCCAAGACTCCTTCTTGGGGTGTGTCTGGGACTTACAGTCAATTGCATTCCCAAACAAGAAGGTCGGTTTTGCAAATTGTTGTGCATCTAGTAAAGTCAAAAAATCTCCATTCATCATGGATAGCAACATCCTATCACCTTGGGCTGCTATCAGTTGTGTCCTCTCTATAAGGTATTCAGGGTTCGATTAAGGAAATTGGACATGAGATAAATCTTCCAGATAGTTCGAACCCACTATGCCAACTGACGAGCCAAAGACTTCTGCAAGAGGGTGAATTTGCAAGTCTACTGCAAAAAGAAAAGAAAATCAAGTTAGAGAAAATCTAATTTGATGTCATTTATGCAGATAAATGGATCTGAAAAGTAAAAAGTTTTCTAAAAAAAAAGGTCTTTTATTTTTATACAAAGTCTTTTTTTATTTTATTTTGGAAATTTACGCTGGCACATTAGATGTGGGCGTATTTCAGTTTTTACGCTGGCACATTAGATGTGGGCGTATTTCAGTTTTACGCTGACACGTATAAACGTGGGCGTATTTTTGAGCTTTACGCTAACACGAATAACGTGGGCGTATTTTGTTTATCTCAGTTTCTACGCTAACACGTATAACTTGGGCGTGAAACAAAAGACCTTTTTCTTCTGCGATAAATTTCTACGGCCATAAGGGAGTACTTTATCCCTCATAGGCGGAGCTGCGGCTGGGTTGGGTTGTCGATGTGGTGTTGATGATCGAACTGGAGCTTTCACATGTTCTGCCGATGACGAATCAATGGCTTTCTTCCCTTTACTACTGCCGGCGGCGGACCTCTTGGGGGCCATCGAATGGAATGGAAAAGGAAGAAGAGAGTTCAAGAAGGATCGGGATTACGAGAGCAAGGAAACAAAGTAAAGTTCTTTCTCTCCCCGAAAAACCCTATTTATAGGGAATTTTCAAATCGGTTCAAATTCCAGATCTTACGCCGACTGTTGAGTATCCCGAATTTTACGCTGACTGGTCAAATCTCAACTTTTACGCTTCTATTCAAAGTGTTTCAAATTTTGAAGATATTTGAAAACTTTGCAGGGGGTCTTGTAAGAGCGTAAAAAGTGCTTCATAAGAATGAGTCAAAGAGATGGATCATTCCATTCAAATTGATCCACTTTACGCCAAAGAGCGGCTAATCACTTTACGCCTAAAGCAGGCTAATCATTTTACGCCTGGGTCAAAGCTAATGATTTTACGCCCAAGACAGGCTAGCCACTTTTACGTTGGACAAAGCTGTCAAGTCTTGCATTTAATGCAAAGTCTGACATGAAGATTTAATGATGGCATATATCACAGAAATCAAAGGAATTTGTTTTACACAGAGGCCCATTTGTCGTTTAGTATGTGGACTGAGCCACTTTTACGCTCATAATATGGCTTCTTTTACGCACGGAGACTATACGAATTTTTACGCTCAATGGTTGACGTGTGCGTAAGGTTTATTTGGGCTATTTTTACGCTCAAGGTTATTTAACAACCACTTTACGCAGGAAGTCTACATCAGGGCTATTGTTTGCCTAGTCTACTACTTTACGCTCAGGGTATCTTTGGGTTGTTTTTTACGCCCAATTCCAATTCAGAACGTGGTTTGCCTACATGGCTTTCATGCCACATATCTCGAAGAATGTGTGTACGTGCATCCAATTCTTACTGAGATGATGGGACACGTGTCAACGTATGCAGAGGATAACTCCAATCATGGATGGCAGTTATTAGCGTAAAGACGGAACTTTTGCTGAGTTTTTACGCACAAGAGCCCAAGTCTATAAATAGACTGATTTTTCTCATATAGACAGATAGAGAGAGAAAGGAGAGAATACATAGAGATCAGAGCCCAAAGACTTTGATTTTTCGGAGCATTCTTCTTCAACTTTTCTTCCAGAAGAGAGTGAAGCAAAGCAGAAAAGCATTCGGCCTCGCCATCAGTGCCCAAGTGCGTCGATACCTTTCTGGTGACTTAGTTCTTCCAATTGTTCATCTTCTAGCAGTGATCTTTATCATCATCGTATGGTCCAAGGAACAAATTGATCATTTACAGATCAGACTTCCATAGCAATACTTTCCAGAATCAAATTTGTACTTCTTGTACTTTTTCTCGTTTTATTTTTAAAATTCGATTTCTAGGCATTTTGTTAAGTGAAACAAAAATGGCGACTCTGCTGGGGACGACCTTCTCCTCTGACGAGGAGGCAATTGCTCAATACGATGATGTGTCGATTGGATCGACAAAGAAGACTCTGGTTGTACACTTCGACCAGACTGCTTATGAAGAAATGCTCCGAACTGGGGGTGGTTCTCGCCGCTCCAATGTTAAAAAATCTCGCAAAGCACGAAAAGTTTGGATTCCTAAATCCAAAATAGCTTCTGATCTCTCTGTTGCTTCTGAGGGCAAGGGAATCTTCCCACTCCTGTCGTAGGGGCTCCCGTTCGTAATGAGGTAGTCCTTACTTCAGCGTTGAACTCTAAGTGTGGCAAGTTATCTCCCGTCTGTGACGGTGAAGATAATCAGGTTTTACGCCCAGTGGGTAAAAACTAAGTTTTACGCTCAGTGTATAAGAACGAGTCTCCCATTTGTAATGAGGCAGACTCTAATGCTTGTGCTTCTAAGTGTAAAAATAAGTCTCCCGTCTGTGACGTGGTAGACACACCAAAATTACGCTCTTTGCGTAAAGGAAAATCTCCCGTCTGTGACGTGATAGATAATCAATTTTTACGCTCTTCGCATAAAGGTCAGTCTCATGTCTGTGACAGTGTAGATAAAATTTGCAACGATATTTTTACATCTAATGTGAATGTACCTAAATGCATACAGCGTAAAAATATTGTTGGTAAAGCTTCAGTTCTACACCAACATCCTTCTTATACTGCTCTACGCAAAGTACCAAACCTACAAATCACACGCAATGAAAATGGAGTCCTTCGTGCTAAAAAATCTCAAGATTTGCGCACACAACTCCAAACGCGTAGAAATGTACAGTTTGGTTCTGCGAATGCAGCCAGTAATCTTCTTTATACACAAGGGACTAAACGTTTTGCTACCCGAAATGTAATAAAGAAGACTACTCCTTCTACTCCTTCTGATTTACGTGAATTGCTAATACAAAAGCGTAAAAATAGACAATCTCCCGTGACGCTCCCCCAAGAAAATCATCATTGTGAGTGTCACCAGATTGTGATCAAATGTTGTTGCTCAGCTTCCAGACGGTCAGTTTTCGATCGATTGAATTTTAATGCGCCCCAACAACAAGCTGATGAGTTGTCATATGCGTCAGTCAACATAGCATCTCACACCAACAGAGGACGACGTCCTAGACGGAACACGTTCCAAACCCCAGGTCAACAACAATTCAACAGAATTCTTGATTCTTTTGAAGGAGTATATCAGAATACTCGATCAAGAAGACAAAGACAATTGCAGACTTCTGATTCTGAAGCTGGGGGTACTCAATCTCTTGAGTCCGAAACTGATAGTGTTGATTCATACTTCTATACTAATCCTTCTGTATCTTCAAGAGAGGTTGAATGCTACGCTATTGGAGACGAACCAGAGACGTCATCTGTTAATACAGAATAACGTCTCACTGTTGTTGAGCAATCATTGAAAGACATGCTTAACATGATACAAAGCATGCACCAGATAATAACGGCTCAGCAAACTGCTCAACCAGCAATTGTAACACCGGTTCAGGCAGCAGCACCAACTCAAGATAGCCAAGGGGTTGATATACCTTTGAATACCCAAGAGCCTGCCGTTAACCAAAATTCTGCATCTCCAGATCCCATCATTCCAGAAGATGCACCATCTCCGGTCGGGATTACGGTACAACCAACAACTTTTCAATCAAATGTGCTTCCACAAACCAGCGAAGCCATTCAAGCAGTACGTGAGCTCAAAGCACAGTTTGAAGTTTTGAAGCAAAAGGATCAACTCTAGAGGTTAGGGATTAAGCAACCTTATCCTCCTCATTGGATGATGTACCCTTTCCACCGAAATTCAAGCCACAGTCCATGGTATTGTTTGATGGAAAGGCTTCTCCAAGTCATTATATCAATTACTTTGATATTATGACTGTACATTTACAGAAAAAAGATGCTCTTCTCAATTGAGTATTCATTGGATGCTTGACGGGTTCAGCTTACGACTGGTATCGTAGTTTACCCGACAATTGCATTTCGTCTTTTGACGAATTTAAGGCAATATTTCTCTCCCGTTTCTATGAAGGAGGTATGGACATAAACATGTCCTCCTTAATAGAAATCAAGCAAAAAGAGAAAGAAGATACTCGGACGTTCATTGAACGTTTCCGACAGACGACTCTAAAAATGCCTCCTGGTATGCCAGATTCAGCGCTGATTGATACATGTAAGATGAATATGCGACCATCTATCGCTGTCTTCACAGGTTCCTAATTCACAGATTGGGCTTCATTTATCATAGCGGCAGTTTCTGCCGAGACCAATGGTAGGTTGTTTCGTGAACATGGGATGATTTTCGCCTCTGAGGATAAAGGAAAGAAAAGTAATCCTGGTAATAATTCCGACAATCGTAATATGAAAAGAAAAGACACTCTTATGGTCAATCTTTCCAAGAATAAAATGACGCCGAATAATCAGGAATCTTCCAGGCCAAAATAAGAATACTCTTTTGACGAAAGTGATATCCCAGGGATATTTCAATGTCTGGTGAAGAGTGGCAAACTTCATATTCCGAAGCCAAAGAGGCCCAATGAGGTGAATCTGACTGACAATCCCAAATATTGCATCTATCATAGATACATTAATCATCCTACCAGTGCTTGCTATGTTTTGAAGAAGAAAATCCAAGAGCTGATAAATGGTGGTGCTATTGCTTTAACCAATGACGACCATACGGTTACAACCAATATGGTTTCTCTTCAATTTGGAGATTTTCTTCCACAACAAGTACCAGATGGAATTATCCCAATTCCGAAGGCGACGATGAAGATTGTGAATATCCCGCCTGCCGGAGAGGAAAATGAAGGGTTGTTGCCACTTACATTAAAGAGTGGTGAAATTATGTGGGTACATCCTGACTTAATCCCTGAAATGGAAGATGAAGGTAAAACTTCAAAATCCAAGAAAGGTATGAAAGTCAAAACCTGTAACATGATTTCCCATGTTATTCCAGATCCTGATGATTTGGATCATCTATGGGATGGTACTCCTTTGGAAGATAGACTAAGAGGATTGAACATATGTCCTCCAAGTCTACCTCCTCCTACCAAGCTCAAGCTTACTCATCAGCAGTGGTTAGCCATGAATAGTGTTCCCTTATACAGGGCACAACAAGTTTCGCTGCTTATGAAAAAGCTCCTACAGGGATTTTTCTTCGTATCCCGAATCCTTTTCCTCCCGTAGCTACAGAGACGGTTATTCCTCATTCTCCTGTAGTCACAGAGGTCTCTTCTGCTTCCTCTATGGAACCACCTGTTGAAAGTCCACTGCCTACTCACTTGTACAGTCAGTAATCTATCCTTCTCATGAAGAAGATGGGTTATGACTTTCAAAAGACAGAAGGTTTGAATTATGATAAAGGGATACGACTTCCTTTACAAATTTAAAGTCAAAATCCACTGTTGGATTGGGTTCTGAGGATCCTCATAACAATCCTCACAAGAAGAAGGCTAAGGAAATGAAGATTAAATCCTGCAATATGGTACTTCCTTCTTCTGAGTCTGAAGAAGAAACTTTTGCTGGCACAAGATCTGGAAAAGAGTACCACAAAGATTATGAGGGATCCTCCAAAGAAGCTGAGAATGTTGAAACACCATCAACTCAACCGTCTCTTGCTCCTGCTGTGGTTGAAAAGGGAAAACAGAAAACAGTACATTTCGATGTCCCGTTGAAGTCTACTTCCAGTCAGGGGGTGGTGATGAAACCCTATAAATTTGATATTTTAGACCAGTTAGCTAATACTCCGGATAGATTATCTATCTTCGAGTTGCTTCGCCTTTCTAGAGAAAGCCGCGAAACTTTGAGTGAAGCTTTGCTGCAAGCTGATTCCTGCTTAGCTCAACTCAAGACTCCTGACAATATACCAGTATCATGCCCACAATGTCATAGTGTGATGGAAGTAATTCCCAACATCACCTTTACACAAGAAGATATGCTGTTGAAGCATAACAAGCATGACAGGCCTTTGTGCTATACTGGTTATATTGAATCTATTGAAGTTGACAAAATTTACATTGATCCTGGGTCTTCTATTAGCATAATTCTTCAAAGTATGCTAAGACCATTAAGGATTCCTACTAGTGATCTGACTTACACTAGTACCACAATAATTGGTTTCAACTCTGGAAAGTGCAAACCACTGGAGAAGATTCGTCTGAAGATTCAGATTAGTGATCTTCGAACTATGGCAACATTTTATGTCATTAACTCAGACGTATCCTACAATATTCTTCTTGGAAGACCATAGTTACATGAGCATAACATCGTGCCTTCGACTCTCCACCAATGCTTCAAGTATGTGGATCCCCAAGGAGTTGTGAAGACTGAGTTTGCTGATATCAATCCTTTCAAGGGTGTCGAAGCCTATTTTTCTGACTCAAGGCTTTACAAACAAGAGCATGTGAAAGAGATATCAGAGATGGCTGAAGATCAATCATCTGCTGAAGATCAGTCTATTAACGAAGATCCGCCAGAAGAGCAACCTATGAATATCAAAGTCAAAGGGCGAATCCAACCCCAATCTGTCAACAATCAACCTTTGATGATCAAGGTTAAAGGAAGAACTCAAGCTTCATCTGAGGAATCAGTAAATGTTCCTTTTAAAAGCCAAGTTCAACCTCTTGTGATCAAAGTCAAAGGGCGTACAGTTCGTACAAATGATCCAGAATCTCCTTTGATTGTCAATCTTGGTAAATCTACGCAGAAGTCGGATGATAGTACACTAATGATTAATCCGAAGCGCAGCAGTCAAATTGTAAATGATGTAAATATTAATCATTCTGTACTCTTTGATATCAATGAAGATTTCCTTTTCGAGTATATGGCTGTCAAGTTTATTGAAAGAATGACTTTATCTTCTGATAATCAAAGTCATCAATATAAAGACGACATAGATACAGAGGAAACCTTATACATTAACAATAAGGAAAATTCTTTTCCTTCTCATGTCGATGTTGGACCTTATGCTCAAAGGTTTCTAACATCTTTTCCCTATCTTCTTTATGTAGCCGCTTCTTCGCAAACTTGTGTAACTTATAGACGTCACGAAGAATCCTGTTTCGTGGTTCCGTCTGATAAGAAAAACAAGCGCCAAATTGTTTTTGGCTTGGCTAGAAATATTCTGGTTGCTCAGACTGATGATTTTAGAGATAAAGATAAAGGAAGAATCCGAATTGACAGATATAGTCAACAATCTCTTAAGATTATCCAGAACATGGGATATGATTTGAAGACTATACAAGGTCTCAATCAAGGCAAAGGTAGACGACTACCATTATGTGGTAATCCGTTTTACCAGAAAACTCGTCATGGATTGGGATATGATCCGTCCTACATGTTTAATGACTATATACAAGAAGAATTCTCTTCTAGCTCTTCACAATCATCAGATTCAGAAGAAGTCCAATTCATCGAATCCAATATTTCTCACTCGTGTGTTAAAGGAGACTATTATGATGAATCCGAGCCATTTGAGAATCATCCTTAGGCCATGTTAGTTCATTCATTCTTTCATCAATATCGACATATATCCTTAATAACATATGTCCTCTTAATCCCCAGCTACCAAGGTTTGGTTAAGCTGATTACTTGTCTCTTCGGAGAGAAATTTTGATCTTCTATCTTACATGTTGATTAAAAAACTGGATTTATTATTTATCATGTTCTCAAGACCTCTGGATAAATGTTAAATCTACTTGCTTTTTCTATCTATCATGTTCCTTCGACCTCTGCATAGATATTAATCTACTTTTCTTTGAGTTCTTACATACTATCATGTCCATAATACCTCTGATTGTATACTCTAAACAGAAAATAAGATTTGATTATCTATCATGTCCATGTTACCTCTGGATAGATACAAATAATTAAGTTTAAAAGACTTGTCATGTTCATATAACCGCTGATAAGTATTTTCTGCCTCATACCTATTGTTTATTTTAAATAAATGATAGGATCACAAAATAAGTATTTCATTCATTCCTTGTGAAAACAATTACAAAAATGAATGAGATAAAAGATGACAAGGAGTTCTTCTAAGGTGGAGTAGAAACATCTTGAAGCAACCTCTGTAGTTCTTCTAGTCGTTTGTCACGAGAACTCACAACCTTTTTAGTAGCTTCAGCACGTCGAGCTTCAGGAGTACAAATACGAGAAAGCTCAGCGAAGCTGGTTATCAGATTGTCCTTGGCTTCATCAAGGATTCTGATAGTTGATTCAGCCCCGAAGGCTTGTTCTTCTAAAATGGAGCTTTGGGTGAGGTGCAGATTTCGAGCATCGATCATCTTTTCTCTTTCAGCCTTCAAGCGAGCTAATGTAGTTTCAACTTCACGGATCTTATCATTTTTATTCTGAATATCTATGTTCAAAACATCGTAAGCTACTCTGTGACCATGCAGTGCGGGTTTTATTCCAGCCAAAAAAGCTTTCTTTTTGGCAACTTTCAGACTATGTTCATGAAGAGCTTCATTATATGTAGTCTCCCGAGCAAGATAATCAGCCGTTAAGGCGTCATATTCCTCCTGGATGAGACTTTCAATAGTCTCCCTTGATAGCTTGAGGTATTCATTGATTGGCTGTTCAAGGTGTCACGCCCCGCTCCCGAATAATCGGGTACGGGCCGATGCATGCCCGGCCTACACTGTCGTTGACAGCGGTAGTGAGCCGTCTAGTCATCAAATACAAGAGTATCTCATCACAGCATCTAATCATGGAATCTATACTAACCATCACAGCAATCCATTATATAATTATTACAACTTATACATGAATATCCTGGTACAAAGCCGGTAAAAGATAAATGATACAACAATGACATATAATCAATACACTCAATCAATCTATGTACATGAAACTAGCTATCTCAGTGTCAAGCGAGCTCCAATGCCAGCCATGAATGATAATCTATGATTCATCTCACCTGTAATCAACGATCCAGTCAGGAAAGAAGCAAAGTACAATATAAATAACCTGGATTTGACCTTATATGAATAACCTGTAATCAACGATCCATTTTAAGTAGAGTCTCTATCCTTAATCTAAAATAATTAGCCTTCTCCAAATGAATAACCTGGATTTGACCTTATATTCCAATAACTTCACAGCCCAATAGGACTAGCCCAACAACATGGACTTTTTAAGAAGGTGAAACCCAAAACTAAAACCAAGCCTATTGCTAATACCTTAACTAGTAATTTAATTCTCAGCCTAGCTTATATTGGTCCATAGACTTGGGCTCATATTCGACCAACAATACTGGATCACAACACCAACTTAAGCCCAGCTAATTCATGTGTTCTGAATTAAACTCAATTGAGTTCAACAGTCAAGTTGAATCTAACGAATCCAAACCACAGTGTAATCCTAACGATCATACCAGTGTCAACTGTCCTGTGTCAGTGTCTACAGCACTCACACGAATTGATCCGACACATGGTAGCAAAGTCTCAACACAAGTTCGACATACTCGACTGATCCGAACAGAGCATCGCCCTTAAAATTAATAGGACAGTCAAGAACTGTTACCTGAGTTGTCACGCCCCAGAACCAGAATACTGGAGAGCGGGGACAGACACAGCCAGCTACATATATTGAAATAGAATATATCTCAACTATACGGTCACGGCTGTCTAGATATGAGGGTTTACTACAAGCCAGCAGTCTCTTAAGGTCGAGCCTATTGTCTCAATCTCCAGCAATTAACAGAGTTACAAGATGTTTAGAGCATCAAATATATATATATAAGGCGTCCCAAATATTACATATTGGATGTTCATGAAGCTAGTCGTACAAAATGATAGGACTAGCAAGAGTTCAGTCATACATGATCAACCCTAGGATTTGTTAATCATGTTTACAGCCCGTAGGCAGACAGTAAGTAAATGTGCATCGAGCTAACAGGTGCTCGTCGGCTAAACGCCTCAAAAGAATAAATTTACATATAAGTGGGTGAAACAAAAAGGGAAAACCCACTCTTGGCCCGGGTTCCGTCTAGTTGTCACCATTGGGCTGGAAGCTTGGTAGATCCCCGGGAGCCGCTCCGAAATCTGGCCATACAAAACCAGCTGGGTCAAACCCCAGAAAGAGCAAGTGCCACAAAGGAGGCCACAAATAAGAACAAAAGCCAGCATATCAAAACATAAAGAATAAAAGGAAAGTACAAGTAAAATAAAAGTACACAGAGCGATAAACGACTAGGGACGTGGAACCATTCCGGGAGCCAGGTTACAATCCTTAAACCAAACAAGGACCGGGATTGTACCCCTTCGCCTGAATAGTTCACTGTCTCTACCCATTTATCGTTGGAGATAAGTAAAACAATCATGATCAAGAGTTCCAGGTACAAGGGCTAGACAAGACTTAGACGGGGCTGGACACCATTCATTCACAATCGGCCAAGCAAGTACTACGGCTTACTACTTTAACTAACTAGGGTTATCACAAGCCTAATTACTAACAAGATGCAAGTGAGAAACTCCCAGTCCCAAGCCCTGCAGACCATCCAGTTATCCTTCCGCGGGTTGAGAGTTATAGGTGGGTACATCGCCCGGGAGACAAATGTACCCTTAGGTGACTTAGAGGGTGCAACACATGACAGTGTGCTGGAAATGTGCTCTACTCGTCGGCAAGCTACAAGTCCATTAATGCCTCCAGATAACGAGACTGCCTGTGACCGGGAATTCTCCATGTTCTAATTTGGCCTACTCATTACCTAGTCCAATTTTAGTGTGAGTCCCTGGCCGTGGTACCCAGGGAGTCACGTCCTAGACATGATGCAAGACAAGACAAGTGGATTGTACAAGCAAGCAAGCAGGAGCACCCACGGTGTCAAGACAGGTCAAGTTAAGTTATCAAGTCAAGTCAAGTCAGGAGTGCGCCGCCACGGCCACTATCAAGTTATCAAGATAATTCATGTCAGGGTACTTGTCAGGAGTGCGCCACGACGGGCCACTATCATGTCAGGTTGGTCATGTCAGGAGTGCACCATTTCGGGTCACTATCATGTTATGTAAGTTCATTGTCATACCAGGCCATATACAATAGTTATTCCAAATATACAGGTAAAATCAAGTTCATGACAAAAGGCGTAAGGATATAAAATGGGCGTAAAATACCTGATACAATACCAATATATATAGGATCATAAAAGAGCCAAGACCAAGAAATAACAAATTCATCATAAACAAGTAGGTAGCACAAGGGGGGTCAAAGGTTGGGCTACGCAGGGTATAGACTGCGCATACAAGGCTGCGCAAGAGTTGTCTTACGCAAGGGTTACATTGTGCAAGGGTTACATTGCGCAAGGTGAGCAGTACGCAAGCAATACGCAACGCACAGTACGCAGGCCAGCATACGCAGGGGCTACGCAAGCCACTACGCAAGCAATACGCAATGCACAGTACGCAGGCCAGCATACGCAGGGGCTACGCAAGTCACTACGCAATGCACAGTACGCAGGCCAGCATACGCAGGGGCTACGCAAGTCACTACGCAATGCACAGTACGCAGGCCAGCATACGCAGGGGCTACGCAAGTCACTACGCAATGCACAGTACGCAGGCCAGCATACGCAGGGGCTACGCAAGTCACTACGCAATGCACAGTACGCAGGCCAGCATACGCAGGGTGCAATACGCAGGGTGCAATACGCAGGGTGCAATACGCAGGGTGCAATACGCAGAAGACCCTAAGCAAGGGTTCTACGCAAGCAACACTACGCAGGAGCTCTACGCAGAGGCCATACGCGGGAGCCGCGTGGCCAACAAAAGGGAAAGGCTATGTTCTTCTCCTACCTCTGTCCGAGAGGAAGAACACCCAACCCAAAAACTTCAATTCTTCATAACTTTGCCAAATCAAAACCAAATTTAGATTTTCAAAGCTCTAACTTGAGTAAAATTGAATTCTCTTCCATATGGAAGCATCAAAAACCCATAAAATCCAACTAAAATAGATCAAAACCATGTAAATCCGAAAATAGTTAAAACCTAGATCTAGAACAATGGAGACTCCAATTCACAAAATTCCAAGTTCTAATGTTGTTCTCCATGTCCAAATCTAGCTAATGAATAAATAAAAAGTGGTGCTTATTTAATGGCAAGATGCACTTGCCTATGGGTGTTGGTGGAGGAAGAAGAAGAAGAAGAAGAAGAAATTAATGGAGAAATTATGGAGGAGAGAGAAAGTAGGTGGGTTATAATGAGGGTGTTGTGGTGTAATGGAGGTGGTGTGTAGGCTATGGTGTTCCATCATGACAAACCAAACCAAACCAATTAAAACCGAGCCGAACCAAAACCCGAAATACGAGAAAACCCAAAATTCTGCAAGTCAAGAAAATTAAAAAAATACAAGCCAAAAATCCAATCTACGAGTATAAATACGAAATACGGGAAATGAGGGTGACAACTCTACCCACCTTCAAAGAATTCCGTCCTCGGAATTTAATCAAGGAGCTAGAGATTGCCACAACAAGCTATACTAAGCACAGACAAGCTACACTAAGCAGTTCAATCATACAACCATACAATGCAAGCAAGGAAGGGAAAGCGTAAGGCATAAGAAAGACATTATACCTCACGAGTCAAACAGGTAGGGATATCGCGATCGGATGTCGTCCTCACGCTCCCACGTTGACTCACCTAGAGAGTGATGACCCCAAGCAACACGGACTAAGTTAATAGTCTTGTTCTTGAGCGTCTTTTCTCGCCGGTCCAATATAGACACGGGCCTCTCCTCATACGAAAGGTTGGTACCAACAACCAATTCCGAATGATCTAGGATATGGCTCGGGTCCGGAATGTACCGTCTTAATTGGGATACATGGAATACATCATGTACCTCACTTAGTGACGGCGGAAGAGCGAGACGATAGGACACGTCGCCTACTCGCTCCAGAATATCAAACGGCCCTATATACCTAGGACTAAGCTTTCCCCGTACGCCAAAACGAATGACGCCGCGGGTAGGCGAGATCCTAAGGAATACATGGTCGCCGACGGCAAATTCTAAGGGACGCCGATGAGCATCGGCCCAATGGCGCTGGCGGTCCTGAGCAACTCGGATGTGATCTCTGACTTTCCTGACCACTTCAACCGTCTGAGAAATCAGTTCTGGACCGAGCATCTGCCTCTCTCCGATATCGTCCCATGCTAACGGAGATCTGCATTTCCTGCCATACAGAGCCTCGAAGGGTGCCATCTGGATACTGGCCTGGAAACTATTGTTGTACGAGAATTCCACCAGGTGCAGGTGATCCTCCCACGAACCACCGAAGTCAAGGGTACATGACCGCAACATATCTTCGAGAGTTTGTATAGTACGCTCTGACTGCCCATCTGTCTGCGGATGATACGCTGAGCTGAACTTGAGACGAGTCCCCAAACTTTGATGAAGACTGCGCCAGAAGTGCGATGTGAATCTCGTATCCCAGTCTGATACTATGCTGACTGGCACTCCGTGAAGTCTGACAATCTGCCTGAGATACATCTCTGCTAGCTGTGCCGTTGACTGTCCAACTCTAAATGGAAGAAAGTGTGCCACCTTGGTAAGCCTGTCTACAATGACCCAAACAGCATCTCTGCCTGCCGGAGACCTGGGTAATCCAGTCACAAAATCCATGGTAATGTGCTCCCATTTCTATTCTGGGATCGGTAAAGGTTGAAGAAGTCCAGCTGGCCTCTGATGTTCAGCCTTGACTTGTTGGCAAACCAAACATCGAGAGACATACCGGGCTATCTCCCTCTTCATACCATTCCACCAAAAGTGCTGACGAATACCTCTGTACATCTTCGTGCCGTCTGGGTGAATGGAGTACTGCGAACTGTGAGCCTCTGCCATGACTTCCTGTCTGATATCTCCACTGGGTACACAAAGACGCGTACCGTGTCGAAGTGTACCATCTTCATGAATACATAACTCTGGCCTTCTCCCTGCCTCGCACTCTGCTCTGAGCCGCTGAATCTTGGAATCTGTTAACTGTGCTGTCCGGATCCTCTCAACTATGGTGGACTGAATCTGTAGGCTGGCCATCAAGGCCACATTGGAAGGAAGAATCACTTCAATTCCCATCTTCTGAAGATCTGACAATAGCTCTGGTTGCGCTGTTAGGAGGTAGACTCCGGCTCTCCTGCTCAATGCATCTACTACCACGTTGGCCTTCCCTGGGTGATACTGCAAGTCCACATCATAGTCCACAAGTAGCTCGAGCCATCTTCTCTGCCGCATATTAAGATCCTTCTGGGTGAAAACATACTTCAGGCTCTTGTGATCAGTAAATATCTCTACTCTGTCTCCGTACAAGTAGTGCCTCCACAACTTAAGTGCAAACACTACTGCTGCTAGCTCCAAGTCGTGGGTCGGGTAATTCTTCTCATGATCACGGAGTTGACGTGACGCATAAGCAATTACCTTCCCATGCTGCATCAAAACACATCCCAATCCTCTGCCTGAAGCGTCACAATAAACTGTGAATCCTCCGGTCCCATCTGGAAGGGTGAGAATGGGAGCCGTTATCAAACCTCGCTTCAACTTCTCAAACGATTCCTGACATTCTGCTGTCCAAACGAACGGCACATCCTTGCGGGTCAACTGGGTCATCGGCGCTGAAATCCTCGCAAAATCTGAGACGAACCGCCGGTAGTAGCCGGCCAATCCAAGAAAGCTGCGAACCTCTGCCACTGAGCTGGGTACTGGCCATGCCTCGATAGCCACAATCTTCTTGGGATCAACTTCCACTCCTCCTCTAGTAATGATGTGACCCAAGTAAGAAATGCGATCGAGCCAGAACTCGCATTTACTGAACTTGGCGTACAACTGGTGCTCTCTGAGAATCTGAAGAACCATACGGAGATGCTGCTCATGCTCCGCCTCACTCTGGCTGTAGACCAGGATGTCATCAAGGAATACTATCACAAACTGATCCAAGTAAGGCATGAAAATACGGTTCATAAGGTCCATGAACACTGCCGGCGCATTGGTCGCTCCAAAGGGCATAACTAGAAACTCCCAATGCCCGTACCTAGATCTGAACGCCGTCTTCGGGATGTCCTGCTCTCTGACTCTGATCTGGTGATATCCTGACCGTAAGTCTATCTTCGAGAAAACTGACGCCCCTTTGAGTTGATCAAACAAATCATCTATCCTTGGAAGAGGGTATCTGTTCTTGATTGTCACTGAGTTCAAGGTACGATAATCAACACATAGCCTGGACGTACCATCCTTCTTCTTCACAAGAAGCATCGGGGCTCCCCAAGGCGATCCACTTGCACGAATGAATCCCTTGGTCCTGAGTTCTTCAATCATCTGGTACAAAATTTCCAACTCTGAAGGCGCCATTCTGTAGACTCGCTCTGATACTGGTGCTGTCCCGGGAATCAAGTCAATGGTGAACTCGATCTTCCGCTCTGGTGGCATCCCTGGAAGTTCCTCTGGAAAGACATCTGGAAACTCTTCAACTATCCGGGGCAACTGCACTGCTGCTACTGCCATCCGCAATACTGGAGGAGATGGCTCTACTGTGCCTCTGGAAAATGAAAACTCTGGCTCTCCGGGAATACTAAAGACAACTCTGCCAACATGGCAGTCTATCCTAGCATAATGGTTCCTCAACCAATCCATGCCTAGGACTATATCATAGTCCGCCATAGGGAATTCTATGAATCTAGCGGGGAATTCTCTACCGCTAACTACGATCCGACACGAGGAGAACACTCGATCTACTCCCACAAGACCATTACCAGTAAGTATATTGAGCCTCACTGATAATGACTCGGGCTTTAACCCTATCCGTGTCGCGAATCGTGCAGACATGAATGAATGCGATGCACCAGAATCAAATAATACGGATGCTGGAAAGGAGTTGACGAGAATAGTACCTGCCACTACCTCACCTGGTGCAACTTCTTCTTCCATGGTCATCATCATAGCCTGACCTCTAGCTGCGGGTCCCCTCTGCTAGAAACCCCTATGTCGGTTCTGTGCTGGAGCCTGGGTGAATTGCTGCTGGTTCTGTTGCTGAAAGGCCTGGGCCTGAGGCAACAATGGCCTAGGGTACTGCTGCTGCTGCTGCTGGACTGGAACTGGGGCTGGTCCCCTCACTGAAGAACTAGAAAGGTTGGACGATGATGGACCTCCCCTATTCGGGCAGGTCCCTATCTGGTGGTCTGCTCCTCCACAAGCCAGGCACAATCCCTGTGCCCTACGACACTCTGCCACTACATGGCCCGGCTTCCCGCAATGAGAACATCCCACCGCGGAAGACTGCTTCTGCTTCTGCTGCTGCGGGTACGTCGGGGTCGAATGCTGAACCGACGTCACTGAGGCCGCCCGCCTCGGAGTTCCAATGGTTATACCCCTAGCTGCCGGGGCTGGAGCTGAAGATTGGTGCATCTGGTTGTGGGACCGTTTCCTGCCTCCGGTCCTGTCCACAATTCTCCGGGAGGTATACTCATGCCTCCTTGCTGCCTTCAACACTGCATCGAACGTCTGGTGCTCGAACTGCTCCACAGCTAATAATATCTCTAAGTGCAGCCCTTGCTGGAACCGCTGAGCCCTATCGAACTCGGTTGCCACCAAGGTGGGGGCGAACCTACTCAGCCTGGAAAACTCGGTCTCATAGCCATCGACCGTTCTGCCTCCTTGCTTCAAGTTGGTGAATCTGGTCTGCAGGTCGTACCGTGCCACCGCATCGAAGTACTTCGTCTGGAATCTCACTCTGAACGTCGCCGAAGTGACTGGTGCTGCTAATCCCATGGCCTGAGCTGCCCACCAATCGCGAGCCAAGTCTAACAACTGTAGGCGTACCACCGCCACCTTCTCATTTTCAGGTGTCCTAGCCGCTTCCAGAACCACCTCGGTATCCTGAAGCCAAGCGTCCGCGGCAACCGCATCTTCACTGCCATCAAAGAAGGGAGGGTTCAAGCGCTTGAAACTGTTGGCCGCCTGATTTCCTTGGGGACCTCCTCGGTTTAGTGCATCATGAACTTCCTGGTGCAAGGCGTCGCCTCGACGATCTTGGGATGCAAGCAGTTCTCTGATAAGCCCCACCAAAGGTCCCTCATCCTGTCTAGCTGGTTGAACGGGCGGAGCTTCCTGAACTAGAGGTTCCGGGCCTCCGGAAGGAATAACTCGAGAGGCTACTCCAGAGTGCTGAGCTTGATCTTCTTGGCGCTGGGGTGCTTGTCGAGCTTCCTCTGGCTGGTTGGCAGGTCCGGGAGTAATGCCGCTGAAGAAGATGACATAGGGAACAGTAAGGAAAGGACCAGGACAGATCAATGATACAAGCATGTGATCAGGTCAAGAATCTCAGGGATTTGAAGATACGAGCAAAGATCAAGGGCGAATACTGATTGAGACATCTATTCGGTAAACCCTCACATTTCTTAAATGCCACGACCTGCATGGGCCACCACTTAAACCGTGTCACGCCCCAGAACCAGAATACTGGAGAGCGGGGGCAGACACAGCCAGCTACGTATATTGAAATAGAATATATCTCAACTATACGGTCACGGCTGTCTAGATATGAGGGTTTACTACAAGCCAGCAGTCTCTTAAGGTCGAGCCTATTGTCTCAATCTCCAGCAATTAACAGAGTTACAAGATGTTTAGAGCATCAAATATATATATATAAGGCGTCCCAAATATTACATATTGGATGTTCATGAAGCTAGTCGTACAAAATGATAGGACTAGCAAGAGTTCAGTCATACATGATCAACCCTAGGATTTGTTAATCATGTTTACAGCCCGTAGACAGACAGTAAGTAAATGTGCATCGAGCTAACAGGTGCTCGTCGGCTAAACGCCTCAAAAGAATAAATTTACATATAAGTGGGTGAAACAAAAAGGGAAAACCCACTCTTGGCCCGGGTTCCGTCTAGTTGTCACCATTGGGCTGGAAGCTTGGTAGATCCCCGGGAGCCGCTCCGAAATCTGGCCATACAAAACCAGCTGGGTCAAACCCCAGAAAGAGCAAGTGCCACAAAGGAGGCCACAAATAAGAACAAAAGCCAGCATATCAAAACATAAAGAATAAAAGGAAAGTACAAGTAAAATAAAAGTACACAGAGCGATAAACGACTAGGGACGTGGAACCATTCCGGGAGCCAGGTTACAGTCCTTAAACCAAACAAGGACCGGGATTGTACCCCTTCGCCTGAATAGTTCACTGTCTCTACCCATTTATCGTTGGAGATAAGTAAAACAATCATGATCAAGAGTTCCAAGTACAAGGGCTAGACAAGACTTAGACGGGGCTGGACACCATTCATTCACAATCGGCCAAGCAAGTACTACGGCTTACTACTTTAACTAACTAGGGTTATCACAAGCCTAATTACTAACAAGATGCAAGTGAGAAACTTCCAGTCCCAAGCCCTGCAGACCATCCAGTTATCCTTCCGCGGGTTGAGAGTTATAGGTGGGTACATCGCCCGGGAGACAAATGTACCCTTAGGTGACTTAGAGGGTGCAACACATGACAGTGTGCTGGAAATGTGCTCTACTCGTCGGCAAGCTACAAGTCCATTAATGCCTCCAGATAACGAGACTGCCTGTGACCGGAAATTCTCTATGTTCTAATTTGGCCTACTCATTACCTAGTCCAATTTTAGTGTGAGTCCCTGGCCGTGGTACCCAGGGAGTCACGTCCTAGACATGATGCAAGACAAGACAAGTGGATTGTACAAGCAAGCAAGCAGGAGCACCCACGGTGTCAAGACAGGTCAAGTTAAGTTATCAAGTCAAGTCAAGTCAGGAGTGCGCCGCCACGGCCACTATCAAGTTATCAAGATAATTCATGTCAGGGTACTTGTCAGGAGTGCGCCACGACGGGCCACTATCATGTCAGGTTGGTCATGTCAGGAGTGCACCATTTCGGGTCACTATCATGTTATGTAAGTTCATTGTCATACCAGGCCATATACAATAGTTATTCCAAATATACAGGTAAAATCAAGTTCATGACAAAAGGCGTAAGGATATAAAATGGGCGTAAAATACCTGATACAATACCAATATATATAGGATCATAAAAGAGCCAAGACCAAGAAATAACAAATTCATCATAAACAAGTAGGTAGCACAAGGGGGGTCAAAGGTTGGGCTACGCAGGGTATAGACTGCGCATACAAGGCTGCGCAAGAGTTGTCTTACGCAAGGGTTACATTGTGCAAGGGTTACATTGCGCAAGGTGAGCAGTACGCAAGCAATACGCAACGCACAGTACGCAGGCCAGCATACGCAGGGGCTACGCAAGCCACTACGCAAGCAATACGCAATGCACAGTACGCAGGCCAGCATACGCAGGGGCTACGCAAGTCACTACGCAATGCACAGTACGCAGGCCAGCATACGCAGGGGCTACGCAAGTCACTACGCAATGCACAGTACGCAGGCCAGCATACGCAGGGGCTACGCAAGTCACTACGCAATGCACAGTACGCAGGCCAGCATACGCAGGGGCTACGCAAGTCACTACGCAATGCACAGTACGCAGGCCAGCATACGCAGGGTGCAATACGCAGGGTGCAATACGCAGGGTGCAATACGCAGGGTGCAATACGCAGGGTGCAATACGCAGAAGACCCTAAGCAAGGGTTCTACGCAAGCAACACTACGCAGGAGCTCTACGCAGAGGCCATACGCGGGAGCCGCGTGGCCAACAAAAGGGAAAGGCTATGTTCTTCTCCTACCTCTGTCCGAGAGGAAGAACACCCAACCCAAAAACTTCAATTCTTCATAACTTTGCCAAATCAAAACCAAATTTAGATTTTCAAAGCTCTAACTTGAGTAAAATTGAATTCTCTTCCATATGGAAGCATCAAAAACCCATAAAATCCAACTAAAATAGATCAAAACCATGTAAATCCGAAAATAGTTAAAACCTAGATCTAGAACAATGGAGACTCCAAATCACAAAATTCCAAGTTCTAATGTTGTTCTCCATGTCCAAATCTAGCTAATGAACAAATAAAAAGTGGTGCTTATTTAATGGCAAGATGCACTTGCCTATGGGTGTTGGTGGAGGAAGAAGAAGAAGAAGAAGAAGAAATTAATGGAGAAATTATGGAGGAGAGAGAAAGTAGGTGGGTTATAATGAGGGTGTTGTGGTGTAATGGAGGTGGTGTGTAGGCTATGGTGTTCCATCATGACAAACCAAACCAAACCAATTAAAACCGAGCCGAACCAAAACCCGAAATACGAGAAAACCCAAAATTCTGCAAGTCAAGAAAATTAAAAAAATACAAGCCAAAAATCCAATCTACGAGTATAAATACGAAATACGGGAAATGAGGGTGACATGGGTCTCCGCGATGGTTCGACACATGAGTGCAGTATCCAATGACGGTGTCCACGAGTCTGCAATTCACCAATACGTCCTTCTGGGCATTTCGTCGAACAGGTCATGTGCGAGAACAGAGAAAGCAATTGCGAGTTCGATTTGAACTGATTCAACTCCAAATTTGGAGAAAGTACAAAGAATTGAGTCTAAAGTCTCACCAATACAATTCTCTAATCAGAATGGAACGGATCAATCGGTCGATCATAATAACCAACTCAACTGAACAGAGGATTCGAAAACTCAATCAAAAAGGTTTGAAATCACCACTGCCAATTTATTATACAGGAGGACAAGGAGACTTACCAGAGACTCTAATGGAGTATCGATCCTCAACTGAAGCCGACCGTCGTCATCGAAGCTGCGCACGAGCTGATCGATGGAGAGATGAAGCCGACGATGTGGAATGGGTGTCGTTGTTGTGCTGCTGGACCCGCTTTGATCGACAATAGCTCACTTCACACTTGTGCGTTACTGCACTTCTATCAGCACTGCTGCGTCGCCATGGCTACAAGCTGTGGAGCTCTGAGGAAGAAGAAGAAGAAGGAGGAAGGATCGGTCGAACTTTTGGCAGGGCTTCGCCGTTCCAGAAGTGATGAAGAAGAAGGAAGGCTGGGTCCTATTTATAGGCGGGCGTCGGTCAGGCAGTTGGCCGGGCACCTGACCGACGGTTGGTCGGGCAGCGACCGTTATGATCCAACGGCCAAGACGAGGCTGGTTTGTTAGAGATTGACGGTTGGGATGAAGCAAGTAGTTAGGTAGTTAGGGAGAACCTTCTAGAGGAGACTAGAATTCTTGGCCGCCGTCACCGTCGTCGTCGTCGGCTCACGGCTGCTAACAGAGAAGGGAGGGAAGAAGAACTGAATGAAGTGAGTGAGTTTTTAAACTCAATGGTTGAGTTATATGGGGTTAACGGGTTAATGGTTAGCTATCGGGTCCATTGTGGACCCGCGCCCCATTTGGCCATTAGGCTGGGCCGGACTGTTCCTAAAGGGCTGGGTTAGAAGAAAGTCAATGGGTTAGCTCAGCCTGTATATTGAGCTGCTGGGCTTATGGCCCAAGAGAAGTAATAAAAGAAAAGATTTAGGAACACAATTAATAGAAAATTTAGGAAAATTCAATTAATCAAATCCCAATCATTCTAATAAAGGACTTAGTAAAATAGTTAGAAAATCATAAATGATAATTAATGACTAGTCAAAAATCAAAGTAAATAAAAATCTTAAATAAATCATAGGAGAAAACTCAATATAGAAAAGTGGAGTTACAAATCTTCCCCCCTGAAAAAATTTTGTCCTCGAAATTTTAGATGGCATGATTAGGCACGATCAATACAAATTGAATTTGGTACGAAAAGTGGTACAAATGATAGTCACGAAAACATGATCAAGGATAGTAGTCTCAATAGTATCCGGCAATCATACATATCTGGAGTCACTTTCCCTTCAGTTCCTACCCCGCCAGTATGTATCTGGCTGCAGTGAACCTTCGGTTCTGTGGTCCCGATAATAATATATTACCAAATACTCTGTCAACTTTATTCGATACCAGAAATAATATAAATTCAGGATTTAGTCTCAATAATATCCGAGAGCCCATAACTACCTGTAACTACTTTAACTTAGAGTCCATGCCTCGCCAGTGTGCAGCTGGCTGCAATGAACTTTCAGTTTCCATAATCCAGGTAATTGACTGCAGTGCACATCTGCCACGTCATAGTAGGTCATCGAATATAACTCAACCTTATCCAGAAATTTTCAAGGATTTATGAAGAATCAAATGAATCAAAAGTCACGACAGAAAGTGAACAAGTAGTTTCATTAGGTACTAAGGAACAACAAGGATCAAACAAACGGCCAAAATAAAACAATACTGTCACGCCCCAGAACCAGAATACTGGAGAGCGGGGGCAGACATAGCCAGCTACGTATATGAAATGGAATCCATCTCGCTATACGGTCACGGCTGTCTAGATACATGAGGGTTTACTACAAGCCAATAGTCTCCTATGGTCATGAACAAGCCTAGTGTCTCAATCACAAGCAAGTAAGTAAATATTACAAGATGTATAATCATTAAATATAAAATAATAAGGCGTCCCAAATATTACATATTCTGCTGATCATGAAGCTAGTCGTTACAAAATGTTAGGACTAGCAAGAGTTTAGTCATACATGATCAACCCTAGGATCTGTCAATCATGTTACAGCCCGTAGGCAGACAGTAAGTAAGTGCAATCGTGCGAAACAGGTGCTTGTCGGCTAAACGCCTCAAAAGAATATTTTATAATAAAGTGGGAGATCAAAAATAAACCCACTCGTTGCAAGTGTTCCGTCTAGTGGCCACCATCTGGCTGGAAGGTCGGTAGATCCTCTGGAACTGCTCCGAAATCTGGCCACACAAAACCACTGGGTCAGACCCCAAAAAGAGCAAGTGCCACAAAGGAAGCTTCACTTAGGAACTAAAACCAGCAATCAGCACAAGAGTATAAATAAGGTAAGAATTGAAAATAAAAAATACATCAGAATGATATACGACGAGATAACCATGGAACTATTCAGATAGCCAGGTTACAACCCGTAAACTAAACAAGGACCGGGGTTGTAACCCTTCGTCTGAACAGAACTTGGAATTCTCACCATTTATCGATAAAATAAATACAGGTATTCTGGTCATACAGTGATCTGGAACAGAATCAGGACAAGACTAGACTGGTTAGACTCCATCGAATCATTTCACGGCCAAGCAAGAATTACGGCTTGATACTTTAACTAACTAGGGTTATCACAGGCCTAGCAGTAAGAATCTTTCGCAGCCACAAGCCCTGCAGACCATCCAGGTTACCCGGATTAAAAGAATTAGAGTTGAATTCATGTGGGTACATCGTCCAGGAAACGAATGTACCCTTAGGTAGCTTGAAGGGTGCAACACATGATAGTGTGCTGGAAATGTGCCCTACTCGACGGCAGGCTACAGATCTCAAGGCGTGCCCAGGTAACGGGTTTGCCTGTAGCTGGGAGACCTCTTTATTACTAGTGTATTAATTTAGTTATTAGCCTTAGTCCATTTCAATAGGTACTCCTGACCGTGGTACTCAGGAGTCCCCTTCTAGACATGATACAAGACAGGACTGGATTATTTGTACAAGTACAATCGCCCACGGTGTCCAGGTAATTTATACAGGTCATGTCATGTCAGGTAGCCGTCGCAACAGCTGTTCAAGATAAATCATGTCAGGTTTAACATGTCCAGTTTACTGGTTAGGAGTGCACCACGACGGGCCACTATCAGGTCATGTCAGGTTAGTCATGTCAGGAGTGCACCACTACGGGTTACTGTCGTGTCAGGCTCAATTATCAGTTCTAAACATATTAAATAAATTCATGATTATTAAGTTCATGACAAAAATATCAATACACAGGACTATTGGAGAGCCATACGGCTAAGACATATGCGGCCAGGAATGATCTCATGCGGCTGGAAGAGAACAGCCCATGCGGCTGAATAGAGTCAGGCACATGCGGCTAAAAAGGGAAAGGCTTATGCGGTCAAAGGGGTATCAGTCATATGCGGCTCGGAGATCCAGTCTGTCATGCGGCTGGGAAAGGCAAGGCATATGCGGCCAGGAGGATAGGGAACTCATACGACTGGCGGGGGATGGGTCCATGCGGTCAAGGGAAGCCAACCCATGCGGCTGGGAGACTGCGGTCTATGCGGCTCGCGAGTGTTGAGTTCATGCGGCTCGGGATGGGCGGAGTCCCATGCGGCAGCGGGAAACAAGGCCTATGCGGCTGGGAGCAAGGGGTGCATATGCGGTCCGAGAAGAAGGGCCCCATGCGGCTAGAAGTACAAGGGCCTCATGCGGCTAAATAAATACTTGCCGCATGAACTTCTCATGCGGTCAAGTCCAGTTAATAGTGCATGCGGTTTGAAGCTGACTTGTCGCATGAATGTTCATGCGGTCAAGTGCTACCATGCGGCTCGGGACTGTGCTTCTTCTCCAAATTTCCGAGAAGAAGTACACCATAAGCCATGGCTTCCAAGCTGCATAACTCTATCATCCGGAGCCCAAATCCGAACTTCCTTAGGTCAAAATAGGGTAGAATGAAATGCTCTACAACATGAAACCATCAAAACTCAGAAATAACAAGATTAAGTAGATCAAAACCCAAGAAATCCAAAAATAAAGTAAACTTAGATCTACAAGAATCTAGCCATGGAAAGTAAAAATGCCAAGTACTAAAGTAAGTTAAAATGCTGTAAGAAAGAGAATGAAGTAATAAAATTGGAGTTCCTCCATGAAGCAAGTTGCACTTGCCTAGACCTCTCTCTCCTCTCTCTGGTAGGTGAAGGAGTAAATGGAAGAAGAAGAAGAGTAATGAAGAGAGAGAAAGAAGAATAGGTAATAAATACCAAAGGTGGTGGTAGGTAGGGGGTTCATCCATGGTTCATGATGAACCAAAAACAATCCCAACTGAACCAAGCCAACCCCGGGCCAAGAATAAACCGAGCCAAGAAGGAAAAGCTAAGCCAGGAATTGAGCAATACAAGATAAAATACGTACACGTATTCCAAATACGTAATACGAACCACAGGCATTACAAATCTACCCACCTTAAAAGAATTTCGTCCTTGGAATTTAATTAAGAGGCTAGAGAGACGGGGAAAAGCTATATTAATCACAAGCAAACTATAACTAGGCAGGCAATCACTCATTCAAGCAAGGAATCGAAGACATTATACCTCATGAGTCAAACAAGTCGGGATATCGCGATCGGATATCATCTTCATGCTCCCACGTTGACTCACCCAAAGGGTGATGACCCCAAGCAACTCGGACTAACTTGATAGTCTTGTTCTTGAGTGTCTTCTCTCTCCGGTCCAATATAGACACGGGCCTCTCCTCATACGAAAGGTTGGTACCAACAACCAATTCCGAATGATCTAAGATGTGGCTCGGGTCCAGGATATGCCGTCGTAATTGGGATACATGGAACACGTCATGCACCTCGCTTAGCGACGGCGGAAGAGAGAGACGATAGGATACATCTCCTACTCGCTCCAGAATGTCAAATGGCCCTATATACCTAGGACTAAGCTTTCCTCGTGCGTCGAAACGAATGACGCCACGGTTAGAAGAAATCCTCAGGAATATATGGTCACCGACAGAAAACTCGAGAGGGCGCCGATGAGAATCGTCCCAATGGCGCTGGCGGTCTTGGGCAACTCGAAGATGATCCTGAACTCTTCTGACCACTTCAATTGTCTAGGCAATCATTTTTGGACCGAGCATCTGCCTCTCTCCGACATCGTCCCAGGCTAACGGAGATCTGCACTTCCTGCCATACAGTGCCTCGAACGGTGCCATCTGGATACTGACCTGGAAGCTATTGTTGTACGAAAACTCTACCAGGTGCAGGTGATCTTCCCACGAACCTCCGAAGTCAAGTGTACAAGATCGCAACATGTCTTCCAGAGTCTGGATTGTACGCTCCGACTGACCATCTGTCTGCGGATGATAGGCTGAACTGAACTGGAGGCGAGTTCCCAAACTCTCCTGCAAGCTGTGCCAAAAGTACGACGTGAATCTTGAATCTCTGTCCGAGGTGATACTGACTGGCACTCCGTGCAACCTGACAATCTGCCGGAGATACATCTCTGCTAACTGAGCCGTCGACTGACCAACTCTGAACGGGAGGAAGTGAGCTACCTTCGTGAGCCTGTCAACTATAACCCAAATAGCATCTCGACCCGCAGGGGATCTAGGTAATTCGGTCACAAAATCCATGGTCACATGCTTCCACTTCTATTCTGGAATCGGCAAGGACTGAAGAAGTCCAGCAGGCCTCTGATGTTCAGCCTTAACTTGTTGACAAACCAAACACCGAGAGACAAATCGGGCTATCTCCCGCTTCATACCATTCCACCAGAAATGCTGACGGATATCACGGTACATCTTCGTACCACCAGGATGAATAGAATATTATGAACTGTGAGCCTCTGACATGATCTCCTGTCTGATATCTCCACTGGATACACAAAGACGCTTACCATGTCGAATTATACCGTCCTCATGAATGCATAACTCTGGTCTTCGTCCTGCCTCACACTCTGCTCTGAGTCGCTGAAGCTTGGAATCTGCTGACTGTGCCATCTGGATCCTCTCGACTATAGTGGACTGAACTTGCATACTGGCCATCAATGCTATACTGGAAGGGAGAACAACTTCTATACCCATCTTCTGAAGATCTGCTAACATCTCTGGTTGCGCTGTTAGGAAATAAACCCCGGCTCTCCTGCTCAATGCATCTGCTACAATGTTGGCCTTCCCAGGATGATACTGTAGATTGACATCATAATCCACAAGAAGCTCCAGCCACCTCCTCTGACGCATGTTAAGATCCTTCTGGGTGAAAACATACTTCAGGCTCTTATGGTCGGTGAAAATCTCTATCCTTTCTCCGTACAAGTAGTGCCTCCACAACTTAAGTGTAAACACTACTGCTGCCCGCTCCAAGTCATGGGTTGGGTAATTCCTCTCATGATCACGAAGTTGCCGTAAAGCATAAGCTATTACCTTTTCATGCTGCATCAGAATACATCCTACGCCTCTGCCTGAAGCATCACAATACACTAAAAATCCTCCGATTCTATCTGGAAGCGCGAGAATGGGAGCCGTCATCAAACATCGCTTTAACTTCTCAAAAGAATTCTGGCACTCTGCTGTCCAAGCAAACTGTACATCCTTGCGGGTCAACTGGGCTAATGGCGCTGAAATCCGAGCAAAATCTGAAACAAACCGCCGGTAGTAGCTGGCCAATCCAAAAAAACTGCAAACCTTTACAACGGTGCTGGGCACTGGCCATGACTCAATGGCCATAATCTTCTGGGGATCCACTTCTACTCCTCCTCTGGTGATGATGTGACCCAATTACGAAATGCGATCGAGCCAGAACTCGCATTTACTGAACTTGGCATATAACTGGTGCTCTTTGAGAATCTGAAGAACCACACGGAGATGCTACTTATGCTCCGCTTCACTCCTGCTATAGACCAGGATGTCATCCAAGAACACAATCACAAACTGATCCAAGTAAGGCATGAAGATGCGATTCATGAGATCCATGAATACCGCCGGCGTATTGGTCGCTCCAAATGGCATAACAAGGAACTCCTAATGTCCATATCTCTATCTAAAAGCTGTCTTCGGGATGTCCTGCTCTCTGACTCTGATCTGATGGTATCCTGATCGCAAATCAATCTTCGAGAATACTGCTGCCCCTTTGAGTTGATCAAACAAGTCATCTATCCTTGGAAGAGGATATCTGTTCTTGATTGTCACTAAGTTCAAGGTACGATAATCAACACATAACCTGGACGTACCATCCTTCTTTTTCACAAGAAGCATCGGGGCTCCCCAAGGTGATCCACTAGCACGAATGAATCCCTTGGTCCTGAGTTTCTCAATCATCTTGTACAATATCTCCAATTCTGAAGGCGTCATCCTGTAGACTCTCTCTGACACTGGGGCTATCCCGGGAATCAAGTCTATGGTGAACTCGATCTCCCGCTCTGGAGGCATACCTGGAAGCTCTTCTGGGAAAACATCTGGAAACTCTTCAACTATCTGGGGCAACTGCACTGCTGCTACTGCCATCCGCAACACTGGAGGAGAAGGCTCAACTGCGCCTCTGGAAAATAAAAACTCTGGCTCGCCTGGAATGCTAAAAACAACCCTGCCAATTTGGCAGTCTATCCTAGCATACTGGTTCTTCAACCAATCCATCCCTAAGACCACATCATAATCGGCCATCGGAAACTCTATCAATCTAGCGGAAAATTCCTTACCGCTAACTACGATCCGACACGAGGAAAACACCCTATCGACTCCCACAAGTCTGTTACCAGTAAGTATATTGAGCCTTACTGATAATGACTCGGGCTCCAATCCTATCCGTGTCGCGAATCGTGCAGACATAAAAGAATGCGATGCACCAGAATCAAATAAAACTGAAGCTGAAAAGGAGTTGACAAGAATAGTACCTGTCACTACCTCTTCTGGTGCTAATCCTTCCTCTGCGGTCATCACCATAGCATGACCATGCCCTCGGGGCGCTGGTCCCCTCTGCTGAAATCCTCCCTGCCTATTCTAACTCTGGGCCTGGGCTTGAACATGCTGCTGGGGGTTCTGCTGCTGGAATACCTGGGACTGAGGCGGCAAGGGCCTCGACAATGGATACAGCTGCTGCTGGACCGGAGCTGGTCCTCTCACCGAAGAGCTAGAAAGGTTGGACGATGATGAACCACCCCTATTCGGGCAGGATCCAACCCTATGGTCTGCTGCTCCACATGCCAGACACAATCCCTGTGTCCTGCGGCACTCTGCCACTACATGGCCTGGCTTCCCACAATGAGAACATCCCAATGCGGAAGTCTGCTTCTGCTTCGGCTGCTGAGGGTACGTCGGGGTTGAATGCTGAATCGACGTTACTGAGGCCGCTCGCCTCGGAGCTCCAATAGTCAAAGCCCTGGCTACCGGGGCTGGGGCTGAAGACTGATTCATCTGACCGTGGGATCTCTTCCGACCTCCGGCCCTATCTACAATCCTCTGGGAGGTATACTCATGCCTCCTAGCTGCTCTCAAGACTGCATCAAAAGTCTGATGCTCAAACTGCTCCACTGCCAACAAGATCTCCAGATGAAGTCCTTGCTGGAACCGCTGGGCTCTATCATACTCGGTTGCCACCAAGGTGGGAGCAAACCGACTGAGTTTCGAAAACTCGGCCGTATATCCATCGACCGTCCTGTCCATCTGCTTCAGATTGGTAAACCTCGTCTGTAGATCGTACCGAGCTACAGCATCAAAATACTTGGTCTGGAATATCTCCGTGAATACTGTCCAAGCAATGGGTGCCACTAATCCAACGGCCTGTGCCGCCCACCAGCTACGGGTAAGATCTAACAACTGCAGGCGCACCACGGCTACCTTCTCGTTCTCTGGAGTCCTGGCTGCTTCTAGAATAACCTCGATGTCCTGAAGCCAAGCATCTGAGGTGATAGCATCTTCACTACCGTCGAAGAAGGGAGGGTTCAAGCGCTTGAAGCTATTGGCCACGCTGTTACCCTGATGACCTCCTCTGGTCAAAGCATCCGTCACCGCCTGGTGCAAGGCATCTCCACGACGATCTTGGAAAGCTATCAAGGCCCTGACGAGTCCTACCAAAGTGCCATCATCAGGTTCGGCAGGCTGAACTGGCTGGACTGGTGGCTCTCCATCAGAAGACACGACCCTGGAGGCTACTCCTGAATGCTGGGCTTGATCTTCGGGTTGCTGATCCGCGGGAAGTGCTCCGCCTTGCTGACAGGCAGGTCCAGGAACAATGCCGCTGAAGAAGACGACATAAGAAACAATAAGGAAGGACCAAGACAGATCAATGATACAAGCATATGATTAGGACAAGAATCCAGGGATTCAGAAGATACGAGCAGAGATCAAGGGCGGATACTGATTGAGACATCTATTCGGTAAACCCCCATATATCTTGATTTACAAGACCTGCATGGGCTACCACTTAAACCATGTCACGCCCCAGAACCAGAATACTGGAGAGCGGGGGCAGACATAGCCAGCTACGTATATGAAATGGAATCCATCTCGCTATACGATCACGGCTGTCTAGATACATGAGGGTTTACTACAAGCCAATAGTCTCCTATGGTCATGAACAAGTCTAGTGTCTCAATCACAAGCAAGTAAGTAAATGTTACAAGATGTATGATCATTAAATATACAATAATAAGGCGTCCCAAATATTACATATTCAGCTGATCATGAAGCTAGTCGTTATAAAATATTAGGACTAGCAAGAGTTTAGTCATACATGAGGGTTTACTACAAGCCAATAGTCTCCTGCGATTTGAAGCTGACTTGCCGCATGAATGTTCATGCGGTCAAGTGCTACCATGCGGCTCGGGACTGTGCTTCTTCTCCAAATTTTCGAGAAGAAGTACACCATAAGCCATGGCTTCCAAGCTGCATAACTCTATCATCGATCCGGAGCCCAAATCCGAACTTCCTTAGGTCAAAATGGGGTAGAATAAAATGCTCTACAACATGGAACCATCAAAACTCGGAAAAACAAGATTAATTAGATCAAAACCCAAGAAATCCGAAAATAAAGTAAACTTAGATCTACAAGAATCTAGCCATGAAAAGTGAAAATGCCAAGTACTAAAGTAAGTTAAAATGCTGTAAGGAAGAGAATGAAGTAATAAAATTAGAGTTCCTCCATGAAGCAAGTTGCACTTGCCTAGACCTCTCTCTCCTCTCTCTGGTAGGTGAAGGAGTAAATGGAAGAAGAAGAAGAAGAGTAATGAAGAGAGAGAAAGAAGAATAGGTAATAAATACCAAAGGTGGTGGTAGGTAGGGGGTTCATCCATGGTTCATGATGAACCAAAAACAATCCCAACCGAACCAAGCCAACCCCGGGCCAAGAATAAACCAAGCCAAGAAGAAAAAGCTAAGCTAGGAATTAAGCAATACAAGATAAAATACGTATACGTATTCCAAATACGTAATACGAACCACAGGCATTACAAATACAGAGACTTAGAAACAAGTCTTGAGTATGAAACAACAAGGAAAGTCTAGATGCTAGAAGAATCACAAAGGAAATGAGGACCCACGGTCTGCTCCAGCTATGCGAGAATACCTCTGGTCTCTAGTCCTCGTCAGGAATCGAAATAGCCTCTACTCCCTCCTTTGCCATAAGGTAGACTCGTCCCTCTGGCTGTGGAAGTCCCGTAGATCCTGCTATTGTACGAGCAATGGTGCACTCCCTAGCCTGGTGATCAGCTATACCACAGACGAGGCATTGTCCAAGTCTCTTCCTACATACCTGCCAGGTATGGCCCACTTTCTGACAAAATCTACAAGGCTGCTGAAGTGGTCGCTGTTGCTGCTGCTGCTGAGGAGGCTAGAATGTGAAGGTCTTCGTCGGCTGGATATTGGGACGTTTGGGTGGTCCCGAGTGACTACCTCCTCCACTAATGTCACGGTCTCTCTTGGGTCGGAGGCTCAGATCAATCTCCAATCTCTGAGCAACGACGACCATCCCAGCATAAGTAGTCGCTCCGTTAGCCGTGACTAGGTAGCGAAGTTCGTGGCACAAACCCTGTCTGAACCTCGTAGCTCTTACGACTGGATCTCTGGCTCCACCCTTTGCAAACTGACTAAGTCGTCCGAACTCTGCCGCGTACTCATCAACCGAGCGATTCCCCTGCTCAAGAGTCTGAAACTGGCGCTCCAAAGCCTCTCTAGCTACCGCCAGAAAAAACTTCTCCTTGAAGATTTCCACAAACTGCTTCCAAGTCAATCCAGGTACTACGAGCTGAGGCTCACTCCTAAACCAGGTACGTGCCAGATCATGCATCTGCATGCCGGCTGCCTCCACCTTGAGGTCCTCCGGGAGCCTAGATAGCCGCATCACCCTCTCTATATCCTCTAGCCACTCATCGGCGTAGAGTATACCCTCAGTCCCAAGGAACTCTCTAGGTACCATCCTTTTAAAGTCTAGGATGGAACCCTGTCTCTGATGGTGGGTGGGAGTAGTCCGAGTATAAATAAGAGAAGCATGAGTATGGATGGGAGGCAGAATGAAAGAAATAGGCTCAAGCTGAACAAAAGTGGCAGTAGTAGGCTGTACAGGAACCTGGGTGGGTGGTGGAGGTAGAATATGTGATAGATGTGGAGCGTATGACGGATGTGGGATGTATGATGGGGTTGGTATGGTAGTCGGTAGAGGTGGAATATGAGATGTCGGTGGAGCAGTAGTAGTCTGGGGAAGTGGGGGTGGTGGTGGTAAGAGTGGGCTAACTAATCTCTCAATACCCTCCCGCAATATGGTAGTCTGCTCCCTCTGAGCATCCAACAGACTCTGGGTCTGGGCTCTCTGGGCCTCCAATAGCCCATGGACTAGCTCATGCATTTGGGTGCCCCTCATGGAACTAATGGAATGTCTGGAAGAAGCTCTCGTGATAGGTGGTACGTGGGTACCGGAGCGCTCTGGGTCTACTATAGGTATGGCAGATGATCCTCTCTCGGAATGGGCTACACTCGGAGTACGGCCTCGCGGATGGGGTTCCTTACTTCCTTTGGCCATCTCCGAAATTTTAGGAGGATAGTGACTCGTAGGTGTACTTTGTGTGTTATCATGATATATAAAAGACAGAAAATAAGCAATATGATAACGGTCCTATGTTGTGATGAGTTTTCGAATTCCGCAGGCTTCCAATGGCACTCTAATCCTAAGTACCATTAGATAAAGACCTGTATGGGCCACCACTAAAACATGTCATGCCCCACTCCCGAATAATCGAGTACGGGCCGATGCATGCTCTGCCTACACTGTCGTTCACAGCGGTAGTGAGCCGTCTAGTCATCAAATACAAGAGTATCTCATCACAGCATCTAATCACGAAATCTATACTAACCATCACAGTAATCCACTATATAATTATTACAACTTATACATGAATATCCGGGTACAAAGCCGGTAAAAGATAAATGATACAACAATGACATATAATCAATACACTCAATCAATCTATGTACATGAAACTAGCTATCTCAGTGTCAAGCGAGCTCTAATGCCAGCCATGAATGATAATCTATGATTCATCTCACCTGTAATCAACGATCCAGTCAGGAAAGAAGCAAAGTACAATATAACTCAATAAAACTTACCATGGAGATCAATGGAATGGTACAATGTAGCAAGTAGAACTGAACAGAGAAACAATGGAATATAATATAAATATGCACTAACTATGTGTACATGTGCAATTGGATGTTATCAACATGTGGGGACTAATATGTAATCAGGCATATAAAAATATGCTATCAGTCACGAATAATCAGGCATGTCTAATGACAATGCTATCAGTCACGCAATAATCAGGCATGTCTGACGACAATGCTATCAGTCACACACGAATGGACTCAGGCATACAGAGTATGCTATCAGGCAAGATTTGTCCAATATTAGTCCATCACATGTCTCTAGAACGTCCCCCACCCGACACGAGAAACAATGCAAGCAAGCAATCAATCGAGAACAAGTAAAATAAATGACACGATAACAAGTATAAGTGTAATGCATGCAATGATGGTAATACTGAGTACATGTACTTGCCTTGATTCCGAGATTTGTCCAAGTCTTCTAATCACCTAAAATAGGAAAATAAAGTTTAGATAATTATCTAAAGTGTCCAAGCAACCCTTAACTAATTTTAAGTAGAGTCTCTATCCTTAATCTAAAATAATTAGCCTTCTCCAAATGAATAACCTGGATTTGACCTTATATTCCAATAACTTCACAGCCCAATAGGACTAGCCCAACAACATGGACTTTTCAAGAAGGTGAAACCCAAAACTAAAACCAAGCCTATCGCTAATACCTTAACTAGTAATTTAATTCTCAGCCTAGCTTATTCTGGTCCATAGACTTGGGCCCATATTCGACCAACAATACTGGATCACAACACCAACTTAAGCCCAGCTAATTCATGTGTTCTGAATTAAACTCAATTGAGTTCAACAGTCAAGTTGAATCTAACGAATCCAAACCACAGTGTAATCCTAACGATCATACCAGTGTCAACTGTCCTGTGTCCGTGTCTACAGCACTCACACGAATTGATCCGACACATGGTAGCAAAGTCTCAACACAAGTTCGACATACTTGACTGATCCGAACAGAGCATCCCCCTTAAAATTAGTTGGACAGTCAAGAACTGTTACCTGAGTCTCCGCGATGGTTCGACACAAGAGTGCAGTGTCCAATGACGGTGTCCCCGAGTCCGCAATTCACCAATACGTCCTTCTGGGCATTTCGTCGAACAGGTCATGTACGAGAACAGAGAAAGCAATTGTGAGTTTGATTTGAACTGATTCAACTCCAAATTTAGAGAAAGTACAAAGAATTGAGTCTAAAGTCTCACCAATACAATTCTCCAATCAGAATGGAATGGATCGATCGGTCGATCACAATAACCAACTCAACTGAACAGAGGATTCGAAAACTCATTCAAAAAGGTTTGAAATCACCACTGCCAATTTATTGTACATGAGGACAAAGAGACTTACCAGAGACTCTAATGGAGTATCGATCCTCAACTGAAGCCGACCGTCGTCATCGAAGCTGCGCACGAGCTGATCGATGGAGAGATGAAGCCGACGATGTGGAATGGGTGTCGTTGTTGTGCTGCTGGACCCGCTTTGATCGACAATAGCTCACTTCACACTTGCGCGTTACTGTACTTCTATCAGCACTGCTGCGTCGCCATGGCTACAAGCTGCGGAGCTCTGAGGAAGAAGAAGAAGAAGGAGGAAGGATCGGTCGAACTTTTGGCAGGGCTTCGCCGTTCCAGAAGTGATGAAGAAGAAGGAAGGCTGGGTCCTATTTATAGGCGGGCGTCGGTCAGGCGGTTGGCCGGGCACCTGACCGACGGTTGGTCGGGCAGCGGCCGTTATGATCCAACGGCCAAGACGAGGCTGGTTTGTTAGAGATTGACGGTTGGGATGAAGCAGGTAGTTAGGTAGTTAGGGAGAACCTTCTAGAGGAGACTAGAATTCTTGGCCGCCGTCACCGTCGTTGTCGTCGGCTCACGGCTGCTAACAGAGAAGGGAGGGAAGAAGAACTGAATGAAGTGAGTGAGTTTTTAAACTCAACGGTTGAGTTATATGGGGTTAACGGGTTAATGGTTAGCTATCGGGTCCATTGTGGACCCGCGCCCCATTTGGCCACTAGGCTGGGCCGGACTGTTCCTAAAGGGCTGGGTTAGAAGAAAGTCAATGGGTTGGCTCAGCCTGCATATTGAGCTGCTGGGCTTATGGCCCAAGAGAAGTAATAAAAGAAAAGATTTAGGAACACAATTAATAGAAAATTTAGGGAAATTCAATTAATCAAATCCCAATCATTCTAATAAAGGACTTAGTAAAATAGTTAGAAAATCATAAATGATAATTAATGACTAGTCAAAAATCAAAGTAAATAAAAATCTTAAATAAATCATAGAAGAAAACTCAATATAGAAAAGTGGAGTTACACAAGGTCCTCTACAATTTTCTCCAATACTGCAGCTCTCCCAGCATCATCGAACATAGCAACATTCTTAATGGTCAGAGCCATCGCTGCCTTCAAAATCTCGTAACCGAGGCCTTTATTCAGGACCATTTTTATTAGGGTTGCTAGAGTTTTGTAAAAGGTCTCAGTATGAATCTCAACTAGGAGATTCATCTCTATGCTGGAGCTTGGTGTGGCAGCAATATCTAGTAGATCTCTTCTTTGGAGACCAGAAACAGATGTTGTTGATATGACAGCCGGTTGAGACGAGGACGTTGCTGTTACTGCTATCATGGCCAATTGATTCCTAGGAGCTTCAGGGATTATATCTCAAACACCAACAGATATCATTGGTGTAACTACAGGCTGAGATGGAATTGTTGTTGTTACTGCTGCCACAGCCAATTGATTCTCAAGAGCTTCGGGAGCAATATCTTCAATATTTGTTACTCCAGCCGTTTCTGGAGTTCTGATGGCGGTAATATCGGTGGATGTGATGACAATTGCGGGAGCCGGTTCAGGTTCTGGCATTGGCTCGTCAGAAACTGGTACTGAATCAGTAGCAACAATAGAAGATGTCATTATAGCTTCCCCAGTTTCAGTTGGTGATTCAAGAATGCTTTCAGCATTTTCTTCAATGGTTTGCTCCACAGGATTTTCCATCGCTTCAATTGCAGTGAAATTTTCTACAGCTGCTTCTTTATTCAAATCTGGTTCTCCTCCAGCAGCTCTATCATCACCTACAGTGAGACCTATTGTAGTCTCTTCTTTGTGCTGGTCTTCAGCAGAAGAGGACATTTCATGTTGCGCTTGCTGAACCTCTAATGATGGAGGATATTCTTCTTGAAGCTCCATCTCGGGTTGTTGAATTCCCTCCTCAGCAGCGTCTTCTTCTTTTGAATAAGAAGTTTCATCCTCAGATTCCTCATTTTCTTCATAGATATCCTCTTCTTGAGGAAGAGGGGCCACAGGCTTTGATGCAATAATGACATCTACAAAATGAACAAAATAAGTTAATATACAAAATCATGGTACATGATTCCATATAGGTTTTGTATGGTACCTAAAATATGTGCGTTATGTTCAAGATATGAATCATAATCGCCATCCCAATCATCATCATCGAAGTTGAGAGTTGGCTCATCTGATGGAATGCGGTCTCGATTAACAGTAGATACAGCAGTAGCATCTTCTGTAACTTGTGCCTTGGTTGGTAAAGATAGATAGAGCGAGGAGCTAAGATGTCCAGGAGATAAAAGTGTTACAGCTTTCGGTGCTACTACTGGTGGAAGGGCTGAAGATCCTTCTCCTGGATGGACTGAAGAAGAACCAACAAGATGATCCTCTTCAACTAAGGTGTCATCTTCTGGAGTGAGGGCTCTTAGCTGGGAAGGCCCTTTAGTGGTAGACTTCTTCTTCTTTTTCGGAGTTTTCTCTGGAAATGTGACGGGTGCACTTTGTTTTCTTTTTCGGCCTTTGCCAATGATGATAGGTTCTGCAGCTGGTTCCCCAACTCCTGTTGGGATAACTTCCAAATATGGATCTGGAATGCCAGTATCGTCAGGGATGTCTGCTGGTACCCTGACCTGCTCCTCAATATCTCCTTCTTTAGGCCACCTCAGACTACCTCTCATATTGTAGTCGTGGGCAAAAGAACGAATTGAAACATAAAAGTGAGCATACGTATGAAGTATACGTAGCTCTGTAGTACTAGTGGCGGTTGAGACTCTAAACTTGGCACCAGTACGAGCAGCATTGAAATATCTCCAACCCCTAGCACCGTCGAGTAATTTTCCATAATGACGAAAGTTAGTAGAGGGGTTACCAACATGAAGTTGGTCATATCCAAATTGGCGAGAGAACCTACTGGGTAGATATGGTTCAAACGCACAATTATCTTCATTTCTATATATCAAGTGAGAAGGTCTGATGCATTGAAGCCATCTGAAGACTGATGATGGCAATACCGCTCTTCCTTCGACTTCATCTTCAAACTGAATGCCAAAGTAATCTGCTGGAACTTGTGGTCGAGTGCAAAAGAAGTTCCAACCATAAGAATAATTCAGAACTGCCCGGGTATCCGCCACAGTCGTAGCGGTCCATGTAGCTTTGCTGAATTTTTAGAGGAAGACCGCCGCATCATCACCCAGGCCTGGTGGCAACAATCTGCAGTTGTGATGCAACAGCCAGCCCATCAGATAAGTGTAGGGCATTTCTACCCTGGGGAAAATATTCCGATGAGGAGCATTGTTGATTAACTCCTCGCCGAAGGTCCTTAAACTTGCATTTATTCGACATACCATGGCTGATAGCAGGTTAATCCTGACTTTAAAAACCAAACGTACTGCTGGCCATAGTACGCTACGGTAGATTCTGTCAACAGTACCAATACCCGGCACAACCTATCTTCTCAGCCATAAAGAAAGAAAGCCTGCCAGCAAAGCTCTCCTAGAGATTTTCTGACTACCATATCTAAGGAAGCTCAAGGCTTCAATTCCGACAGGGAATTCCCCAGTCTTTGTAGATAGATATTTATTAGGGAATTTGTAGGCAATCATCATATCCCTAATTTTGTTAGAAGGGATTGTCGAATCTATGTTGATTACCGGAGCTTTGTTTTCCTGAAACCTTTCTTTGTCTTCCTTGGATATCTTATCCTTATGGAAGAAGAGATAAGTCGTCCACTTGTTGATGTACGCCAAATGAGATGTACTTTTATGCATTGTGGTACAAACCATGTAGTGACACATCAATTCCTTATATACCTCAATCAACTGAGAATTAGTCTCTCTGATTTCAGCCAGTTCTCTGTTGGAGGGAACGTATTCCTCATATGGGGCTTCCCCCATTGGCCGCTTCGAGATGAACTGCATCTCATGAAGAGCAAGGCCCATTTCGCCTTTCGGGGTGGCAAAAGTTCCAGTCGAACTCATGTATATTTCTATCAAGGCCAGAAATAGGTTTTCGTTTGAAGGAATACCCTGACTAGTGGAAGCTATCGCCTCATACAAACCAATGTCTTTCAGCTCTGTTTCAAAGTTCTTCATCATCCAAATACTTATCTGGATCCAGTTTTGATTGAATGGAGTCAACCATCCCGGTAGCCTGGGGTTTGTCTGAGGATATAATACAGCAGCCCTCATAAATTTGTTGACGAACATCGAAGTTTGTACTGGTTGAATTAAACCCGAGTCTTCACTGGGATTAGCTCCTGGCATAAGGCCAAAAATAGAAGTGACACCACCATTGGGAACACTAGCAAAATACCCCATGTCATTAGCATGCTCCCTCTTGAAAACAATTCAACCTGGTCTTCCATAACTATTAGGTGTCAAATTCCACAGCATTTGTCGATGGTGGGTAGCATGGAAAAATGCTGACAAAGGATAATCTCTGTCCATATCCGGGAGATACATGGCTCTATCCCCAAATTTGAATACCCAAGACTCTTTCTTGGGGTGTGTCTGGGACTTACAGTCAATTGCATCCCCAAACAAGAAGGCCGGTTTTGCAAATTGTTGTGCATCTAGTGAAGTCAACAAATCTCCATTCACCATGGATAGCAACATCCTATCCCCTTGGGCTGCTATCAGTTGTGCCCTCTCTATAGGAAATTCAGGGTTCGATTGAGGAAATTGGACATGAGATAAATCTTCCAGATAGTTCGAACCCACCATGCCAACTGACGAGCCAAAGACTTCTGCAAGAGGGTGAATTTGCAAGTCCACTGCAAAAAGAAAAGGAAATCAAGTTAGAGAAAATCTAATTTGATGTCATTTATGTAGATAAATGGATCTGAAAAGTAAAAAGTTTTCTAAAAAAAAGGTCTTTTGTTTTTATACAAAGTCTTTTTTATTTTATTTTGGAAATTTACGCTGGCATATTAGATGTGGGCGTATTTCAGTTTTTATGCTGGCACATTAGATGTGGGCGTTTTCAGTTTTACGCTGACACGTATAAACGTGGGCGTATTTTGAGCTTTACGCTAACACGAATAACGTGGGCGTATTTTTTTTATCTCAGTTTCTACGCTAACACGTATAACATGGGCGTGAAACAAAAGACCTTTTTCTTCTCCGATAAAGTTCTACGGCCATAAGGGAGTACTTTACCCCTCATAGGCGGAGCTACGGCTGGGTTGGGTTGTCGATGTGGTGTTGATGATCGAACTGGAGTTTTCACATGTTCTGCCGATGACGAATCAATGGCTTTCTTTCCTTTACTACTGCCGGTGGCAGACCTCTTGGGGGCCATCGAATGGAATACAAGAGGAAGAAGAGAGTTCAAGAAGGATCGGGATTACGAGAGCAAGGAAACAAAGTAAAGTTCTTTCTCTCCCCGAAAAACCCTATTTATAGGGAATTTTCAAATCGGTTCAAATTCCAGATCTTACGCCGACTGTTGAGTATCCCGAATTTTACGCTGACTGGTCAAATCTCAACTTTTACGCTTCTATTCAAAGTGTTTCAAATTTTGAAGATATTTAAAAACTTTGAAGGGGGTCTTGTAAGAGCGTAAAAGTGCTTCATAAGAATGAGTCAAAGAGATGGATCATTCCATTCAAATTGATCCACTTTACGCCAAAGAGCGGATAATCACTTTACGCCTGAAGCAGGCTAATCATTTTACGCCCGGGTCAAAGCTAATGATTTTACGCCCAAGACAGGATAGCCACTTTTACGCTGGACAAAGCTGTCAAGTCTTGCATTTAATGCAAAGTCTGATATGAAGATTTAATGATGGCATATATCACAGAAATCAAAAGGATTTATTTTACACAGAGGCCCATTTGTCGTTTAGTATGTGGACTGAGCCACTTTTACGCTCATAATATGGCTTCTTTTACGCACGGAGACTATACGAGTTTTTACGCTCAACGGTTGACGTGTGCGTAAGGTTTATTTGGGCTATTTTTACGCTCAAGGTTATTTAACAACCACTTACGCGGGAAGTCTACATCAGGGCTATTGTACGCCTAGTCTACTACTTTACGCTTAGGGTATATTTGGGTTGTTTTTTACGCCCTATTCCAATTCAGAACGTGGTTTGCCTATATGGCTTTCATGCCATATATCTCGAAGAACGTGTGTACGTGTATCCTATTCTTAGTGAGATGATGGGACACGTGTCAACGTATGCAGAGGATAACTCCAATCATGGGTGGTAGTTATTAGCGTAAAGACGAAACTTTTGCTGAGTTTTTACGCACAAGAGCCCAAGTCTATAAATAGACTGATTTTTCTCATATAGACAGACAGAGAGAGAAAGGAGAGAATACATAGAGATCAGAGCCCAGAGACTTTGATTTTTCGGAGCATTCTTCTTCAACTTTCTTCCAGAACAGAGTGAAGCAAAGCAGGAAAGCATTCGGCCTCGCCATCAGTGCCCAAGTGCGTCGATACCTTTCTGGTGACTTAGTTCTTCCAATTGTTCATCTTCTAGCAGTGATCTTCATCATCATCGTATGGTCCAAGGAACAAAGTGATCATTTACAGATCAGACTTCCATAGCAATACTTCCCAGAATCAAATTTGTACTTCTTGTACTTTTTTTCGTTTTATTTTCAAAATTCGATTTCCAGGCATTTTGTTAAGTGAAACAATAGGCAACAAGTTTTATTTGCAAGTGTCTATTGTTACAGCAAATGGAGTTCCTAGAGGTATTTTAAGCGCCTCTATGTGGAATCTTTCAATGAAACTCTCCGTAGATTCATTGTGTCTTTGCTTAATTTTAATAAGGGCAGACTGTCACGTCCCAGAACCAGAATACTGGAGAGCGGGGGCATACATAGCCTACGTATAATGAAATGGAATCCACCCCACTATACGGTCACGGCTGTCTAGATATATGAGGGTTTAACTACAATCCATCAGTCTCCTGTGGTCAATAACAAGCCTAATTGTCTCAATCTCAAGCAAGCAAGTAAAGTTACAAGATGTAAGATCACCAAATATACAATAGTGAGGCATCCCAAACATTACATATTAAGCTGATCATGAAGTTAGTCGTTACAAAATATAAGGACTAGCAAGAGTTCAGTCATACATGATCAACCCTAGGATTTGCCAATCATGTTACAGCCCGTAGACAGACAGTAAGTAAAAATGTACACGAGCTAATACTTGCTCGGCGGCTAAACGTCTCAAAAGAATAATTTTACAATAGAGTCGGAGAGCCAAAATAAATCCACTCGTTGCCAGAATTCTGCCTAGTGGTCACCATCTGGCTAAAAAAGTTGGTAGATCCTTGGGAGCTGCTCCGGTATCTGGCCATACAAAACCAGCTGGGTCAGACCCCAGAAAGAGCAAGTGCCACAAAGGAGGCTTCACTTAGGAACTAAAACCAGCAATTAGCACAAGAATATAATTACATAATAAAAGATAGTAATTAAGAAAAAAGTATGACAGGTGATATACGATGAGATAACCATGGGACTATTCAGATAACCAGGTTACAACCCGTAAACCAAACAAGGACCGGGGTTGTAACCCTTCGTCTGAACAGAACTTGGTTTCTCCCACCATTTATCGACAAGATAAAATAAGAAATCAGGTCAGGTAACAATCTTGTACAGGATCAAGACAAGACTAGACTGATTGAACTCCATCCAACATTTTACGGCCAAGCAAGAAGTACGGCTTGATACTTTAACTAACTAGGGTTATCACAGGCCTAGTTACTAGCAAGATGCAGTGAGATTATTCCAACAGCCACAAGCCCTGCAGACCATCCAGGTTATCTAGGTCGAATATTAGTACAATAAGGGTGCAACACATGACAGCGTACTGGAAATGTGCCCTACTCGACGGCAGGCTACAGATCCCCAGTGGGGCGCCCAGATAACGGGATTGCCTGTAGCTGGGAAATCTCTTCATAAAAATGGGATTATTCTAATTATTAGCCTTAGTCAATTCAGTAGGTACCCTGACCGTGGTACTCAGGGGTCCTTATCCTAGACATGATGTAAGACAAGACGGGTTCATTTGTACAAGCACAATCGTCCACGGTGTCCAGGTCATTCATTTTTGTCATGTCAAGCTAGCCGTCGCAACAGTCTTCTAGATATATCATGCCAGGTTTACTTGTCAAGAGTGCGCCACGGCGGCACTATCGAGAATTATTATGTCAAGTTTACTTTTCATGAGTGCACCACAGCGGGTCACTGTCATGTCACGTCATTGTTAAAAGTGCACTACAACGGGTCACAATCGTGTCAGAAAACATATTAAAATTTATGGCACAAGCATACAAGTGGTAATTAAATATTAGCAGGGACAAGGGCCGTGGAGGACTCATGCGGCTGAGAAAAATTCTCATGCGGCCAGCAAGTCACTATCAATCATTACACTAACAATTTGTGCTTAGGAAAGCAATTTAGAATCACACATTATTTAATCATAATATAATGGTAAAGACAGATAAGACAAAAGATAGTGGGACCCACAATTAATGCAAGTATGCCATGCGGCCAGCCAATAAATGTTGTCACCATACAATATGCGGCTAGCACACTTTGCTGCATGCGGCCAAAAATAATAAATAGGCCATATGGCCAAGAGTGGATGAGGTGGGGGCCATAAGGCAAATACTCAATATATAAGTCATGTGGCTCACTTGGCCATATGCGGCTGGGCAATTATTGGAGGGGGGCATATGCGGCCAAATGCAATATTAGCCTAGCACTAATGCATGTAAAGTTGCCAAGCTATTAATTAAATGCACAAGCATGCAAGCAAAGCTCGCATACAAATAATACAATTGTATGCAAAATAATATTGCTGACGCAAGCAAAAATGTATGTGGCCAATGTGGATGGCCATATGCGGCTCAGCAAGCAGTGCATATGCGGCCAAGCTAATATTCTTGGCCATGCGGTCACACTAAATTAAGCAGGCAAGCAAATAAATTGCAAGGGCCATGCGGCTCACATTTGTATCCATGCATGCAACTATTCATGCTAATGCATGCAAAAGATATTAACCAACAGATATTAGCCATGCTAATGCATGTTGCAAAGAATTTACTAATTCATGCTAATGCATGCATAACCGGCCAACAGATACATCCATATGCGGCTAAGTGAGGTTTGGCCTATGCGGCCACACTAAATTAAAGGCCATGCGAGTACTGAATGTTGCATGTAAATTTGTATGCCAAAAATTAATGCATACAAATTAACTAAAGGCCATGGCCGAGCAAAATTAATGCATGCAAAACAAATAAGAAGGCCATACGGCTCATATATAATAGCATGCAAGCAAGCTTGCATGGAATGCATATTAAATATGTAACATGGTATTTGACCATATTATATTAAATATTTATAGGCCTATGCGGCTAACATACTTTATACATGCATGCGGCTACTAAGCTGCTGGCTAAAGCTTAATATATATGCTGCCAAGCTATGAGTTCATGCGGCCAACAACTGTTGGCCATGCAAAATTAAGCTAAATGCATGCAAGCATTTAATGGCTAAGGCCATGCACGTGAATGCTAAGGCCATGCATTAAAATATACATGACATAAAAAATACTTGGTCATGCATTAAAATATACATGGCATTGGCCTATGCGGCCCATTTCTCCTAATGCAATAATAAGGGCCATACGGCTCACTGCTTGCAAGCAACATAGAGCAGTGGCCATGCTGCCAGGAAATGTTAATGGCTCATGCGGCCAATCAAGTGAATGCTTATACGGCCCAGAAAATAAATACTTGCACGTGGCCAGCTAATACATGCAATTAAAGATTCAATTAAATGGCCATGCGGCTCAGAGTGCAATTAATGGCTCCCACAGAGAACATGTTCATAGAAAATACCATGGCTTCCATGCTCCTCCAAACAACAATAGGAACCCAAATTCTGACTTCCGTAGGTCAAATTTGAGTAACATGGAATTTTCTACAACATGGAACATCAACTAGCAAAAATATGCAAGTTTGATAGATCAAAATTCATGGGAACCGAAAATACCACAAACTAGATCTACAAGAAATTAAACACAGAAATAAAAAATGCTAAGTACTAAAGTGGGTTAGAAACACATGAGGAAGACAATGGAACAATAAAAATGGGGTTCCTCCATGAAGCAAGATGCACTTGCCTACACCTTCCTCTCTCAGGTTGGTGGAGAAGAAGAATAGTAATAGAAAAGAATTAATGAGGAGAGAGAGAGGAGAAGAGTGGGATATAATAAATGGTGATAGTGGTGGTAGGTAGGTGGGTTGGTTCTCCAACAAAATCGAACCAAGCCAACAAGCCGAACCAAACCAAGATAAACCCATCAATGAAACGCCAAAATAAATCAAACAGGAAGACATGCAATACGGGTCAAAATATGTACACGTATTCCAAATACGTAATACGAGATATGGGCATTACAACTCTACCCACCTTAAAAGAATTCTGTCCTCGGAATTTAATCAAGTGGCTAGAGATGCAAGGACAAGCTATACTAAGCAATCAATCAAACAATCAATCATGCAAGCAAGGAATTTGAAGGCATGAGGAAGAGGGAAGACATCCTGCTAGAAACCTCTCTGCCGGTTCTGAATCTGAGCTTGGACCAGGGCATACTGCTGGGGTCTCTGCTGCAGGAATACTTGGGTCTGAGACGACAATGGCCTCGGAGGCTAGCACTGCTGCTGCTGCTGCACTGGTGCTGGTCTCCTTACTAAGGGACTAGTCTGGGCCGATGATGAACTGGCCCTATTCGGGTTGGATCCTATCTTGTGATCCGGTGCCCCACAAGCCGAACACAATCCCTGTGCTCTGCGACACTCCGAAATAACGTGTCCTGGCTTCCCACATAAGTGCAACCTATTACGAAAGACTGCTTCTGCTTCTGTTGCTGAGGGGACGTGACCGACGTCACTGAGGCCGCTTGCCTCGGAGTTTCAATTGTCAAATTCCTAACTGACGGGGCTGGCGCTGTCGACTGGGTCATCTGGCCGTGTGATCGCTTTCGACCTCCGGTCCTGTCCACGATCCTGTGGGAGGTATACTCGTGCCTCCTGGCTGCTCTCAATACTGCATCAAAAGTGTGATGCTCAAATTGTTCCACTTCCAACAAAATCTCGAGATAGGGCCCCTACTGGAACTGCTGCGCTCTATCGAACTCGGTTGCCATCAAGGTGGAAGCAAACCGACTAAGCCTGGAAAACTCGGTCGCATATCGTCGACCGTCCTGCCCATCTGTTTCAGATTGGTGAACTTGGTCTGTAGATCGTACCGAGCTACAGCATCGAAGTACTTGGTCTGGAATCTTTCACGAAATACTGCCCAAGCAATAGGTACCACTAGTCCAACGGCCTGCGCCGCCACCAGCTGCGGGCAAGATCCAATAACACTAGCGCTCTACGGCCACCTTCTCGTCTTCTAGGGTCTTCGTGGCCTCCAATATCACCTCTGTGTCCTGAAGCCACGCATCAGCAGCGATAGCATCTTCGCTGCCATCGCAGAATGGAGGGTTCAGGCGCTTGAAGCTGTTGGCCATACTGTTCCCCTGACCGCCTCTGGTCAAAGCATCTGTCACTGCCTGGTGCAAGGCATCCCCTCTACGATCCTGGGAAGCTAACAAGGTCCTGATGAGACCCACCAAAGTGCCATTATCAGGCTCTGCAGCCGAACGGGCTGAACTGGTGGCTCTCCTCCAGTAGGCACGACTCTAGAGGCTACTCCTGAATGCTAGGCTTGATCCCCAGGTTGCTGCTGGTCCACGGGAGGTGCTCCACCTTGCTGATCGACAGGTCCAGGAATAATATCGCTGAAGAAGACTAGGGAACAATAAGGAAGGACCATGACATATCAACGATACAAGCATGTGATCAGGTCAAGATTCTCAGGGATCAAGAGGATATGAGCAGAGATCAAGGGAGAGTACTGATTGAGACATCTATTCGATAAATTCTCATATATCTTGATTTACAAGACCTGCATGGGCCACCACTTAAACCATGTCACGCCCCAGAACCAGAATACTGGAGAGCGGGGGCATCCATAGCCAGCTACGTATAATGAAATAGAATCCACCCCACTATACGGTCATGAATGTCTAGATATATGAGGGTTTAACTATAATCAATCAGTCTCCTATGGTCAATAACAAGCCTAATTGTCTAAATCTCAAGCAAGCAAATAAAGTTACAAGATGTAAGATCACCAAATATACAATAGTGAGGCATCCCAAACATTACATATTCAGCTGATCATGAAGCTAGTCGTTACAAAATGTGAGGACTAGTAAGAGTTCAGTCATACATGATCAATCCTAGGATTTGCCAATAATGTTACAGCCCGTAGGCAGACAGTAAGTAAAAATGTACACGAGCTAACACTTGTTCGGCGGCTAAACGCTTAAAAAAATAAATTTACAATAGAGTGGGAGAGCCAAAATAAACCCACTTGTTGCCAGGATTCCGTCTAGTGGTCACCATCTGGCTGAAAAGTTGGTAGATCCTTGGGAGCTGCTCCGGTATCTGGCCATACAAAACCAGCTGGGTCAGACCCCAAAAAAAGTAAGTGCCACAAATGAGGCTTCACTTAGGAACTAAAACCAGCAATTAGCACAAGAATATAATTACATAATAAAAGACAGTAATTAAGGAAAAGCATGACAGGTGATATACGATGAGATAACCATGGGACTATTCAGATAACCAGGTTATAACCCGTAAACCAAATAAGGACCGGGGTTGTAACCCTTCATCTGAACAGAACTTGGTTTCTTCCACCATTTATCGGCAAGATAAAATAAGAAATCAGGTCAGGTAAAAATCTTGTACAGGATCAAGACAAGACTAGACTGATTGAACTCCATCCAACATTTCACGGCCAAGCAAGGAGTACGGCTTGATACTTTAACTAACTAGGGTTATCACAGCCTAGTTACTAGCAATGCAGTAAGAGTATTCCAACAGCCACAAGCCCTGCAGACCATCCAGGTTATCCAGGTCGAATATTACAATAAGGGTACAACACATGACAGCGTGCTGGAAATGTGCCCTACTCGACGGCAGGCTACAGATCCCAAGTGGGGCACCCAGATAACGGATTGCCTGTATCTGGAAAATCTCTTCATGACTACGAAATTATTCTAGTTATTAGCCTTAGTCAATTCAGTAGGTACCCCTGACCGTGGTACTCAGGGGTCCCTGTCCTAGATATGATGCAAGACAAGACGGATTCATTTATACAAGCACAATCGTCCACGGTGTCCAGGTCATTCATTTTTGTCATGTCAAGCTAGCCGTCGTAACAGCCTTCTAGATATATCATGCCAGGTTTACTTGTCAAGAGTGCGCCACGGCGGGCCACTATCGAGAATTATCATCTTAAGTTTACTTGTCAGGTGTGCACCACGGCGGGTCACTGTCATGTCACGTCATTGTCAAAATTGCACCACAATGGGTCACCATCGTGTCAGAGAACATATTAAAATTTATGGAACAAGCATACAAGTGGTAATTAAATATTAGCAGGGACAAGGGCCGCGGAGGACTCATGCGACTGAGGAAAATTCCTATACGGCCAGCAAGTCACTATCAATCATTACACTAACAATTCGTGCTTAGGGAAGCAATTTGGAATCACACATTATTTAATCATAATAATAATGGTAAAGACAGATAAGACAAAAGATAGTGGGACCCGCAATTAATACAAGTATGCCATACGGCCAGCCAATAAATGTTTTTACCATACAATATGCGGCTAGCCTACTTTGCTGCATGCGGCCAAGAATAATAAATAGGCCATGTGGCCAAGAGTGGATGAGGTGGGGGCCATAAGGCAAACTCAATATATAAGCCATACGGCTCACTTGGCCATATACAGCTGGGCAATTATCGGAGGGGTGCATATGCGGCCATCATGCAAGCAACCATGCGGCCAAATGCAATATTGGCCTAGCACTAATGCATGCAAAGTTGCCAAGCTATTAATTAAATGCACAAGTATGCAAGCAAAGCTCGTATGCAAATAATACAATTGCATGCAAAATAATATTGCTGACGCAAGCAAAAATAATGCGACCAATGTGGAAGGCCATATGCGGCTCAACAAGCAGTGCATATGCGGCCAGCATATATTTTTATATGCGGCCAAGCTAATATTCTTGGCCATGCGGCCACACTAAATTAAGCAGGCAAGCAAATTAATTGCAAGGGCCATGCGGCTCACATTTGTATCCATGCATGCAACTATTCATGCTAATGCATGCAAAAGATATTAACCAAAAGATATTAGCCATGCTAATGCATGTTGCAAAGAATTTACTAATTTATGCTAATGCATGCATAAGCGGCCAACAGATACATCCATATGCGGCTAAATGAGGTTTGGCCTATGCGGCCACACTAAATTAAAGGCCATGCGGCTACTGAATGTTGCATGTAAATTTGTATACCAAAAATTAATGCATACAAATTAACTAAAGGCCATGGCCTAGCAAAATTAATGCATGCAAAACAAATAAGAAGGCCATGCGGCTCAAATATAATAGCATGCAAGCAAGCTTGCATGGAATGCATATTAAATATGTAACATGGTATTTGGCCATATTATATTAAATATTCATAGGCCTATGCGGCTAACATAGTTTATACATGCATGCAGCTACTAAGCTGCTAGCTAAAGCTTAATATATATGTTGCCAAGCTATGAGTTCATGCAGCCAACAACTGTTGGCCATGCAAAATGAAGCTAAATGCATGCAAGCATTTAATGGCTAAGGCCATGCACGTGAATGCTAAGGCCATGCATTAAAATATACATGGCATAAAAATATACTTGGTCATGCATTAAAATATACATGGCATTGGCCTATGCGGCTCAATGCTCCTAATGCAATAATAAGGGCCATGCGGCTCACTGCTTGCAAGCAACTTAGAGCAATGGCCATGCGGCCAGAAAATATTAATGGCTCATGCGGCCAATCAAGTGAATGCTTATGCGGCCCAGAAAATAAACACTTGCACGTGGCCAGCTAATACATGCAATTAAAGATTCAATTAAATAGCCATGCGGCTCAGAGCAAATATGCTCATGCGGCTCAGAGTGCAATTAATGGCTCCCACAGAGAACATATTCATAGAAAATAACATGGCCTCCATGCTCCTCCAAACAACAATAGGAACCCAAATCCTGACTCCCGTAGGTCAGATTTGAGTAAAATGGAATTCTCTACAACATGGAACTATCAACTAGCAAAAATATGCAAGTTTGATAGATCAAAATTCATGGGAACCGAATATACCACAAAACTAGATCTACAAGAAATTAACCACAGAAATAAAAATACTAAGTACTAAAGTGGGTTAGAAACACATGAGGAAGACAATGGAATAATAAAAATGGGGTTCCTCCATGATGCAAGATGTACTTGCGTACACCTTCATCTCTCAGGTTGGTGGAGAAGAAGAATAGTAATGGAAAAAAATTAATGAGGAGAGAGAGATGGGGATATAATAAACGGTGATGGTGGTGGTAGGTAGGTGGGTTGGTTCTCCAACAAAACCGAACCAAGCCAACAAGCCGAACCGAACTAAGATAACCCATCAATGAAATACCAAAATAAATCAAGCAGGGACATGTAATACGGGTCAAAATACGTACATGTATTCCAAATTCGTAATACGAGATAGGGCATTACACAGACATAGTCATATCATTGACCCGCTCATAGAATTGTTCCAAGAATATTTGCTTGAAATCGGCAAAAGAAGTTATGCAGCCATCAGGCAAGCTACGATACCAGTCGTATGCTGTACCGGCTAAACAACCGACGACACCCTGGTAAGGAGAGCATCATTTGGCTGCAATTGGTCAGTCACCACTTCAAAGTAATTAATGTACTGACTTGGAGAAGTGCTGCCATCAAACAGCATGATGGTAGGAAGCTTGTATTTAGGAGAAAATTGAACTTCCTTCCATTCCGTAGGATAAGGTTATTTTATCCCAAGTCTTTGTAGACCGTCTTTTTGCTTAAAAGGCCTCAAACTGAGTACGTAAGAGTTTTACAGCTTCATTAGCATCCCCTGAAGTTTGTGAATTTATGGGATGGTTAGAATTGATAGGAGAGGAACACATGGTAATTACCATCCCCAGCACCAGACTGACTGGAAGCAGCTTGGATTGGTACAGAAGCAACCTGAGGAGGAGGTACCTCCAGACCAACATTAACTGGTACAAAAGATGCTATGAGCTCGAGATTTGTAGCAGGATTTATAACCGGTGGCACTGGATGTTGGGCCACGATTATAGTGTGCATACTTGCGACCATTTCAGCCATGGTCTTCAATTTATCTTCCAGTACAGCAATTCGTTGCTCTTGACTGGCTGAACTAGAAGCATCTTAATCTTCTGTAATGGCATATGTTGTCACCTCTCTTGCCACTATTGACGAGATAGTTTGTTTAGAGCTTTCACTATCTGCGTCAAAATCACAAACAACCTTCTTCCAGATGAGTGATGGGAAGATCTTCCTGATTGAAGATATCTTAGTACAAATTCCGATTTTTTGATCTAGTATGTTGATAGACCCCTTCACTAGATTCACGAAACTGTCCTAAGTATTGCTGGCTCGAATTGCAAAATGTGCCACGCTTTGAGGATTTTCTACCCAAGTGTCTCGAGAAGCCATATTGACAGAAGTATATAACAACTCGTCATCATCTCCCATCATGGGTTCAGGAGTTGAAGCATAATTCAGCCAATCGAAGACAGATCGTTTAGCTGATTGGCAACAACATTTGATGACCACTTCATAAAGGCAGTAGCATTCTGACAAGTGATCTAGAGGTGAGTAAGAGATCTCTGTGATTTTTCGTCTTTGCCTAAGACGTTCCCGAAGATCAGTCATCACTATAGGACGAGAAGAAGTCGGAGGAACATATTCCTTAATGATGTTAGGAACATGACTTCGTTCTTAAAATGCTTAGTTCCGTGAG